>JAJNNQ010000050.1:1350000-1835000 GCA_027886175.1 Phylloscopus collybita
TGCAAAAAGCATCTGCCTCCATATTTGCAGGTTTTGCAGTTTGAGTATTCTCTTACAGGTAAACTGGAGAGGAAATGCTTGTTTTTATTTTGCAGAAAGAAGCTCAAAGAATGGATGAAGACTTGAAAGCACAGGCACTTGACTCTGCTCTTCCAAGTCCATCAGAGACTTTACTTTCCATTCGACTCTTAGACTTTAAAACAAGTTTATTGGAGGCAATAGAAGAGCTGCGTATAAGAAGGGTAAATTTCTTTATATTTGATTTGGTCTTTCTTTGTCTTATTTCTGTCTCTCTGTAGGTAGTAATAGAAAATGCTGCATAAGTGTGGCTAAACCTCATGCTGTATTTGAAGCATTTACAACCAGGGTTTTGTTTAAAAATGTAATAGATTTAGGTGTCTAACTGGGTGTATTTCAGAATTATAATCTGTTTATGCTGTTTTTAAAATGCAGATAATGTTTTTAAACTACCAGTTTCCTTGTACACAGCACAAAGGCAACAGGGTTGTATGGGAATGAATTCGGTTTTTCTGTGACAAAGTAAGAAGTTGCTAGAGTTGATAATCAGGCTATTGAGAAAATAAGCTACATTAAATTGTCTTTCATTATAGTTCTTCTCTTTAAGAGCAGCCTTTGATACAAAATGAAAAGAAAGAATCCAAGTATTTGCCAAGTCCCTAAGTCTATGTCATTTCATAACTGATTTGCCATTTGCCAGAAAAGTGGTGATTTTGGCTGTTTACTTGTGTTTTTCAGAATTACCTATGAGGGCAAAGAGCTAAAGAGTTAAAACTCTTTATTTCACCATTTTTATGTTGCTAAACTATGAAGTTAGACCCCTACAATAACAGGGTATTGGGGGTACAGGTGTTTTGTTTTTGAAATGAGCCAAATCATCTTGTAGTAGTACCAAGGTAAACTTGCTTCTGTGCTGGTAAAGACAGCTGTTTTTTTCTTGTAGGTAATTTTTCACTTGTGTTTTTCTGTGGTTACTTTTTCAGTTGTGTGTATTTAAACATTTTTGTCTATTTCTCCCCTTAGAGTTTCTGAACTGTTGTGTGTATTGAAAGACCTAAAGTGTATTTTTCTTCATCTGATGAATTTGACCTGTTCAAAAGATGTGTATTATTACTTTTAAAATATTAGTATTGATGACATGCTTGATTTATGCTTATTTTGATCTAAGTGAAATGGTGTAATCCTCTCTTTAAAAGCCATAAACAAATGAATGACTGCCATTAAAAAGAAAAAAAAAAAGAGAGAAAGTCTGTATGATGGTACTTTCTTGGTGCAGTACTGTTAAAGGCCCCATGGTGTGGTGCCCAGACCTGTGTTACAATGGCAGTGTTTATTCTAGTCAAACTATTTTAGTATTAAAAGTACAGACTGAAAAGTTTAACTTCTATTATAATATTCAGAGTATGCTTTTCTTTATAAGACTGCTCAGCTGAATTTACATGGTTAACTTAACATTGCACTTTTAGTGCACCTGGTCAGAGCCTAAAGTGTTCGTGGAGTGCCATGGAATTTCATCTTTTGGCGTTTTTCTTTGGGTTTTTATTCCTGTTTTGTGTCTGCTATACTACAAGAGTTTGGGACTGTGATTTTGAAAAAGTTGTCTGAGAAGGGTGAGTAATTTTTTGCCTTAAAGTTGTTTCTAGTTTCAAAACTGACGCAAATGCTAAGAGCCAATTTCACAGCTAAGACGTGGTCCTAAGTTTCTAAAATAGCTGTGCTTTCCTTTACCCTAAAAATATATATACATATGTATATATATTTATATATATAAATATATGTATATTATTTATATATATATATATTACCTGTTTAGTTGGAAATTTAGGTAAAAAAGTAAGCATTTTACAGATACACAATTTGAAATCTTAAGAGTGTCCTTGAATGCATTTTTGATTGGTTTTGATTTAACCATTTGATTTTATCAAATTCAGGGCTGCTTGCTTAGTATATTTGAAGTTTGGAATATAAAACAGTATTTTGAAGAAGCAAGAGTTTTCGGATAATGTGGCTTATGCCTGGTGGCATTCATTTTTATCCTCTTAAGTAGAATTTTGTATGGATGTTTTTGCTTTAATATACCCCCCAAAAAACCCTCTCCCGATTTTTAGCTATGAATTTCTTCCACATTCAGTCAATGGGAGGTTATTCTCCTAATTTTTAATCATCCTTGTGAGAAAGGTAGTACATAGACCAAAATCCAGGGATCACTCAGAGAATTACAGTGCTTGTCTTGCACCATGCCAGTTTTTCCGTGGCCAAGAATGAAGGACAGAAACCTAAACTGTCATTTGCTCCATCAGAAAGTGGAGTCAAAATGAAAATTTTGCAGGTTTCTTGCTGCTTTTCCCACTTGCTTTCCAGGTTCCTTGTGAAGTTCAGTAGACTGATAACCTGAGGAAGACACTAGAGCCAGTACCATGGATTTTACTCCCAGTTTTTCTTTGACCTCTGGCTTGGCCTCAGATGAGATTATTTGACCTCTATTTGCTTCTGGTTTTCTTCCTGTTCTTGGTCTTGTTTGTCACTTCGACAGGAGACTCTTTGGGACAGGACCTATTGCGTATTTTGGCTTTAATAAACTGCCTGGAATCGTTGGTTAAGCTGCGGTATAAATTCAGATTAATAAAAATAAATCTGTGGATGAAATTATCTGTGTGAAGATAATAAAAAGCAAACTCCTAAATATGAAAATAGTTTGAGAGACGCGATGCAATCCTTACTCAATGTCACTTTTTGCCACTTTTTGAGCTAAATCCTCAAAAAAGGTTTAGAATAGTTGCTCAGAGTAAGGGACTGTTCATTTGTTTCATCTTCCAGAGGAAATCCCAGTCAGCTGTGCAAGTTTGTCCTACAGAATACATTGCTTAAATGATCATACTCGATACAGCTTCACCTTATTTCTTTGGCTGATCACAGGGTCTTTGTCCTCCATAAAAACTGACATAATATGAACATTTTAGTAATTAAAGCCCACAAAAAAATTATATTTCTCTTTCCCCTGCCCCCCAGGGATTACTTCACCCTCCAATGGTTAGAGTGTCCTCAATTTTTTCCAGTTTATCTTTCCCACTCATCAAGCACTGACCATTCCAGTGGTTCTTTTGTGCTGGAGATCATCTTCACTTGCTTCCATCTCTGTCAGTCTTGCTCTGCAGTCAACTGAGTGCATTTTCTTCCAACAATCTTTTAACTGGATTTTATACCTAAGTGTAAATTAGGGTATTTTTTAGTAAAATAATAGAAACAAGGACAGCTGAATTTTAGGAAAAAAACGAAGTATGTGGATTTAAGAGAATAAACAGCACTGAAATTTCAGCCCTCATGGCTGTGACATCCTGTGCTGCTGTTCAAGTCAGCAGGCAGTGTGTTAGATGATAATTTCTGTGTTTGTGAATAATGTGGCGTTTGATTAGAAACTGCTTACTTGCAGTTGGAGAGGAGAGTATTGTATGCATCAATGCAGGCCTTTCTAGGAATATATTTTGATAGAAGAGATTTATTTAAATATGGAGTAATTGTAACCTATGCAGTGGAGTCAAGGACAGACCAATGAAAACTTTCCATAGGAAAAATAATGGTTGGTACAAATTCCTGTGTCTCTGCATCTGAAGAAGGAAAGTTTTTGAGGATAGATTCCAAATATAGGTTGCTATTATTTTTTTGTTAACTGTCGTAACTATGAAAATCCAACAATGTTTTATCAGGAACTAAAGTTAAAATAATGTTACTAGAAATATCTTCTCTCCCTTTAGCATTTCTCCTGGAAACAAAGCTTGAGAACAATATCCATGAGATCTACTAAAAATTGCACCGGTCTGCTTCATTCATGAAGGAATTTCTAATTATAGCATGAAACAATCAGAAATTGTAGTTTCTCTGAGTACTGTTTGACCTGCATGAAAATTGGATGGGCAATTTTGTAGGAGGGAGAGTGTAAGTTCAAAAAAGATAATAAAAGTACCTAGCAGCAATTTTGGCTGCTTGGACATGAGCCAGCTGTACTCTGTTCCTAAATCTGTTCAGGGTCAAGAATCGAGGGGGCTTGACCAATCCACAGCCCATCTTGTAAAACTACAGCCTGAAGCAAACACTTTAAAGAAGGCTTGACACTTTCTAAAGGTTATAACGAGTAAATAAACCATCAAATTACTCCTCTTTTATTGTTATGGTAGTCTTTTTTTATAAAAACACTTAAATCCGTGTAGTCCTAAGGCATCTAATAAAAAATGAGCACTTTTAAGGTTTTGTGGGTTTTTGATCCCTCAGCAGAGTTATATACAATATCGTTCTCCTAAGTTTAACAAAAAATGTTTTTGTCTTATTAAGCAGCTGATAGAACTTTTGAAAAAGGAAGTGCTTCACACAAGTTCTAAAAGCTTTCAATTCAAAATGGATAAACTATAAATGTCCTTTGGAAGATGTAAAAATGATGGATATGGTTTATAACTTAGCGATTTCACGTGAGAACATTTTTATCATGTAATTGTCATTCTCAGTTAAAGTATTTATGATGTTTATTTTTCAACAGTAGTTACATACATGCACATTTTTGATAGCTTCCAGATACAGTTTTGTAATTTGGGAGTAAATTGGAGGAGTGTTGTTCACTTAGAACTTTGGTTCTTATCCTCTTAAGTATTCACAGCAAAGGGCTCACTTCAAGTGGAATTTAATGCCATTTTCTTACAATTTTGAGCAAGACTTTTGCTACTAATGTATCATTTTCATAGCATTTGTTGCTTAATGGCAGAAGTGGTTGAAGATTACACCTTTTTAAAAGCTCCAAGTCAACCTGATTTGGTTTTATCACTCAAGGGAAATTAGGGGGATGTATTTTCCTTCAGTACTTATAGAATAATACCAGAAAAAAAAAATCATTGCAACTGTGCAGCACTATTTGCTAAAAGCAGAACTGGGAATCATTGATAATCTTTTAAGTTCTCTCTCTCTCTCTCTTTATTTTTTTTTCCCATAAATCATATGAAATCCTTAGGTCTCCACCTGTCTTCTACCAGTAGATATCAGAGAAGCAAAAGCTAAAGAACTTCTCTCTAGTTCTCTGTGAGCCAAATTTTTATTTTGAATGTCTATTTAGTGTTTTATATGTAAAATTTGCATGAGTGCTGAGGCATATATTTAGAACCTGCAAGAATCTCTTGAAATGCTTGGGAGTAGCCTCCTGTGGAAAGAAGAGTGCTTCTCTCCACACGTGTGTCTGTAAACTGTCTGCTAATCAAGAAGTCAGTTTTGTTCCTAAAACCCTATAAAAGATATCAGTGACAAAAAAAACCTATTTTGAATCACTTGGGACATATTTTGCTCTTTTGTTTCTGTTGCTAAATAATGGGACTGTGAATCAAATATTGTACTAAGTGAGAAAGGGTTGCAAAATCTTCAAAACTGCTTTGCATCAATTGTTGAAGTGTTGTTAATATGAATCAGAATCCTGGAACCCTTATTCATTTTGGGCTTCAGCAAGAATTGCATTTTTGAAGATGCAGTATATTTTACAACCAAAAAAATTTGTGTTATCTCCTTCACTTGGGAAGGAGAAAGAGCCTCCGTTTGTTCTTTTGGTGTGTCAGGAAAGATATTGCTTCATCCAGAGGTGGGATCTTCTTAGTCTGTGGCAAAGAACAGTTGTTCATGGTATTGCAATTGAGTAGAATTTTACTTAAAGCCCAGTATTAAGAGAATGATCCCTTTGAGGCCTTCTTTTGTTTTTTTTATTAGAGAGATCCATGCCTTTTTTCCCCAAGTTGTGACTGCTTCCTAAAGGTTCTAACCAATTTTTGAGGTGTGTCACTTCAAGAGAACTTGAATTTTTCCAACAATTAAGATTGCACGATTTAAACTGTAGTGAAGTTGAACTCAAAACCAGCATAAATTTGCACATAATATATCAAAATGCACAGTTCAAGTATTGGGAGTGCTCTTTTACCCTCACACGGTCAGTTTGGCCCTTGCTGGAGTGTGTCCAACATCAGACCTCAGTAGATGTTATTAGTGCAACGATTCATCAAAGAGAAGCCAGGCTTACCTTAAAGTGGTCACTTTTCCAAGCTGGCCATCAGTGTGCAGAGCAAAGGCAGGAAAGCAGCCTTTTGAAGCTCAGTGACACATCAGTGTAGCTCTCCAGGTCCATGAAGGATATTTATTATTTTGACTATGTGGAGAAACAGGACAGTGCTAAGTAGCTTATGACATGAATCAAAAACCTGAATATTGTTCTTGCAGGAAGTCATGACTGTTTATAGGGGAACCTTTTGTTATTCCTTTTTTTTTGAGTACTACATTTGTGAAGGAAGGCCAGTGCTCGTAAAAATTGGGCTCTGAAGGGAAGCTGATTCCTGTTGGGAAAATTTAACTTTAATACCAGAATGTTTCAGGACAAGTGTCATAAATATTTAGCAACTGCGATTATCAGAAGGAAAGTTTCATTTATTATCAAAAGTAATAGTTTGATTCTTGACTAAGTGTTTCTGCAAGCACACCTTCCTGCTATTAGTACTTTTTGTGGATCATGGAGGAAACTTTGGACTTCAGTAATGGTCTTCTCAGATTTTCTGGTATCTCATCAGAAATACATGTTGATTACCCATGAGTCTGTTTCAATTCCTTTTATTTGGTAGGGCAGAAGGCTTCTTGGCACAGAAGATAATTACAAATATTTCACTTCTTCCATAATAACAGAAGTAATCGCTGACACAAACTTTTCAGTTGCCCTAGGACGTGTCACAAAGATTCAAATGCTTTGAGCTGGATTTTTAAGATGTCCCAAAGAATTTGAGTGATGTATTATGATTATCTGTATCATTGACTACAATCTTGAAGCACTTTTGCATCTCACTGAATTTCTCTTCATCTCAGTGTTTTGACTTTTTTTTAATGTTTGTTTTTAACTAGGAAACAGAAACTAATTATGAAGACCAAATAAATAAAATTGTTATCGAGAAACAAGAACTTGAATGGCAGAAGGTAATTTTCCTGCATGCTTTTACTGTTTTACCTGCTGAGATTTAATTTTGATATGTTAATATAAATTGTGATTTGTTACATACAGTTCCTCTTTTTAGAGCTATTTTTATTTCAGTAGTAGAATGTGCTAGCCAGTAGCTTATTATTTAGTCAGGAACATCTGTAGCTTTTATTTTGATTTGAATTGTGCCCAGCTTAGGAACGTTTTTAACAAGAGAATATAACAATATTTGGCATGACTTGGCAATCTTCAGTTAAAAGAGGTGGAAATACTGAAGCAGTAAGGCATTTAGCTGAAAATGAGGCATGTTGACACGTTAGTGTGGGGGAAGCTGTGTAGCAGCTTCTCTGTATTATGCTTGGCTTTGGCAAGTGCAAATACCAGTGCAGCAAACAACTTCACTTGCAATCTTTTGGAAGTGGAAATTTTCCCAGAAAGTTATTTTGAACATTAACTTGTCTGTTATCCATACTCAGAAGTAGTTCGTTGGCTTTTGAATGTTGAGAATGAAGAATTCAGTAACCTAAGTCTAACATTCTTCTCAGAGTTAGGGCTCCTGAGGTTATGCTTTCCTAGGAAATGCATTCCCTTCTTTAATACAATCAAACCTATGACCCCTGTCACTAGGGCACAAGATAAAAGGCTTCACTCCGTATATTTTACGGCCCCAGAAAAAACAATAATTTCAGCTCTATCCTTGATCTTGGGATATTTAACATCTTAGCTGTAAAGGAAGGCTATTTCATCTTGGAGTTCATCCTAACCATCTTAAATTAATAATCCTAACTCTGTGCTTTTCTTTCTTGGAAGATATATATGTGCACACAGAAACAGGAAACATTTTATATTTGTAAAAGCAAGAGTGCTTTCAATTTGTAACCTTTCCTTGCTTTTCTTAACCTAGCATTGCAGTGCTTAATATTCTGGGTTCAAAAGAGAGGATTTCCACCCATTCTAAGACCTTAACAGCAATTTAATTTACCACTCATAAAAGGTTGGGACTTACAGGTAGTGAGGTGTTCCTCTGCTTTGCACTTAACATTGGCACATGGCAAAACTGATGTAAACAATGAGTGGTAGATGCTGGGAACTTCATATAAATGTTCTGGAACTTCAAAGGAGCAAGCTAATACGAATTTCCAGTCCTGGAGACTCCAGTAAGATGCAAATTCTACGTATGACATTTAAATTGAGTTTGTGACCTGATTGTTTCTGAATGCAGAACCACAGTGACCACAGCAGTAGTTCAGAAAGTAGACATCTTCCTCTGGTTTATCAAAGGTTCTGTTTTACCATTTCCCTTAAAGATTTCCTTTTCAGTCAACATTTCTGTCATTCCTTTTATTTTACCTTAAATTCAACAAACTAGTTTGAAATAAAGACATTACTTAAGCAAAGTCATATCACAATATTCCAATTTGTCTACATTTTACAAATATGTGCTGCTGCTCTTGAAAAAAATACACCCAAGCAGGCAAAGCAGAATAACTGGAGAATATATCCCTTTAAATCTAGTGAGTATACTCATACCTGTATAACATTACAATATCAAAGCTGATTTTGTTCATATTTAAAAAAAAAAAAAGCTTTTTTCTTCAGTCTCCCTGCACCACATACACATGGCATATATGTAAAACTTCTTCCAAGCCTGAATTTCTGACAGAGATAATAGAAATGTTTTATGTGATAGTCTTGTGTGTGAGGCTTGTTAGAAAATGAGTATTTGTAGACACTCCCCTGTCTTCTTGAAGTTAAAATACCTCACTTGAATATACAGTATAAGGAAGTGGTATGTTATAAAGAGTTCAGCATTGGGGTTTTTTTCCATTGCATCTTTGATAAAGTTGTATAAAGGATGACTGCTTAATGAAACAAGACTGATATCTACATAGTTTATTCCATGATATTGGCTTGAATTCCTGTATTTTATAGTGCCATCTGAATTTGGCAGTGCTGTGGATATAAAATTTTATCCCTGTGGTGAGCAGGACCACTGCAGTGGGAATAGTTGGTTTGCTGTGCCTGCAGTACTGTCCCTGCATTGCCAGTGTACTCCACATGCCTGTCACCCCTGGAGAACCTGTCCTTGGACACAGGGCTAAGGGGCAACCTGAGGAAAACATTTCTCAAGACTTTTATGTGGTTCTGAATATTCATTTATGCACTGTGCATTGTTTGTTCCACGCAAATCAAAAACTTCTCTACTCATGATGAGTTAGTAAGTAAATGGATGTGGAACACCTTATCTCCACGGATTTTTGTCTTCCATCAAAAGGCAACAGCTCTCACTTGTACAACGTGAAAGCAACACCAACTTGCTGGAGAAAACAGCAATTTTGGAATGGGCTTTATGTTTAAAAACTCTCAATTTCTATTAAGGCAGAAGAAGAAATTTGACTCCTTGTGTGTGAAACAGATTTTCAATTTATTTTCTCCCATTCATTCTTTTTAACAGTCTCAATTTATTTTTGTGCAGTCATTACTTGATTGTTTTCTGCTTCACACTAATATTTCTAAGCTAAACACCCATCTGTATTGTGAGATAGCTGTTCAAGGACAGAGACTCTTAACTACCTTTACCTAATATATTTCAGTGTTCAGGACTGAAAAACCCTGTTCTTCTATTCACACCTTCCATGGTAAAGGTGAAGTATCTTATAGAAAAGCATGATGCTTAAAGATGTTGAAGATTTCCAATTTGTAGAATGTAGTATTAGCCTTTGAGATTACGATATGAAGCAATAACACAAAAAAGGTACATCTTCACTCATTTTCTTGTTTTTTTTTATGGATGTGAGTGAAGCCAGGCAGGAGGGTGATAAAAATCTCATACTGCTGCCTTACACTTAGTCTTTTCTGCCCTCCTTCAGCTCTTTCAGGTAGCTTGTTAAATGGCTAAAACTTAACTAAAAACAGAATAACAGATAGTTGTTTTTCAATGGGATTCTCTTTCTAATGGGTAATAAAATTCTCTTGTAACTATCTGGGCCAGTGTCAAGGTGCTGTCTTAAGATGGCACTGGATGTGGATTGTTCCTGCAGGCTGATGGGATGGGTGGGAGTTGCTTACAGAAATCCTAGCAAAAGGTCTGTATTCCAGAGGGGAGAATTGTTACCTGTTAAGAATTAAAGAGAAGCTGCTACCAAAAAGACAATTATCAGTTTAAAAAAAACATCTTTTGAGTCTTCAAGATTTTTTAGTCAGCTGTGTCTTTCTAAATATATTTCACAATGACTCAGGCTTTTCTTGAAATACTTTATATAGGATTTGCTCTGAGATAATGCTTAACTCACACTGTTGTTATTTCACACGAGCAGGAAACTCTGCAGCATCAGACTGACACACTGCAACAACAAAACAAAGAAGCTATGGCAGCTTTTAAAAAACAGGTAACAAAATAAACCTTTAGCTTTGACAGCAGGAGTTTAAAATACAATGGCATCATAGCAAGTTATCAGTTGGTATGAAAATATTTTTCTGTTGCATATTTAAAAAAAAAAAAAAAAAAAAATCCTTTCTTCTGGCCACAGCATAATGCTTGTATTTTGGCAGCTCTTTCCAGATGCCACTCCTCCTCACATTTTTCATTTTTGTGTTTCTCCTGGAGAAGAAAATGCTTCTTCTGATATTTCCCTTATTCTGTTTTGCTTTGATTGGTTTTCCCCCTCTAATTTAGCATGACCTCTGCAAGGGTAGATTCATAAACCATGGTAAAAGATCTGCCACACAAATGACCCCGCTCAACATTTGAAAGTGTGTTTCGCTCTTGCGTTTTATCCTCCATATTCCAGTGAGCAAGCACAAGTGCTGAGAGACCTTGCAGAGAACGTTCATAGGAACTGAAACTGTTGCCCATGGTGATGAAGAATTTATCATTAATGCTGCATCACAATCATGCCACACAAAAAAGAAATTGGCAAGCAATTAGGTTTCTTCCTTGAAAAAGTAATTTGAGATTCACAAACTTCTCCTTGTAACTCTACAGTTCCTCTAGTTTAAAAAAAAAAAAAAGCAGGAAGTGTACTATGGAGGTTAATATAACTATATTGTCTTGTTTTAATTGCATGAATAAAATCATTGCCACGTGCTGTTCTTATTTTTTTGTTTGTTTTTTTTTTTTTATGTGACTGACAACCAAGTTACAGGCAAGGGTGTTTGCCATGGAAGAAGAAAAGGTACTCCACAATTATTTGTTGTTTGTCATCCAAAGAAGAGCATAAGCAAATGATAATGATATAAAAATTTACCAAAGATGTCCTAAGTATAAACTAAGTATATTACAATTACATTATGTTTCTTGCTATGGCCTTTACAAAAGTAATGTCTTTGTAATTTTGTTATTTCTTGTTTTTCATTCATAGACTGTAGAACTTGTGAAGTGTCACTGCTCATGCTAAAAATCAGTTGAGGAAAGAGTGTTCTTTGACAGTTCCATATTGCAGCTATACAAAATTTACTTTTTTCTAGAGGGTTGAGATAAATTGGGATAATTGGCCTTTACAGGTAGTGAAAAATAACATTTCTAACTGCCTTAGAGAAATCATATTTTAATTGGGATTTTATTGATTGAGCTGAGCTGGTTTCCTGAGGTACTTAACCTAAACTAAAGCAAGATAAATTTTAGCCTGAATTTATATGGATTTTGTTATAAAAACACAAGTTTTTATACCAAGCTGAATGCCCAATTCCTCCTCTAAGTGAATGATTTACATTTGGTGTACAATGAAACTGTTTCAAACAGTGAAGTCAGTGAATGTCTGTGTGTGGCCTCTATAGTTTCATTTAAATTTCCCAGTGGTTTAGAGCAGATGAATATGCTGGATGTGGCATAACAACTGGCATAGAAATTTGCAAATTGGTTAAATGGCTTGAAAGTATATCCTGTTTGCTGCATGGGTATTTATTTTATGCTTATTTTATAATTTCTGGTTGAGTAATTTTTTTGATTGAGACTTTGGAATTTTTTCTTGTTAAGACACTTAATTTGTTCACACATACCCATTTATTACTCTCTGATTTGTATTTTCAAGACAGCTTCAGAATTAAATTGTATGCTGATTAATTTTAATTTTTCCTTCTATTTCCATTGAATTGAATTGTACTTTCAGTACTTTACACCAAAGCAATTGAAAGAGTAAATTAAGCTCAAGTCAAAGCTGAAATACCAATTTTTGCACCAATTCAGGTTATATGAGTGGTCAGGGTGCTTTTGGAAGGTTGCAGAATGAGCACTATGTTGGAAATGACTCCAACATGCAGGGGTGATTGAATGGATGTACTTGTGTTTTCTGGCATATTCTGTGGTATTTATTCTGGTCTGCATTGGACTGACTGCAGCCAGTAATTCTTACCTGGCTTAATTCTACTGAAGTCCTTTGACTTTCTCATGTGCAAATTCTATGTATTTGTCTATATATGCATTCACACACAGACATATGCATATATATATATATATAAAATAAAAAATATGCTTGCATGTATTTAGTTATTCTAGCAATAGCAGGTTACAGCTCACTCTTTGTGGACTGGGAAAGCTGAACAGGTTGTTTCTATGAAGATTCTGCTACTGCAGATAAGAAAATGGATTTACCTGACACCTTTTGTTTTAAAATTTAGCATCTTAGTTCTAAATAATGCATGAGTTCTGCCTTTATCAGGCTTGTCTCTCCCAGAACAGACAATTTTAAAGCTTGATGAATAGAGTAAAAATTACTGATTAATAAGTGGTGAAAATATCATGTTATGTTTTTACTTTTCTTTTTATAGCAATACATATCTACATTTTAAAATTATTTCCCTGAATTATTCACCAATGAATTGTTCTGTCATTGTTAGTGGAGTAACACTTCATTTTTGTGACATTCTTTTTGATAAATTTGTATTGTATATGCATTTATTCTGCCCAAATCCTGAAGTACAGCTTTTGTTGAAAGGGAAAGTACCAACTTGCTGTAGAAACAAAAGAAAAAGAAATTGACGGACTGAAAGAAACATTAAAAGCATTGCAGGTAAATGATTGCTTTCATAAAATAACATTTCTTGGAATGCAAGTGTTTTGGTTTTAGGCTTTTTACTAGTAAGAAAATTGTTGGTTTTAAGAAGCCTTATTGTTTAATTTTTCTAGGACACCTCACTTTGTAACACCGGGTTTCTGTTCCAGTCTTCAGTGTCAAGACTGCTTTAAGTTAACCTTCCAGCTAATGTTCTTTCCCTCCAGAAGAAAACTCAAAAGTCCAAACAGCCTGTGAAATGTGCTTTATTTCCATTTCCACAGCCTTCCTCTTTCTTCACATTCTTGTTTTCTTACTTCTCCCCTGGCTGGGATCCCTGGTTTTGGACTCCTAAACAGAACCAAGTATTTACCCTGGGCCTCCAGCTTGCAGGGCTCCCCATGTTTTTCAGTGTTTTCCTCTGTTTCACTGGGAGGTTTCTGTATTCACACTTGATCCATGGCTGAAGAGCAAGGCAGATATATTGAAAATGGATCACTAGCATTGTGATGCATTGCCAGACTTCAGGTATCACCAGGAACTAATTATTTTTCTACCCCAAACTGAGCGGGGTAATAATTCTATTGAAAACAAAATAGCTATAATGGATTTTTACTATGATTTCGAAACTTGTGTTGATTTCAATTAACATTCTCCTGTAGTGGAACACATTTACTTGGTAGCAGACTGTTTGTTGAATCACTTAGATAACACTGAATGTATTTTAGGAGCAAAAGAAGTTGATTCTCATGGCTGGCCTTCTAAGCAAATAGCTGTAAGGATTTTGTTGCCTTACCCAAACCTTGGCATAGCACAGATGATGTAGAATACCCATCCCTCCATGGTCTGCTGAACATAATATGTGGACAGCAAGAGTAATGAAAGATCCCACTGACCTTTCTTTTTTAAGATAAACCACAATTTTTTTTTAAAAAAATATCTTAAATGTTGAATGTTCACAGATCAAGCATTTGTGTCACAGTACAGTGCAGATGTGGGAAATTTTGCTGTGGCTGGAGGAAGCAGGAGGTCACAATGAACATGTGGTCCCAGGGAAATTGTTTGGAAAGAGGCCTAATACAAGAGTGAAGAATTTTTAATTCAATTCTGTATTCTTCTCTGGAGAGTCAGAACCCTACCTTAAAATGATTCTTCTCTAGATTTTTTCCTAGAAATAATATTTTTTTGTATAAGATTTGTGCACTCTGGGTTTTTTGACATTGCTCTGTTTTTCCCTTTTATACTTAAGCATTATGCAAATCAAAATACTCTGTCAGCAGGGTATTAAATAGTGTTAGTATCATCTAATCTCAGCCTTATATTATTAAAGCATGTGAGATTGGTACATTATATCTTTTTATGCTGCCATTTAGAATATCTAGTGAGATGTTTTTGGGGTTTTTTTCCCATCATGGAACACACTTCTATTCCTGTAGGAGTTGAGGGAATACTTTCAATTTTGTCTTTATCTTCTTCTCTGTTTATTTCTAAGAGTCTAGTTTACAGACTGTGCTCCATTTACATGTTATTTTTTTGATGCCTGTCAGAAAACAAGAATTTATGCACTTTTCCAAAACTCCTCTAGTAACAAATCAGTGTAAAGTGGTTTGACATAATTTAAATATTGAAGTAACATTATGAAGTAAAGTGTATCTAATAATAAATTAACTTGGGCCATAATTAATTCAAAACCAGCATTACTGTATTGGATGGATTAACAACAAATGCAATTAAATCCTAGGTATAACGTTACTTAATTATGTAGGTTGTTGTCAGAAAACATGTAAGTATATTTAATGAATAACTCTCTGTTTTTTTACAGATTTCAAAATACACTTTACAAAAGAAACTGAATGAAATGGTAAGAAAATAATAAAAGAAAAAAAAAAGGAGCAGCTTTAATGAAAAGTGTGCCTAGGGTGTAATGCACTACTAACTGACTTGAATACTTCAATGATATGTGATAATTATTATGAGTAACACAAAGAGGTATCAGCTTCAAATCTGAAAATCTTACAAGTGCAATGTTTTTAGGTTTTTATAGGGTGATAGCTACTGTCCAGCATGTGGTATTTTTTCCTCACCAAATTAAAGTAGAATTGGTACATTTGTTCTCTTTACAGATTAGAGATTTTTTAATAGACTGTCATTTAAATAATGTAATTTTATTACTCTGTTAGGATCTAGCATAATAATCTCAAAAAGTAATAGATAATTCTTAGCATTTCTTGGTTTTGTTTTTAAGAAAAACTGGTGGTTTTCCTCTCACTCTCTTTTACTCCTCAGAATTAGTTCTTAACATCAGTTTCCCTGAACAGTTTGGATTTCATCCAGTGCAGCTTACTCCCTTTGACACAGGGAATAAATTTACCCAGAGTGACAGCGTAGTGGCTCTGAACCCTGTTGTCTGTTTTAGGAAGTGAAAGAGTGAGCCACAGAAATATTGCTAGGCTTGATTGAATAAATGCTGTGAAAATTCTGCTGCTGCTCAACTGGAAAGAATAAAGATAATATTGTCAGACCATTACAAACTGTGATTTTAATTAAGAAGCTCAAAAAACTAGAGTCCAGTTTAGCTTTAAGTACCATGACATTTGTACTGAAAGTCATCTTCAACGCTACAGTGGTTTTACACAAAATATGGTGAAATTGAATAATGTGCCCTCTGACCTGGGAGATAAGGCTACAAGTTAAAGATCAAAGGCAACATAAAATGTGTTTTGTCTTACTTCACTTTTAACTTGTATTTATTCCTAAAATGCAGCTGATCTAAAAATGTGTTGAAAATATACAGAATAATTGGACTTACATTTAGGTCATTTCACATATTATCTTCCTTTCATAACTTACAAGCTCAGTCTTCCACATGAATGAGAATGTTTAAAGGACAGCACCTTTTCTGTAAGCTGGAAATGCATCTATGCTGCTTAAACAAATAGATTTCTTATGTACATGAACTTTTCATTAATTGATCATTGGAATACTTTGAAAACATTTACTTTTATACAGAATATGGTAATTTAAAATGCTGTTGATTGAAGGCAAGATGGTAGAAATCCTCTTTTGCACGTGGTGCTAAACAGAACACGTACCGTTGGGACTTATTTAGGGAAAATGCTCTCATATGAAATGATGAAAACAAAATACCCCACAAGGCAAACAAAAGTGAATTCTTTCCTATAACCTTTTGCAGTAGTGGGCTAATGCAGTTTTAGACCAGGTCAAATTCTACCAATGAGTGGTTGCACTGAAATAAGTGCTACATTCACGGGATCAAAGGAGTAGCCACCCATGTAGACTCTTGGTCACCACCAATGGCAAAATGTTTAAAAAGAAAATGGATGAAATTTTGAAGCAACCATTTTTCTGAGACCCATTTCTATTTCCTTTTTGTTAAAGACAGATTAGATTGTTCTCTGGTGTGTGTTTTGAGAGTAAGCAAATATGCTGTTTGTATTTGGCACCTTAGAAACCCTGCCAGTCAGTGAAGGAGCTTCTGTGTGTGCTCGGGACTGCGTGTGCCTTACTGATGTAGCTTTTTTATTCTGTTTTTGTTCCTTTAATTCTGTTCTTTTAGAATAGTATATGCAGCGTTAATACTCGAGATAAACACCATGTTTTAGCATGCTGTCCAGTTCAGTTTATGCAAAAACTGTAGGGGTGATATAATTCTTACCATATATGCTATAAGTTTGAAATAGTGGAAGGTTTGGTTTTGTACTGAAAGACAGTAGACAGACAAACAAACAAAGGATTTTTTTGTCTTTTAGTATTTATTAGTCTTTATTATTGTCTTTCTTTTCCCCACAATAAAAGTGTTGATTATTGCATGTGGCACAATCGTTCTGCACCTCACTGCATGTGGACAGTAGCACTCATGCAGTCAGGAGGCTACAGGGGGATTACTACAAAACCAGTTCAGCTGATAGAATACACTTGAGTGTGGGCTCTGTATTGTATTTGTTTTCCTGTTACTTAAATTAGGAGGTAACTGGAGGAAAATGGTCAGGTGTTGGTTTCCTGACAGATGATACACTGGAAAATGCCAGAACTCTCTGCATATGGCATCTCTTGTCTTCCCTTACTGTTTTTATTGGGAACTGAATGTATGTGAAACCATTTAGTGAAGCTGCAGTCAAGTGCTCTAGGTTGATTAAACCCTTCCACTCTTCAGAAAAGAGGGAATTTGGATCCAAATAACCCACATTGTTCCTAGCAGACAGTCACCTGACCTGTGCCCTGGAGCTGCTTATTTGAGTCCTACTTGGCACAGGCCAGAATCCGTCAGGGATATTTTAAAAACAGTACAGGCATTTCCTGAGAACTTCCCTGCTACCATTTAGTTTTCTAATACAGGTGTAGTTGTCCAATGAATGAAGAAGCAATTACTGAAAATGTTAAATAAACTTTAAAAGTTGGTTTTTGTTTCCTTTCTGTGTCTTTTAGGAGTTTGCCTGTAATCATACTATGTTGTTTAAAAACACTATGAGGAGGCAGTGATACAATATAAATTAAACCAAATTATTTTTAAGTAGAAAAATGGTGAGAACTGGAAGAACTGCTTGTGGAAAAAAAATTTCCTATTTTGCAGATCTACAGTTGGTAGCCCTTTGCATAATTTTCGTGTAATTTTGCCTTAGGTCTCCATGCCATTACATCTCCTTTGTTTTCTCTGACACTTTCACCTCCCGGTTACCACCTCCTGCTTCACTGAGTACCTCTGACTCCATTTCCAGAATATCTCTGAGATATGAGCAATTCTCTCTTTGTGTTTCTCCAGTCACCCACTTGACCCTGAGCTATTTCTTGGGTCTAGTTCCACCAAGAAATCATTGTGCCTCAACAAGCCATATGGCCACAATCAATTCCACTCCCCATCCCAGCTTATCTTTATTACTGGTGGAGGGCAGGGCAATAATTCCTGTTCTTGCAGTATCGGACGTAAGGAAGAAGAACCAAGATTCTGTGGGTCTCACTCCAGCTCCGGGGTCATCCACTCCCCATCCTGCAGTGTCTCCTGGTGTTTCTTGATTGTCTTCTCTGCAGGAATGTTTTACAACCTCTTCATTGTGAGGAGACGAATCACATACTCAGGCTTTTCTTTCTCTGCTCATTAAGCCTGGAGAGAAGCCTGCCATCAAAAATCGTATTTAGGCAAGTGTTAAGCTCTTAATAAAACTCCTGCAGATAGAGCAGGCCAGTTCATTTCTTCCCTGGAAAGAGCCCTGTGAAGTGGCAAGGCATATTTCAACTTTTTGAGAGAGGAGGAGGGACTGACACCATCTTGCTGACTAAAGAAAGGAATTGAGATAATGTTAAGAAAAAATCTAAATTAAAAACTGCAAAACCCCTCAGATCTTGCCACAAGCTGTTCAAGTCTCACATTAGGGCTGTCTTCCTGTTCATCAATGTCTTAGAGTAAATATACCTGAGGGAACTACCAGGAAAAACAAGGAAAATCTTTCCTTTTAATATTTTTGTTATAAAATTCCCCTCCTAGCATTAGTTAAGCACAGATCTTCAACAGTTAATTTATGACTAGGAAAAAGAGAAAGTATAAGAACATTTTCAACCTACATTCCTTGCAGTGATTTCTGTAAGTGGTGGTGTTTCTTTACCAGTGCTTCCATTATGACTTTCCATTTGCTGTAGTGTGTTTAATTTCATACCTTATAAAACATGAGAAATTTGTATTGTATATCCTGTTTTGCTAGTCTTATGGTGGTCATTTCTTTTGATTACTCTCAGCTTTTATTATCCTCTGATGCCTGGACATGTATTGCATTTGTTACTGTGTGGAAATGGAGCCAAACAGACTGGGCCAGATGCATCCTGGTGTAACTTGAATTTACACACAGGAATGAATTTGGCCCAGTTCATTTTAATTGCTGTGTTGCTCTACTGTGGATTAGAAATAGGTTAGATATCTAAACAAATGGCTATCCTTTCTGAGGAATTAATTTAACCTATTCTCTTCAGAGAAAACTAATTTTAAAATTCACCGAACAGTACCTACAAAACTGTTAACAATGATACAGTATAAAGAAGAAAGCAAAAATCTTAGTGTTACAAGGATAACAAGTAGCTTTAAAAAATGTGTCACTGAACAGTTTCTACAAAATGAGAGAGACTGGTAAAATTCATTAAATATATTCTACTTAATTACCACATGGGTTTCTTTGTGGTATTACTTAGGGCAACACGTGAATAGAAGTAAAATAAAATGTTAGATGCTTACAAAAGTAGTTAGAATCTTCCCCTGCAGCTACACAAAGTGATTTCATCATATTTCGAGATACTAGAACTGCTAATTGATACTAAGGAGTTAAGAATTACTCATTGAAAGGTTATTTACATTTTTCCAGGAAGCATGGGGTATTAATCTGCATTAGTCTCACTAATCAAAATCAAAGTCACCTCTACTGCAGAAGTAGTTGATGGAGTCTGATTTTTAGCAGGTGTGTTGAAATTCTTTTGTTTAGGTGTGTCAGATACACAAACTCTCTCCTAATTGCCCTTGGCTGTGTCATTTTTTACGAGCCCAGAAGTGGGATGGAGGAGGCTGCCAGGCAGGGCCAGTGGAATCAGTGTCCCAGAGCCATGCCCCTTGGTTTTTAGTATCTCCATGAACAGATTCTTGAGCCTGCCTGTGTAACCTGTTCCATTGTTTGCCACCCTTACAATAAATGATTTTCTCCTCAAGTTTAAGTGAAATTTCCTGTCTTTCACTTCTTGTCAGTGAGCAGCACTAAAAGGAGTCTGGCTGTGATTTCTTTATTCCTTTCTCACAGAAACCTCCCCTGGTATATACACATTTATCAGCTCCTCTCCAGGCTGAACTGTCACAGGTCCCTCAGCCCCTCCTCAAATGTCAGGTGCTCAAATCCTTTCATTATCAGGATGACTCTGTCTCTCTTCCTTCTATTTGGAAATGGGAAAGCTCAGAAGATATAAAATGGACGACTGAAAGATTCTGGGAATGATTTTGCATTTATGCTGTTATGTTCAAAAGCACTTGGAGAGCTACTTACTGTCATTAAATGGGTGCTTCATTTCTGTTCCTAACAGGATCAAAAATTGCAGATGCACTTAACAGCAAAAGAGGAGCAGCATAAGAAACTGAATGAAGTGGAGAGGTGTTATGCTACTATTGCATCTCGGTTTGGAATTGTAAAAGGTGTTCATGGCAAACTGGAGCACAGTGGTACGTATGCCTTAAATGCTCTCCAGCACTTGGTTTTGCTGTGCTCTGACAACACTGAGTTGGGGACACTTGAAAACTCAGAAAAATAGCAGCTACCCCGTGGCAGGCATCAAATATCTTGGTAGGTTCCTCAGTGCTCTTAGCTGATTCTCTGCTACAGTCGTGTGTGTGACCACACAGGAAATCATAGTGAGGAACTACCAAACAAAAAATACACCTCCAAAACAAAAAAAACCCCTTTTATTTACTGAATCTTACTATTTTTTTTTTTTTGTTTCTGCCCAAAACTAAGGGTTTTTTTTTCAAATCTAGTTTGAATTGAAACTGATAACATATTCTATGTATATTTATGGTATTTCAGAACCTCAAGTTCCTTGTTGTATTCAATTTTTAACATTTTAAATCCAGAATATTGCTGGCTAACCAATGCCTGCTGATTGTACTTCAAAGCTAGAGAGTGAGCACGTGACTTTTGCTGAAAGATAGGGGAGAGTTTTACCAATTTTAGCCTGTTTTTCTGGGGGGCTTTCCTGAGTTGTGTCAGAAGATAGCAGTAACATTCATCAGTATTTTAATTTTTTAAACACATATTCTCATTCAAAACTGCAAAATTGCATATTGTACAGCGAAGCTGTTGTCCATCTTTCCCCATGGTGGACCATCTCTAGCAGAAAAGGTGAGGACTTTCTGGGTGTCTACAATTCCTGTATCCAAGTGTGGTGTCAGAAAACTATTGAGGAAAACACAGAAAAAAGATTAGTTGTGAACAAAGAGAAATCAGAAAATAGAAAAGGACAAAGGGGAACCTCAGAGGATCAAAATATAAAGACTGAATAGAGCTGTCTGAAAGAGTACAGGAACCAGTAAATATCTTCAGCTTTTCATTGTGGAATTTCAAGGAATTTCCTGGGGATATCTTCACCTGTATGAAGAGAAAATTCCCTTCTCTTTCAGCAGGAATAGAATTAATTCTTAGAATTTTTTGCTGTGCTAAGCCTCTGTTGTTTTTCTGTCTTCCATGGCCCATATGCATATAACTCTGTACATCTGTTAACTCAGTTATTAATTTTTTCTCTGGCCCATTGTGTTCTGTAATAGTCTGAAAATAATTAAACTCATCAGAAAATTACAAGCAAAGCTTTAAAAAATAAAACCAACATTAAAAAGTCCTACTAAAGTAGCATCACAAGACACTAAAAATTAAATTATGGTAAAAAAGGGCAAGCCAACATAGAGAAAAGCCTTAAGTCATTGTTTGAGGTATAGACAACCAGCATTACTTGGTATAATCCTCCAGTGTGGCATCAAACTACATAGAAAAAGTAGTTGAATCATATTTGGAGTTTTAGGCTTGTTTTTTAAAATAAATTATATAGGCACAGATAGTGCAGTTATAAATCAAGTATTTGTTCAAATGTGAAGTTATTTGTTGACATGCTTTAACTTCTGTTTAAAGTGCAGGAAGCCATACAGCACAATAAGAAACTAGCATCAGTGAATAAAAGACAAGAGACTGAAATAAGTAATCTGAAGGAAGTAAGTGCACATTTCTGAATGGAGAATGATCCTTGTGGGTCCCTTCCAACTCAGAATATTCTGTGATTCTTTGGGCCTTCCAAAAGCTGCTATAACTGATGGTAAAAGTAGCTTCCACAGGCACTTTGGTTAAAACTACAGCAACTCTGAGAATTTCCTGTACCCTGTGAATTTTTATTTACCTCTACAGCGTGCTCCTTGTTTCTTGCTAATTATTAATAACCTCTCTTTTTCCTGTGCTTCCATCTCTTCTCCATCTGATGAGGCAGGCAGCAGTGGTGTTTTCAGTTTAGTCAGAGATACAACATGAAGAGCAGTTGCCATGGAAGAGAGCTGGTAGCTTGAACATGGGATAAAATGTGGAACTGAATCCCCTGAAGTGGGAGAGTTTTGTGACAAAGCAGCTGAGACATCAGATGATGGTGATTCTATTTACAAGGAAGTTGTCACCAAGCTCTTTTCTCCTGCCTCTGTTCAGAAACTCCTCTTTGCCAAGTACATTTTTGAGTTGCACTCTTGAACATAGGCAATAGTGGGAAGAATAACGTTCTTTTCCCTTTGAGCTGTTTCTCCAGCTCTGACAAGAGAAAAACAAAAGGATGTTCATAAGTCAGGATTGTTCTGTAAACTCAGGATCTTTCCACACCACATCTCTTTTTTAATATCTCCTTATCTTTTTATTTCCCTCCTTCTATTCTTTTTTCTCCTTTAGATTCTGTAATTATTTTCTGTAGGGATCAAATGCATGATTATCTCAACTTCTTGGCCTAACGTTAATCCCCAGTTTCCAGATGATTGTTTTGAATTACCATGGAATTTTTGCCAAGTTTGTGAATGTTTTTGGAAACAAAAAATGGTTAGGGGAGAAGACAATTTGTACATGAGGAAAAGGGACTATGATAATTTTATGTTTGGGTTATATTGATCAAAACAATGGATGTTTACCTGTTTACCTTTCTTTGCCTAAAAATGGGATTTGAAGGTACTAAAGTACTTGAAAATTCTCCCTGAATTTTTTTTCTTTTTTTTTTCTTTTCTTCTTAAGAGCATGTGGCCTCTTATTGTTAAGGTTCTTTGGAGTATGATTCCACTAAAAGCCAGACTTAAAATTTTGACATTTTGAGATTTTTCTTTATTTGTTTCATTCTTATCTTCTTCAGTGCTTTACTTAATTTTCATATTTATTACGCAGAGATATTCTAGCCACAGTAAAAACTAATCAGGATTTCGGTTTGGATTTTTTTAGTTACATGCTAGAATATAACATGCCAAAGCTCACTGTTAAAAAGATCAAGTTTTGAGGTGATCAAAGATTTCAGAACTCTTACCATCATAAAGGCAGACGGAAATCCACAGTAACAGTAAAGCAAAACTCTGGAAAAATTCTCAAATTAATTTATATATCACAATTACTGATTGTATTGCAGTATTTAAAAATGTTTACTTAGCTACATAATTCAAATGACAGGTTATATATAAAAACTGTGTATATTTATCTGGAATATTTGATGGATGGAAGAGAAACAGAAAAATATTGGAAGGTGTCAGTGGTGATAACTTTCCTCTGTAGGAAAGCCATGTTTGTTAGGATGCTGATATCAGAACTCTGAAGGTCTGAGAGCAGCTGTCTGTGCATTGTGTGCACTCCAACTCTGCAGTTCCTTTAAAAAAAGAGAAATAATTTGCATGTGACAGAAACAGGAGCATTCATCTAAAATGCAGCATATCTTTATTGTAGTATATTGTAAACAAAAAAGTGAGGAGTTTGAGGAATATTTCAGCATCACAGTAAATTGGATGTAAATTTCTTGCTTTTGGTGAGAAACCAAGAATAATTAATTACTTAGCATTCTCTGAGGGTAAGTAATTTGAGAGGTACGAAAACAGAAATGTTTAAGAAAATTCTACATAGTAAAATTTGTGAGTAACATAGGTGTGAGAGAGAAATTGAGATTGATGTACTCCAGCAATCAAACATATTATTTGATCCACTCTTTTTTTCAGCTGTACTCTTGATTTTTGAGGTCATGAAGGGTTATGAATTTTAAATAAAATACTGTTAGATAAGCAGAAAAAGGGGGCCAACTGAAACTTAATCCGGCTTCCTCAGTTCAGCAGGAAATGCCTTTATTGTAGTTATTTCTGCATTTCTTACTGGTTTTCAGTATTTGACCACCCTATTCTGAGCAATCTGAACTGGGATATTTAGAAAAGTTTTGAAAAGGGATTACCAGGCTGTTTTCACTTGCTACATAGCTGAAAGAAGTCATGATATCAACAGCACAATTTCAGACAACTTCTAAGGCTGGTTTTATCTGCCTTGGAGAATTGACTGACCTCTAACAGCTCTGGCAACTTCTAGGTTCAAACTTCTTTCCTCTGTAGCCTCAGTGCTGGAATGGGAATGACTATCCATGGTACTAAAATCTTAATTTGGTTGTCAGCTCTTATCACAGCCATTACTTTCACTCAGACCTGGATGATCTCACACATTTATTCTTAATGGGAATGTGAAGTTAGTGAATGCTATTTAACAGTTATGGGTAAAAATAAACTAATCTCCAATTTTAATGAATTTACAAGTGTGTTATGAGGGTGTTAAATATGTACAACAGTAAACTTGAGTGAAATTGAGGTATGTTCTGCACAGGTTTACTCTTCTGGGGTTTCAGGAAAGAAATATTATTTAGAGAGGTTGTAATTTTCTCTTGAAAATTATAAGAGAATTTCTCTTCAAGTCCAGTTCCTAAATTGTAATGTAATGGACTGTGGCAAAATTTCCTTTCAGTAACATTTGTTTTTGGATTTGAACATTTTGGTATTCAGTGTGGTAGGATTCTTTTCAACCACTGTGAAAATCCTTGCATTGATATCTGTGTTTTTGAGTTGCACTTTTGAGCATAGAAAAAGGTTTCTGTCCTCCTGCTGCTTAAAAAACAACTCTGCTGCTCAAGACCCAAAAGCTTACAAGAGGGTTGCAGCAATCTAGGAAGAGAGGAAACAGGTAGAGGTGTAATTTTGAATACAAGTAAAGTTTTCATAGGGTGTCAGTCTTGGGAAGTGGTTACATCTGCCTGTCCTGGCTGCTTTTCCAGTCCCACACCACTCCTTTATGCTGGAACATGTATTTGTGTGACCTCAAGGGAGAGCAGAACTAATATTTTGTATTGAACAAAACTAGATTTTACAAAAAACCAAAACCCCAGAAACCACCAAAAAAACCCAACCGAAAAAGTGGAAGTTTTACCTTAGACCAACTCAGAGAAGAAAAGTGGGTTTAAGGAGTGGGGCTGGGATTTTGGGACACTCTTGACTTACTCTGGCATGAGGTGTTTTTGAAGCCATGTCCCTAAGCATTGGCTGCTAGCAGCAGATCAAGGGAATGGGCTTAAAGCCTTATCATTGTCTCTCAGCACATCTCAGAAATGATAAAATTATATTCCACATTCTACATATTTTATAGACTTTTGGATACTATTTGAGATATTAATAATGAGAGAAAGCTACTAGGAAAAAAAGCATAACTCTGGGGTGACATTTGAATTAATTTCAGAGTACAGGAAAATAAATACATGTATGTATGTAGATTATTTTTTAAATTCTTTTTTCAGCTACAAACCTTGTGATTTCACTCACCATGCGAGACTTTGCCATTATTTTTGGTGGTCTCATTTGTGGGGGGTGTTTTTGGGAGTTTATGTTGTGTTCTGGCTGTTTGTTGGTTTTGGTTTTTCCTGCCTACAGCTTGGGGTTTGCTTCCAGATGGATTGTACACACCCACTTGCAATTGCAGAGAATAAAATACATTCATCTTTTCTACCTCAAGGGCATGATTTACTTTGTGTGACTCGTGCTTTCCCCATGACAAAATAAGTTTTTTCTATTCACTCCAAAGCCTGACTCTTGGAAAACACCTGGCATCAGATCCATGGCAGGCTTTTGCACCTGCTGGTGTGGCAGCCAGCCTGTGAGCTGTGCTCTCTGTCCCATTCATCTGCTTCTCTGTGCAGGCTGGCACAGTGCACCTTTGCACTTTCACAAAGTTAGAGCTGCTTGCACCTTCTGCCACTTAACAGCAGGAGATCTCCTTGCATGGTTCATTACAGAGCCTTCTAGTTAAAGCAGTACAATTAAGACATGTCTTCATTGCAAAAGATGGGGAAAACCTAACTAGCTCACAGAACAGAATAATTGTAAAGCACTGCTGGCTTTCAGTTCTGTAATTGATTCTGCAATTACACTTAGGACTTAACAGATCATTTTAGATTTATTTATGGCTAAAATACATGAGAAATAAGGCCTCTAGCAAAGATGATTTATTTAAAAGTTCTACCTATACTTGTATTTTCCATAAAACTTTGTGAATTTCAGCTACAATGTAATCTTCCTTTCTTCTTTTGTACTGTTCTATGATTTTGTCCAGAGCAGTTAAACCACGGGCCTGTGATAATTCTGTCTGTGATAACCGAAATTCCAGTTTTGTGAAGAAAAGTTAAACAGACCGAACTTAGTTGCTAGATAAAACTAGGACCATTCTGAATGCTTGGTTCACCGCTATGGCATCACAGAGAATTCCTGATGCTATCTGTGAGCAGCATTCATAACCTCTGCTATTTGTCTGAGTAAACGTCAGAGCGCTCAAGGAGAGAGCGATATTAAACAGACTACCTTGCACCAGGATGGGAGGGGAGGGGGGAGAGAAGGGCACAATATTTATGGCTCCAGGAACTATAAGTTGTAATTTAATGAGATCAAAGCGTTTGCTGTTTATTTGCTGCACTAGGAGCTCTGAATAAACTGGTTACAAAACAGACTAAAAAAAAAAAAAAAGAAAAGAAAAGGGATAAAAAGCTGCAGGATATTTAAAAAAAAGATAAAGACTATAAAATCAAAGGTACCATGTTGTAGAACCTTCTAATATAAAATTAATTTAGCATTCTCTTGAGATTAAGTAATTAATGTTTCAGGAAAAGCAAAGATCCTCCAAATTTATAGCCAGTTCCTGTTTTTACCAGATAATCACTGTTCTCCCTTTTTTCCCTCCTCATTCCCAGGAACGTACACAGTAGTTACAAGAGTAATTCCTGTTGTATAAATGGGTAAAGAACGTTTTACCTGTACCAACTCAATGGCCACTTCTAATATACCTCTTGGAAGAGAAAATAACAAAACGATTAAGTAAATACTTGAAACAGAGTAAAATTGGCACAATAACATTTTACCTGTGAAAATAAACTTTCAGTCACGTTTAGTGACTGAAGTTTAGTAAGTCGGTCTTACACATTTCAGTACCTCTAACTTATTCTCTTGTTTCCATACATTTTTTCAAAGTAGGGCATGACCAAGATAGTTTAAAAGATTTGTCTCTGTTTTGAATTGCAATGCCTATACTGGATGAACTATTTATATGTGTTTCCTGTGTTAAGGAGCTGAAGAAAGTAACTACAGACTTGATAAGGTCCAAGGTCACCTCTCAGTACAGGGTGGGAGAAGAAAACATCAATCTTGCAGTGAAGGAAAAACAGTTTCAAGAACTGCAACAGAAAATCAGAATGGTATTTTAGATTTTAAACAAATTAAAGTTTTGGTGAATATTTCCTGTTCTTCATTCAGCAAACCTCCTGGCAATGATCTCTGATGGATACAGATTTGTGATTCCTTTACACTATATTGCATATACAATACAATTAAACTACTTCCACTATTACCTTTTCTAGGGAAATAAACGTGCTATGAATAGCAGTATAATTTCATAGTAAAAAATGGGTAAGAAGACATAAAAACAATTCAGTTTCTTTAAATAGCCTCATGATGGTTCATTGTATCACATTAATACAATATTGTTGAAGAAAACAGACAGTAATTTTAAATGCCTTTTACTGTTCTTCATGCACTTTTCTTTTTTAAGGAGACAGCAGTCAGTAAAAAAGTTCAAGAGGAAAACACACACATTAAAGAAGAAAAGCTGGTGAGTTGTTAATACAGCTCGCTATTTAAAAATCACTTCACAATGTAGGTGCTATATTTCATACTTAGGTTTCTTAGCTACAAAAACTAGTTGATTTCACTTGTTTATACTCCAGAAATATTTTAATACTGGCATAAGTGGTATCTTACTGCTCAGTTTTTAGAAAAAGTATTACCAGAACAAAGTCCATTGTTGGACACTTTATTCCATGTCTTACATTTTATATTTGAATTCAGATGGGAGAAATTTGGTATTCCCATGAAACACTTGCCTGTATGTGGGTTCAGCATAAATAAGCCATAAGGCTGGCATAGCATGCTGGCTGTTCTGCTTTCTGGTTGCCAAAAGTCTATTCTAACACTGCTGGTATTGAAACCAGGTAAAATAGGAATAATATGTCAATGACATATGAAGGAAATTATGCTCCATTCATACAGAATATAAATATTTAGACTATTAAGTAACACTTCCACATCCCTGAGCAGAGTTCGGACTGTCTTCTCTTGCTAACTCAGGTATGTTCCAGAAAAAATTCTCTTTAAAAAAAGGCTATGGAGTCAAGTATCAAATGTAGCAAAAAAAAAAAAAAAAAAAAAAAAATTGTTCCCTTTAATAACAAACATAATGCACTGCTTTGCAGAACATTAAGCCTGAAAAGGGTCATTGGTTTTTTTTTCCTTTTCTTGAACAGTTGCAGAATTTTCACTCTGCTGTTCACAAAAGGAAAGAGGTCAGAGAAGTGTATCATTCTTGGTGCCAGGGAGGGACAAGAGCAGTATCTCGCTGGCATGCCCATAGAGCACTCATCCAGCAGCACTCTTCCAATTTATAAAAGCCTGCTTGCATTATGAGCTTGCTTTTAAAAAGTGCTTGCCAATAAACACAGGGAAAAAAAAGGAGAGGCATACTCAGGCCTCATTACTCTCCCAAGGCTGAATGCACTAAAAGCATTTCTGTGCAAATGTGTGGAGCATAATTCGTATGCATATTTGCCATGTGTTATCTAAGAGAAGGATTCTGGTTTGTGTCTCTCCCTTGTTCTGTGTGAATTGCTAGGGTTTGCTTGGTAGGTTAGTTTGAACATAACCCCAAACAGGGGTTTGGTATAGTCTGGAGAGGGCTCTAGTGTAGAGATGAGCTTCATGTTTCCTTCAAGCTCCATCTTCAGTTAAAAGACATGGGTTTCTGTGTTGTGGAGCACTAATAATTAATAATTAACCTCAATTAACTGGAAGGTTGGTTTCAGTGGTTCTTGGACTTGGGCTAGAAATACCATCTAAATTACAGTTGATTTGTACTAAGATGCATCAGCTGGTCTATTTGAGAGAAAATTGTCCTAGATTTAAAAGATGTGGCCAATTCTGCTACTGATGTGTCAGATAACAGTGGCCAAGCCATTCCACAGCTCTGCAGTTCAGTCTTCTGGCTGTAAAATTGAACTCAAAGTAACTTAAGCTTCAGTGAAAATATATTATTTATACATGCATGAAAAGAAATGAGAGTAGACTGAAATACTGATTTTATTTTTATTAGATAGTTGTATCTGTGTATCTGGTATAACCAAAACTAGAATAATTTGAAAATACTTTGCAAGTACATCAAAGTACTTTGTTTTAATAATATGTTCCTCTCTCAATGTATTTTGAAGCAACTGAGCACATTTAAGATTCCTTTCTGCCTGAAGCTCAGGGGGTTTTTTCTGTACAGGTCTTCTTTTAGTAACTGCTGAAAGTGGTCTTACAGAGGGGGTGATGATTGGCTTATCTGGGTCATTTGCTCTGTCTTTGAAACTTTGGAAATGTGTTTTGTAATGTTCAAGAGAAAATGGCTCAGTTTCCAGCAAACTGCAACACACTTCATGGCAGCACTCATGGCACCTTCATCAACTCAAATCAGCTTGCTTTGGGTGGCTCTATTTTTACAACTTCCCCTTCATGAAGTAACAACACAGTCTTGAGGGAGGTACCACAAAAGTTCAGACCCTGACAGTAAAATATGATGTAGCTGCACCATATGATCCAAAGCTAACGAGTGGTAGTTCACATCTATTAGGATTTAATGCAGGAGATGCAGAATAATTTCATGTTAGGGTGATCCTTTAATGGAATAATTTCTTTTGGATTTTCCATATTTTTCAGAACTGTGATATGGTAAGATAAAGTAATTCTGTTTGTCCTGAATTGAAATCACAATGGGGTTGGATGTGGTATATTTTTATCCAGATTTGCACTGAAGAATGTATAAAGATGGGGTGGTTTTCATTTTAATTATAGGAAAATTCTCTGAAAAAGGATGTTATAATAATTTATAATAATGTTAACTTCTCCATGGTAAAACATCATTTCAAGAAATGGGTGTTGTTCTGATTTCTCTCTACAGATTTCCCCCAGTGTTGAGGTTGGAGTACCTTTTTTTACAGACATGATTTTGGAAACACTGACAGAATTAAGAAAAAAATAAAATATAAAAGACATAAATTATCTAACATTTAAATTCCAGAAACAAAATCTTGCTCAATATTTTCTATTCTGTTTATATTAATCAGGAAATTCTCAGCTCTCTACAGTGTGTGCAGGAGCTGCTCCAGCGAGTAACGCAAACGAATGTCAGAATGGAAAGTGAATTAAATGCACTGAAAGAAGACTATCAGGTCAGATTTTTCTCCATTAGGCAAGCTGTTACTATCTGTTATGTATTTTTTAAGTCCAGGGCTGTTAAAGACATCTGTGTGCCTTCCAGAACTTTTGACCTCACTTCCATTGCTCCCTCAGCTCCTTAACTGTCAGCACGAACCTTGAAGCGCAGGCTGTGCTTTCCCCCTTCTCTCCCTAAAGTAAATCATGGTTGCCATTTCTAGAGGGCAAAACCAGAACGGGGTTGCTTTCAAATTCTGAAATCAAATTATTTTATGACTTTTGTTTTCTTGTAATTTTCATATAGGTCGGTACACATTTCTGGGGAACATTTCTGATTTCAGGTCTTCATTCATAGCTGGAGCTTGTCCTCAGTTTTATTAAAGCAGAGGGCCCAAGACAGAGCGTTGTCTTTGGCCCTTTCTTGCTGCGTTTTCTGGCGTCGTGTTTATGCTACAGGTGGGAAGTGGTCACGCTGGAGTGTGGAGTTGCAGCACTCCTCAGTTCCTCTTTGGCTTGGTTCAGGGCAAATTTAGGGAGGAAACTAAGTGGTCCCTTTAGAAGCAAATTTAAGTGGCCCCTCCTCCCGCCAGTTCGGGAGACATAAATTTCCTTTGAGAGAAGCGGAATAAAAAATGGTTTATTCAACAAGCAAAGTACTCACAAACATGAAAAAAAATGAATAACATTAAACGACTGAACTTCTCGTTGTTCTGAAGAGATGGCAAATTCAGAAAGTCTTTTGGTAGTTCAGTCTTTTTTGTGGATGTGCCCTCGGCTTTCTCTCAGTCTCTCCGGGGCTCGGGTCCGGTGTCCTGGCCGCAGCGCAGCCTGGGGAGCAGGACGATAGTCTTGGTGTTCTTGGAGAGAACAAAAGCTGAACAGTTCCAAAAAACTTCTGGCCTCAGCTAACTAAAAAAAAACCCCACAAACAGACAACAACAAAGCTAATTAAAAGCAAAGGAGAGCTGTGTCCCGCCGTCCGCGCTGCAGACAGCGCAGTCCGTGAGAAGGGTGCGGAGGAGTGAGTGCGGTGTCTGCGAACAAGCAGCGCGCTTCTTCTGCCCCCTTTGCTCTCGGAACCAGTCTGAAAGGTGCAGAACTTAATGTCCAGCATAAACACAACAGACGGCTGGGGATACAAGCATTATAAAGTCACTCCAGGACACTCTTTCAGCTTGTAAAAGCGGCTCAGAACAGTTCCGATTCCATTTTTCAACAGCTGTCAGTGCACTGAAGATTAAGGTCATATCCATTCCCATCCGAGGTGCCATGCAGAGTTCAGGTACAACCACTGACTGGACTATTAAAAATTTTTATCTACTGTTTGCCCAGACATAACCACAACTATTCCACTCTTTGAAGCCAAGGTTTTGAACTAGGAGTTCAGTTAACTCCAAATTGAACTTCAAAAGTGTGAATGTATACTTTTGTTTCTAAATAAATGCTTCTGTGCTAATTTGAAATTATTCACTTCCCTAAGACTACTCTTAACAGTTGTAAGTAGTTTGTCTTCTGTCACAATACAAACATAGGACTTGTGTATTTTGATGAAACAAGGTGAGCTATGTTCTCCATCAGAAAATGGCTAAAATCTCCCTAGGAATTAAAGCACCTGCAACATTTTTACAAAGATTAACTGAACAGCCCTTTGGCTGTAGAATTGCCTAAAGTAGCATGATTTTCTGTAGCTTCTGTTATTTGTATATTGGGTCCAGTGGAGCAGCTGGATTACTTGCTGTTCATGCAGTCCTGGTTTTTGTTAAAGTAAGAAGGTAATGTGTTTTTTATTTTTATTTTCTAAGATAATTGGAATTGCTTTGTAGATTAAAATAGAGGCTGAAGATAATTCATATACAACCTTACTAATGATGTCTTTCATAACACAGGAACCCTTTAGTCCTTTGTGTCAGGACTATTGAATAGCAAGTGTATTTTAAAGTGCTTTTTTCTGATAGCATTTCCAAGCTATTGTTTCCCCTCTCAGATAAAGTTTATAGTATGCTTTAAAGCTCCAGCTAGAACAGTAAATGGTATCTGTGAATCTTCTCTTTGAAGACTGCACATAAATGTCTCCAAGTACGGCTTGTTTTCCTCTTGTTATGGTATGAATGGAGGACAAGTCTCTGTTTGGCAGCCTGTGCAGGCCAAAAATTGATTTCTGGTTGCAATTATGCTAACTCTGATGACAGCCTGCTCTGATTTGGGTCTGTTTATATTAGACATTGGGGTTTTCTATTGTTCTAACTACAGCACAAACCACTGCTGGTCATCAAAGCTTCAGTGCAGTCCTCAAAGGTAATTCAGGCATAAATACTTTAGATGAACTGGGTGTTACAAGGCATGGATAACCAATAAGAGGCTCTTGGTTCAACTCTTACCACTTAAACTGATGTAAATGGACCTTCTTTTTCACTTTGATACAATTACCATGATATTCCAAGGAATGAGACAATGTTAGCTTCTTATTTCGCATTTTTGCATTTTTTTAAAACATCAAGTGGAACTTATAAAATAAGGAGCTGAATATATAACTTTAACAAAAAAAATAAATTCTTTAACAGATGACAGAATCCTTGAGAATGCAAGGAATTCAGGTGCCTGTACAACTGGCTTTAACATGGGATCAGTTCCATACATCTGCTACTTCTGATATTTTGCCCTAAGAGCTATGCTGTGTATAACTATAATAATCCATCACCAAGGAGGTTGCATTTCAGGTGCAAGGAAAAGCATCCTTGAAGTTAAGAGCAAGCTCATCAAAGAGAGGAGGTCTTGCACTCCTGGTTTATACAACTGGATGAAAGATGCTACATCAGAGTGGGATTATTCAGACAATGTATTGCTGAATTGTCCCATTTTTTGAAATCTGTCAAAGAAGATCCATTACATTGTTATGCACAAATTTTCCCACAGGTACAAAAGTGCAAGGTGGTTTGAATTTTCTTAGTGTTAGTGCTTGTAAAATATAATTTTATTAACAGCGTAGCTAAATTAACATAAGCCTTTTAAAATGGGTGCTAAGTGAATTAAAAAGTGGACTCATTTTTGGTTAAAAGATTTAGTAAAAAGGAATTGGTTTGGAGTATTGCCTCCGTAACATTTTTCAAGTGGACTTTCAAAGAAGCTCAGCAGAATCATAAATATGTAGCTGGTCATACAGCTTCATGCATTAAAGTTATGCTTACATTATCAAATATATTTGTGTCATCTATATAGCAGGTAATGGAATGCAGTGAGTCATCTTCCATATTGTTTGCTATAAAAATATGATAGGCTAAAAATGCCAAGAGTACCTGACACATGGGTGAAGTTGCTGTTGATTTACACAAGACTCCTTTAATTCAGCACAGGAAAGCTGAAAGAGTTAACCCAAAAACTTTGCAAGTACACTTAAGGTAGTATAAAACTCAATATTACTGTTATTTCAATGCACTCCTATTTCAGTGACCTAATAAAAATAAATTAAAGCATAATCAGATCTATACTTCATGTTGCAGTAGATATATTTTGGAATGTAAAGATTGGATAGTTTATAAGAGAGGTTAAGAAACAATTTAGGACAGAAAAACGGATTTCATTTTTTTCCTGTCAGTAGACAGTAGTTTTTTCTTTAAGTACAGTGGCTCTGGATTATGCTACATTTCATCTCTCTCATCTCTGGACTTTATATTACTTTTTCAGCACATTAAAACTTATGCAGTGAAACTGAATAATGGCAAGTGTTTTTATGCCCTTTTATAGCCATTTCTTTTTTCATAACCTCCCCCTGTTTCCTGTTAGCTAAACTATAAGCACCTTTCTGTTAATTTATGAAAATTATTGTTGAGATAGCACATTATCACTGATCTGTATGGCACTTGCAGCATGTTAGAAGCAAAGGTCCAAGCAACATAAAACACATCAAAATTCATTAATGTGGTATTGATTATTTTTTGGATAATTAATTTTATTGCAGGCCCTTGAAAGAGATAATGAGCTGCAAAGGGAGAAGGCAAAGGAAAATGAAGAAAAGTTCCTTAATCTTCAGAATGAGCATGAGAAGGCACTAAGAACTTGGAAAAATGATGTAGGTTTATTAAATTAAATGCTATAGTATGCAAAGTTTTTTGGAATAGTTGTCAAGCATTTCAGGTAATTCCTAAAAGCCAAGAAAATATCACAGAAATAATGCAATAAGGACAACTCATTTCTTCTCCAGTAATACAGATACTTCTAGAAATTAAGACTTTTTTAAAGGTAGATTTAGGTTGACTTCTGTGCTCTAAAAGGTCAGCGCTCTTCCTGCAGTTCTGATTTGAAAGGAATTCTTCAGTGTGGACTGAGGGTGAAAGGGGATAAGAAAAGGTGTGTGTCTGGTATGTCCCCCTAGTGAATTCACCTCTGTGGACACCTAAACAACAGCTTTTCTTCTATGTTTGTCATTCTTTCTACTACCTCATTGCTTTTAAGGAATACTTCAGTAATTATTTAATCCAAAACAATTAGCAAAACATTGCAGCTGTAAAAATTGTCTGCAATAATAAATGCATGTTTAGATGTAGGAAAGATTAATACCACTTCAATAAGACAAGATCTGCTTAATGTGTGGAAACCAGACTCTAAGCAGCATTTGTTTAATAGTCTGTCTTTTTTATTTCTGTGTGCTTGGCACCTACTGCCAGAAAGGTTTTGATTTTGGTAGATAGATTTCCAGGGAGGCTGTGGGGAAGGCATGCAAAGTTGTCCTTGTAATCCTGTTGTCTGAGGCTCACTCCTTTGAGTGCAGCCACCATGGGGATGACTGCAACCATGAGGCCACAAAATAGCTGAACTGTTCTGATGCTCAGTTCCCTGAGAAGATTTGATCTCCTCGATTCCTTGCAGAATTTTATACCTCAATTTCCTCTATAGACATGGGACTTGGCCCTGCTTATTTCTCAGGAACGTTTGCATCTATTCTTTAGAAGATAATTGTGATTCATTTTCATATTTCTGCTGTGGCTAACTAGAAATATTGTCTCCTAAAGTAAATCATCAAGGATAAAATTAACACTGGTTTGGAAATCTTTGTAAATTAAGTGAAGGTATTTCTGTAAAATTGCCCTTTGGTTCTTTTTACAAGTTACAGTTTGGACCATCCAGTTGGTTCTAAACACAAATATTTAATTGTTACATATGTACTGAGAGAACATTGGATACTTGAGGCTATTTATAGAAGTGCTAGCAAATTATTTGCTGTTGTGTTTTCTTGACAATGTAGGAAGAATGAATGTTGAATATTATGTTTATCTTTGAACCAAAAGGGAAGAAAGCTACAAATACAAATCTCACTTTTTTGGACCATTGCTACTAGCAGTAAATGGTGAAAAAAAAAAAATCCCAAACCAGTTAGTAAAAGCTACAATTTGTAATTGAAACGTGATTAAAATTTTGGTTTGAATGAAAGAGCTCAATTACTCTGTAGAAAGAAATTCCCTAGCATACTTTAAGGATGCATTTGCTAAACTGTTTGATACCTCTGAAAAAATGCTGGTTTACCTATTTGAACATGCAGTAAAGTGTTTGTGTGCTCCGTGTACTTGCAATTATTACAGGAGGAAAACATGAGAAGAGAAATACACACAATTAAAAATGAGCTGAATTCCCTTAAAGGACTCCAGAGACATCTTGAAGATTATCATCCTCCTCAGGAAAATCAGCATTCTGAGCAGGTGGAAAATCTGCAGGTAAGTGTCTTTACTGGCTGCAGTGTGTCTTGTAAAAATGCCAGAGAACTAAATCTATGACAGTTTTTCCAACCTTGTCTGTCATGTCCAGTGATCCTCCTTTGACATGGCTTGACCTAAAAATTCATGTGACAGTGACCCTCAATATCATTGAAACTTACTGTACCCACAGAATGTTCTCCTTTCATCATCAGGGGTGCTTACATCATAGAAACCTGAGATAGTACTTCATTATTAAATTTTTACCTAACAGACAGCAGTTAACTTAAACGACCTATCTTTACTAAATCCTATTTCACAGACAATTTTTCCACGGATATTTCTCAAATACTGGGGCAGATCCAGTTGACTTCATATGTATGAAAGTTCCCTGGAGGTGTGGAAATAGGTCCACTTCTGCTGAGAGGAATTTATTTCAGCTTCTCTAAAATCTGTAGCATGGGACAGATGAGAAGGTTGTTTTTGTCAATGCACAGGTTATTTAAGTTCTTCAGTTTTAGTTTCAGAAACACCAACCTTTATGTCACATAGCATCTTTAAGAGTCATCAAAGGCACAGAGAGCTCATCAGGTGGTGAATGCAGGAGGTAGGAGACTCTTATGCGGTGCAGGCTGAATTAGAATTGAGCTTGGATTGTGGGGTGAACCAAATCCATGTTCAGCTCTAGGTGCAGGGCACATATGGGGAGTCAACAAGTGGTTAAGCACACAAAGATGGTCTTTTGGAACAAAAGGAAGAACATGCAGCAGCTCTGTGTTATCCCATGATCAAACTGGATTGCAAATTTGTGTTCCAGTCTTCTATGAGATTGAGAAAATTGGGCAGAGTCAGAAGCCATAAGAAACCTTCTCTGTGCATTGAGGGTGTTCTGTTGCTCTGTTCAGTATTGGTTATACCAGTTTTCCATTAACTCTAACGAGTAATGATCTATCCTTCAAACAACAGAGAACTCTTTTTTCATGTATACACTCTTGATTTTAGTGTTTAGAAAATAGGAAGACACTAGGACTGTAAAGACAGGTAACTATTTTAGAACTTGTCCATGAATTGACTAGTCCATAAAATGACAAAGCTATATTAGGATTTGGAAGAACTTAAAATCAATTTCTTCCCAATGCACGTCCATGTGTATGTTTATAGCTCACACACAAACATACACATATACATGGCTGTAGTATGGCCTTAATAATGCAAGGGAAATTAGATTTGAAATGATTACTCATTGTGCCAAACTCTACTCTGCCTGAACTCTACAAGGAGTAATGCAACTTGTGCATCTTTTAAAAATCACTGTTTCCTTGAATGGAAATGGAATTTTGTTTAGGATGCAGAAGCAAAGTGATCAGGCATTCATGATAAACAGTACTGGTGCTTACTAAGATAACCCCATGGGTTTGAAAGCAGAAAAGCTTAAGGCATGTGCTCCTAAATGCAAAAGAAGTCAGATGTCTTCCAAATATACATCCTACACTACCTTATGGCATATTGCCACACCACTTTGTGTTGTACAATCATTAGATTTCCAAAGCGAGGCAGGTTGGACTGAGTGGAACGCTGCCAAGAAACTGAAGCTGCAGCAGATCATATTGGTTGTTCTGATTTGTGGAATTTCACCTTGTATCACTAATGAGTCAGCATCTAGTGGCACATAAAAGGGAAAGGTGTTGGCTTGGATTTAGATCTTCAGTGTGGTTCCAAGTGTTCTAAGGAAATATGCTTATACACCTAGTGCAATCTGAAATCCCTGTGGTTATTTGTGGGGCATGAAATTCAGAATGTACTTAAACTTCTTCACACTGATCATCTTTGGAATACTTATTAAACAAAAAACATTTTTAAAAGAAAGGTACAATGGCAGATCTTATTACAGACTTGGATTGCAATTTAGTTTAATCTCATCATGCTTCACATTTAGTTTGATATCATTTGTAATTCAGCTGTGTACCATTATAGAACAGGGTTACACCCAGCAATGGCTTGCTGTATGTGGGTGTATGTACAGGGAGATCTGGTTTTCAAAAGGGTTTGAATTTCATACCATGAAATAGTCTGTTGAGGGAAAGGATATTTAGGCATATATGTGTTTCTTAGTTAGATTTTACTAAATCATAGTTTAAAAACTTTGTTATTTAGGTATTTTAGTTTATCCATCTTGGACCTATTTTTAAGGGCTGAACAGCCATTTGAATTTATTGAAAAGTAGGTTTCTTTAACCCACCTGAAAACCTGGAAAGGAATCATGAAACCTTTCTGCCTTTCTGTGAACACTTTGTGCTCTTTGTTTCAGATGCAGTTACCAGCTCAGCCCATACCAACGAATGTGGTAAGTTCCACTGCAGTGGCTGTCTTACTGTACAGAAGAGTAAGGTACACAGTTACAGCGTGGTGCTTGGTGTTTCTGCCTGAAGAAAGAGCTCCTAGAAAAAAAAGATTGTAGGATAATTTCAGTTTTCATGAAAGAAAAAGGAAATTCCCACTATTTGTATTCAAAAAGCTTGAAAATGTGATGTCAGGGCTGTATAGAGCAAAGAAGTAAAATTAATTAAAAACCTAGAAAAGAAAAAGATACAATATAGATAATTTCCAAATCAGAGTGACAGGGAAAATAATGATAAAACACGAGGAAAAGAGAACGAAATTTCAACTGAGGATGGAGTATTTGGCAGAGGAAAATGATTTTAGGACCCTCCTCTATTTACAATGACTCCTCCCACCCCTGGCTCGGCAAAGCTGGGAGCATCAGGACATTTCTGTGACCTGTAGGAGATGTTCCTGGCAGAGTTGTGCTCTACATCCCCTACTCTGCCAGCACTGCAACAGCTCTGTTTTTTAGCAGTGCTGTCTCTGTGCCTCCCTTCATGCTGCAGTATTCTCTGTCCTCCCCACACACCCAACGCCCAACACAGCTCTTGTAAGCTGTGTCCCTCCCACATCCCAGCCTTCCTTCTGCAACACCTGCTGTCACCCAAGTATCTTCAGCTTTTCCCCACATCTTTTATGGAATAAGCTCCCTCCCACATCAGCCTACTTCTATATCCTATCTTTAGGGCAAGAGCTAGCATGTGCTCCTGTCTCCAGCTGCCAAACAGTTGATGATGATAAAGGATGCATCCTCTTTTCCTTTTATTTTGGTGGGATTTTATTATCTTCACTATTCAGGCCCTAGTTTCCACAGAACTTCATTGAGTGCAGCTTTCAAAACTGAACACAATTACAGATGCAGCAGTAGACCAGTGATTTAGACTTTAGGTAGACAAATCTTTCAGGCTTCCATTCTTGTTGAATTTGGCTCAAATTCATGTTAAAAAGCTGTTTGGGAAGGGATGAGGAACTGAATGTCAGGGATTGTAAATTCAGAAGCCTTATTTTCCTGTGACATGAAGTTAAAAGTCCTGGGTAGTTTGCTAGAAAAAATGTTTATATGTGCATGTGTTGTTTCTGTGTGTATGTGTTTGGGTAAACAGCAATCATGCAGGATTTTTCCTGAATTTTTCATGGAATTTCTGAGCAGGTCACTGAGTGGGCCAGCAGAGAGAGGGAGTGATCCACATGTACAACACAGATTCCTTCTGCTGAGGAATTCTGTCAAGTGTGTAACTTTGTGGACTGTAATACAGCAGCAATTGATTGCTTTCCTACTCTTCTAGGGTATTAGCCTGCTTTTTTCTTCTGTCTACATTTACTTTTTATACTTCAGGTCTTTGTTTTCCATCAGAATTGTAAAGTTAATTTTAAATCTCAGTCCTGAACTTTTTACCTCATCAGTGACTATAGTAAATTACAAAAATACCTATAATCTTTTGTTCCTTCTTATTGCTAGAGTGGTCAAGAACACTCAAAAGACAGTGAAATACAGGCTATTCAGAAAGAAAATGAGTTTATGCAGTCTGTAATAAGAAAATATGGTAATTGTGGAAATGAAGAAGAAACTGAAGTGAAAAACACAATGGGCCAGTCTTCAAGCCTTGAAGAATTAGAACAAAGTAATCTTCCATGGATAATAGAGATAAGTAGTATTGTTAAGAAAGGATGTTTTCAGATACAGTGTAGGACTTAGATACAGAGAGGGTTTAAATCCTGAATTCAATGGTCATATCTAAAATCTACAGAATGTTAATATATTCTCTGCTCTCAGTTTATAACTATTTTGCAAGTTACCATAGTGCAATACTTACCTTTGATGAGATGGTGTGTGTAATATATCAGTACTAATACCAATCCTGAGTCCATCTCTCTGGGAATTCTAAACTGTAAAAACAAAGCAATATATAACCCCTGGGTTATCTATCAGTCACTGACTAGAGAATACACTCACTCTACAGATTCACAAGTTCTTGAAAAGTTTTAAGGATGAAATTAATGTTGCTAGCCCTTGTGAAGTAAAGGAAAGGGAGGCTTCTCCCAGGAACATTTTCTGCACAGATACTGATTTAATTACCCAAGGACACGCCTCAGCAATGCATGTCACTGGATGCAGAGAGGCAGAAGATGCAGGAACAACACACAGAAGGTTTCCAGATGAAAACAATGCAAATTTAGATCAAAAGCCACGGGACAGCACTGAGCCTTTGGCAGCTCACCACACACAAAGGAAGGACATTTTAGGCAGTGCTGAGACTGTAGGTGCTGACAAGAGGACTGACACTAGCAAGGAGGAACTGTGCAATACTGCAGATGAATCAACTTGTGCCAAGGCAGATGCAAACTCAGACCCCAGACAGCACAACAAAAGTGTCCTTCCACCTGAAGCACCCAAAGCCGAGTCTGGAGCTGTTCTTTGCACTGAGAAGAGTGCTCTGCATGAGAGAAGTACAGACAACCACCAAGCTAAGGAGCTAAGTTTTGGCATCCTACCTTACACTAAAGAGAATTCTCAAGCAGAATACCAAAAGTGTGGCTTGCTGAATACTGACAATTCCGTAGGCAGTGGATTACATCAAACAGAAAAAAACTTAAATCTGCCTGGTTTACATAGAGATAAACTTCCTCTGGAACAGACACGTGTAGATGCTGAAGGCAAAAATGATGACAATTCCAGAAACATGAACAGCGCTGCTCTTCTGGCAGCTGATGCTCAACATCCACCAACTGTTTGTGGTGATAATGCAGGTGGTGATGATGCTGCTGCAAAAGAATGCAGAGGTGAGTCTCTCTTAGGCACTTTTCATTTATGCCCCCCAAAAACTGAGAGAGGAATAAATGCAGATGACATGCACAGCAAGCAACCTGAACAAGGCAGTGCTAAACAGACAGGGAATGCTACAAATACATGGACTTCAAATGCTGAAGCCAAATCTCCAGTAAAGGCTGATGGTCTCGAAATTGCTCATAAAACCCCCCCAGCAGACAGGGCAAGCACAGATAAAGTAATTCCATGTGAAAATGTTAACAGTGATACTCAGATCCAGTCCATCAAAACTGGACATTCCCTGGAGATTAATACTTCAACAAATAGCACATTGTTAAAAGAGAAGAAAGACTCGTGGAATAGTACAGTTCCAGGAATGAAGTTTGCTGAGGGTCACATAAAAGAATCATGCTCTTTACCCATGAGAACATCTGGAAATTTAGTAAACATAAGTGCAAGGTCATCCTTTGATCTTTCAACCTCAGATAAAAAAGCTGAGAAAACTCCACTATACTTCAATTTTTTACCTCTTGGTTCTTGTTCAAGAGTAAATCAAATGAGAGGTCAAGCTACGTGGACTTCAGCTTCCAAGGAGCCTTCTCTTTTGAAAGACAAACCACCGTGCTTAGTGGAAAACACAAACATTTCAAACACACAGAGTCAGAATCTCAGTGAGAATGTGGACAGTGGAGAAACAGGACAAGGTAAGAAAATATAAGCATTAATGTTCTGAACCACATAGTGCTTAGAAAAATGTTCAGAATGGGAAATTTCTATACCTAAGCTTAGTGTAGAGAAACATAAACCTGATATTTTAGTTATATTGCAAAAAAGTGAGACTGCTGTTCATATTATAAATGCAACTAAACAGCTTTTGTTAGCTTATCAATCAATTAATTGATTAAATATTTTTTTCTCATACTCCCTTTATGAAATAACAGCAGTGCAATGGCAAACTGAATTTTGACAGGCATTTCTAACCCTAATGTAGAGCATATTCTCTCAGGGTGCTGCGTGAATCTGAAAAGCACTGAGCAGCTTTTGCAAATTATTCAGTGTTCTCATTTTGCATCAAAATTAGGGTAGATTTTGAATCAGTAGGTGCTTCTTTGAACAGGGCTTACAGAAATTTACTTTCTATTTTATTGTACATCTCTAATTGAGATGTCACTTAAAACCATCTGAATGTGTTGAGTGTGTGAAAGGACTTTTTTTATATTCTGTCAGGCTCTGGAAAACATGGAGCTTTAAGTGCTCAAGGAGCTTTTTTTAATCTCCTACTGTTGACACTTGGTTATTATTTGTTGGGCAATATTTTGCACATACAATATAGTAAATATGAACTTTATTCCATGGGTTTCTAAATCATTACTGAAATGTGGAAAAAGTCTATTTTAGATCTGTTTTGCAATAAAATGAGCTGGTAGATTACCCCAAAACTGGAGCTCTGGGTGCTTAGAGGGGAGGATCTACAGGACGGTGTTTGTGTCAATTTGAGTTTTTGTTGGTGCATTGTTTTCACTTTTGGCCCTTAACCAACCAAGAGCAGAGTGGGCTCCCATCCTTAGTTTTTGCAGCCAGTGGCAGACAGAAACCCAGCAGTCTGGTTTCTTTACATTGTTCTGCTGTTATGAATTTAGCTCTATAGGTAACTTTCTGTCCTTGGTCTCCTGCCCATGCACATATTTTGAAGCTCAGTTTCAGACATATCTTTGTCCCTAACACAGTAGTAGTGGTAGCAAGGTAGCAGCATCCTGATCTCAGATGGCACATTATTTCTTTTAATAATGTGAATTTTGGTATCTGTTTCAATAAAATGAATGCCTAGTTACACAATGTTCTGCATGTATCTTTGCTGTAAGAACAGACAGCACCTATCTGAATTTCTTCCCTCTGAGTTCCTCCTCCTCTTCTTGTCAGAAACCTTTCTGTATGCAAAGTACTGGAACTCCAAGTGACTCAGAGAGATTCATCCAAAGGAATTGGTAGGGAAGTACTAACTAGGTCCCTTCTTGAGCCTCTTGGAATGCTGCACCTCCATGGATTGTGGAGAACCTCCCTGTCAGGGAGGTCACTGTGGTGCATGGCTCTGCAGCTCCCAGTGTTCATTGTGCTTGGGCTTTGTGTTGTTTTGTTTGCAGATCTTTTCCCAAATGGGAAACTTGCAGTGAAATCCATGTGGACACAACCTACATTTTATTTATTTTTTTTTTTTTTTTGACTGACTTTTTGACTAAGCACAAACCATTTAGTCATATGGGAGACCTAGAGGTGAAGAGAATTGGTGAAAGAGTTTAGTAAACCTATCTGAGGGAATTCCTTCTACTGCCTCACCACAGTGCAATTAACTATTTATATGCTGGTCCCCAGACAGCAGACACTCCACATCAGTAAATGAAGGAATGAACTGGGAATGGGAAAGTTCTTCCTGGCAGGTGATTAAAAAAGAAAACAAACACATAACCATTTTCCTCTTCCTCCCAAGAGAAAATGTCAGCATTCTGAAACAACGGTTACATAACCATGAGGTAACATGTATTTTCATAGCAAAACAAGATTCTACTGTCAATGCAGTAGACAAAACTTAGTGACAAAACAGCTCCTGTTTGCATTGTGAGGAACTATGAAAGCATCCTTGTATTTTCACCTTGCAAGGAATTTGATACTGGTTTCAACAGAATCTGCTGGTGCTGCATAAAGCCTCTGAAGGACTGGAGGTTTATACTTGGCTGTGATTAATCTACTCACCTGCCTTTCCTACCTTTAGTAGATGGCTGTTGCCTGACCACCTGAAACATCAGATGTAGCCATTAACAAAAAGAATCCTTATTTAAAATGTTTTTAATTGTCTGAAAAGCTTTGTATTCATGTCTTTTACTACAAGTCACCCTGGAATATCATGTTATGATGGCATTAACTGTGCATTTTATTATCATTATCAGAAGGTGAGTTTAAAGTAATAGTGCTTGAAAAAATATATTCAGTTAGAATATTTAGAATGCATACACTTTCTATAAATCACTTTTTTGTCATTAATATGTGAAAATGAGAAAAAACATTTTTAATCAAAGTAGAAACATACCTCATCTTTAGAGAAAAAATAAATGAAGCATGTGAAAGAAAAAAAATGAAGGGCAAAAGCCTACAACAAAGATCCAGTGATTTAAAACAAAAATATTTGATTTTTTAAGATCAGAGGTAGACCAGTTTAGTTATTCACAATTAGTGCCTGGAGACTAAACTGCAGTTGTTACCATTTCCTTTTTGTCAATCAGGTTCTAGCAGTTTGAACAGAGCTGTCAACACTTTGAATACCTCTAGCATCCACCGAGAGCCCCAGGGAGAGCCTAGTGAAGAATGGAATGCTACAGCAAAGGCTTTTTATGATTCTTCTTTTCCCACAGAACATGTAAGTCAATTAAAAATATTGCAGACCAGACCTCAGTGAGCTAATTCCACAGATATTTGTACAACTGTACCCATCTGGATACTTTAAGGCTGAGTCAATCTCCGAAATAATATCAAAAGGGCAACAAGACACCATTTTTCACAATTAAGGTTGATAGAAAGCAGCAGGAAAAAGTCACAGCATATGAATCAAACAGATGCTAACCAGTCTGTTTGGGAGGGGAGGAAGAGGCTAGTCCATTGTGTACCCTAATAAAAATCATCACCTACAGTAAAAGTAGAAGTTAAAGAAAAAAAAAAAGGAAAATAGTAGCATGTAAATGTATAAAAACATTGTGTGTCCTATGACTTGATAGGACCATGTTATTTAAAAGACTCCACGAAAGAATTAAAAAATCAGCACATCTATGAATTGGAGCCTATCCATTGATCACACACCGTGGTTATGTGATGCCCTATTTAGAGTAATCTTGGTTTGTAGGGTAACATTATACAAACATGTGAAAACCTGTTGTTTGGCTCATCACTGCACTTTCAGACCTGTGTTAGACTCTGGAGCTTGAACAGCTCTAACTGCTCTGTTAGAAATTGACCCAATGCTGAATGTGTCATTCAAGTGATGAGTAATTTACAGCTGCAGTTGACCTCTCCTTTTTAGAAGAGTTTCTAGAGGTATTTCCTAGGTAGTTAGGGCTGTCTCTGGATGAGGTGTACAGTGGTTTCAAGTGACAAAGTTGTCTGACTTCAGCAGATAATCAGGTCTTGATGCCATCAGCATCCACATTCCCTGAAATTCACAAGACGGATGTTTTAGATTACTCCACTTTCCCAGCCTGACTCTACTTGTGAATGACACAGAGGTGGATTTTCCACCAAACACTGTGGTGGTTATTTACTGTGTGTCTCTTGCTTTTTCTCAGAGGTGGAGCCAGGAGCTGAGTGAACTCCACCATGTAACCTACAGCTGAAGCAAAGCTGTGTTTCATTATCTGGTTATGTCTGCTTTGTCACCTCCACACTGAAGCTCCTGCTGTACTAGCTAAGTAAAAGCAGAGATGGACAAGAACTGCTTGCTGGTTTCACCTCAGATTTTCCAAATCCTTACTCTACAAAATCTCAGCCTGCAATAATGCAGAGCACTCCCTCCTTTCTGTGTTGGTGTCATTCTAACACCTTCTGTTCTCAGCTTTGGCATTTTAATGACCAATATAAACAAGCTGTTAGGAGATTAAAAAATGGGCTCGACAGTTTTTTGCTGCTTCGTTTGCTTTGACTAACATGCATGATTGCAACTAGAGCAGACTTAAGCTTTCTACAGTTTGGGTAATCTCATTCAACCACAGTACAGTACTCTAAAAAGGGATAAAAAATATAAACAAATGCCACAGGTGCACTTTTAATTCTAGTACAATATTGAGAACTGTTTTAAACATTAGTCTGTCCACACTTAAGTACCACGGTAAGGATGAATAAGCACCCCCAGGTCAGTTCAAACATGCAATTTTCAGTACAGGACAGGTTCAGCCCCACAGATTGCTATTCCAGAGAGATTTTGAGTAGTGGCTTGCAGTGAAGTATGATCTGTTTGTTGCTGAGGCCTTGGGGAAAAGCAGGAGAGAATGAACAGGTTGAAACTTTTACTGCTCAAATGGAGAAGTTACTTCCTCACTGAAAGGGAGATGGCAGTCATTACTGACCTGAAGTAGCAGTACCTTCAGCTGCATGGCAGCAACATTGTTACAAATGCAATGATGAACTATTTGCATGAATTTTATTGTTCATTTAAGAAATGCTTGTACGCTAGGGAAGGTAAGCTTTAGCACAAAATTAATGTGTTAAAATAAAGGTAGGCCTGATAGAGACATAGTGCCTTAAGAGCTGGCTGGAGCACAGTTGCCTAATAAATATAAAAAAGTGATTGAGCAGAGGGGGAGGTTTCATCTTGTGATCCTTGCAAGAGGAGGCCCCTAGCACAGGAGCAGAGTCTGAGAGGTGACCTTGCAGATCCCCTGCAGCACTGGCTCCTTGCTCAGGTGGCTGGTGCTGTGTGCTGCTCCCCCAAGAGCCACACAATCCCAGATTACAAGTGGAGAACTCATCACTCAAATGCAAGGTTTTTGCTCATCAGGCAAAAAAACCTCTTTCCCTACTGTGTTGCCATCTGTCTTGGGTTTGGATAGATACGAAGTAGCTAACAGTAATATATCAAAGAGGAATTAAAACTGTTAAAAGAGCAAAAAGATCTTTAACATAAAAAGCCAACCTATTACTGACCTTGCATTACTGATGTTTGCTTTCTAATCCATACAGTGAAGTGGAGAGGGAGTGAACACCATAAACCTCATGATTTTGGGTTTTGTTAATCAAATGCTTGCATAGCAATAGAAGTGTCAATTGCAACATTAAACTCTTTAATTAAGCTATTTATTTTGCTAATCTGCATTCTCATACGAGCTTCTCTTTCTTAAATCACACCAAGTCTTATGTTAAGGTTTGCTTTCTAAAAGCATAATTGTCATTATCAAGTTTTCTAAATTAAATACGACGCAAACGCTTCAAATTAAACATCTTTTTTTCCAACTGATTTATCTTCCCGTTAACATTTCCTCGTTTGCCTAATATTCAGCAAAAACCCAACCATCTGAACCTTTGCACGTGAGTTTCACTGGGTTATCAACTGCTAACACTTGTCCTCTGTCAGGTTAAAGAAGGATTTGCTGCTTTACAGAACAAGCAGAAGTCTTCCCACATGACTGCCACTCCAGCAAGAGGTGAAAAAGCTCTCAAAGGTGAGGACAGCTGCTCTCTTCGGAGCTCCATTATGCAAAACCCAATAGGAGGAATGGAGAAATTACTGAATTTGGAGAGACTTCATTCAGCAAGAAAAAGAAAATACGAAGAAGGCCAGTGAAGATGAGTGCCAGGAGATAAGCATTGTTTTAGGCATAGACAGATCACTTACCTCACCTACCCAGAGCTGTAGAGGTATTCCTACAGAATCTGGTATATATGTGTAGTTTCATGTTTAATATAGCATGGTAACAGTTCTTATGTTCAAAATGTATACAATTCCTACTCCTAGCATTAGTTCTGGTTCTGCAATCAAATTCAAGTTATTATTGGCTTTGTCCAAAGTTAAAAAGTTCATAAGTTAATGTTTTTATATGTGTTTAGTACAATTAAATTACTAAACTGTACCCTTCTCCTGCTCTGTTGTATTTTTTTGGGGATGGTTTACTTTAGAAGGAGCTCTAAAGCTGTAACTATGTGATGTGACTTTACTTTCTTTTGCTATCTTTGACTAATTGGCTTAATGTTAGTTATTTATCTTGGAACAGAGGGTTTACATAAACTCCTGTTCTTCCTTGTTCGTCCTCTTTACCTCTTTGCCTCTTTTTTACCTCCTTGGCTCTTTCTTTGCCCCTAGAATCCCTTCAAGAATAAAGCCTTGGAACAATCCTAGGTAAGGAGCCTCTTTTGGGTCTCTTCCCCTTTCCTGGTATAATCCTAGCCCAAAGCCCTCCAGAATCTGAGCTAGCAGTCGGGGCATTAAAAAAAAGCAAAGAGACAAAAATATAAAATATCACTGCTCCTCAGAAGTTTTGGCTGAAATAGTTCAATTCACTTTCTCTGACAGACTGCTCACTCCGTTTTCAGGCAAAATCACCTCCAACTGTTTCAGAATACAATGGGTTCTGCAAACATTTACAACTACTTCCAGCAATTCTAAGTGGCAGAAGAACTGCAGAAAAATCTGCTCACCTTGACTGCCAAATTATTTAAATATATCTGTTGTAGTTTCTGTATCAGTGAGGTCTCTTTCAACACTGAAGGATCAGGTATGATTACAGAGATAAGGCAGACTTCATGAAGCTTCACTTCTATTGAGTCACATTTCTCCTCCCTTGGGTCTAAGGGAAATTTTCTCTTACTTTAAAAAACACTTGCACCACCATTTTTCTGACTTTCCTCTCTTCTTCCCCACACCTCTTGCACAGAAAGGTCCCCAAAATGAATAAAAGAACCATAACCCGTATTGCCAGTTTCTTGTGGCTGATTATGTAAGAAAATCAACAGAAGACATTTTCCCATGTTAGTTTTATTACCTCTTTTTTTTTTTCCTTTTTTTTGTGTGTGTGGCAGTTTAGAATATTTAGCTTCTTTAAACCAATTGCATACGTTTTTTGGAAACATTCACAAATTGTCAATGTTTTGAATAAAATCCAGCTATAGCAATATTACGACGTCGAAAAAAAATCCTTAGGTGTCTGAGAGACTGAGGAGACTGTTTTTCACTTGATTCAAATTTTGTTTCCAGGTGTTTAGAGTGTCATACAATTGCTGCCACTGCTGCTTTCCAAAAGTCCGATGTGTGCTGTGACTGGAGAAGTGAAACAAAATTGGGAGAGGATTACTAGAGATGTCACACTCACCTAATCATTCTTCTATAGCATTACTTCAATCTCATGTGCAAATAGGAAAATTATGATTTTCTCTCTAGAAAGGGCTGCACTTCACCAGTTAAGAGAATTCTGTAGTCTTCCCAAATATGTAATGCAACAACAGTCATTAGTATTCTTGTCACTAGTAGGTCATTAAATGAAATGTCCTGGAAAGTAGGACTCTTTCATTAAATAAGCTAATCACATTCAGTGTGAGCTTTAATAAAATTATGATAAATAGCAACTATTTAACTACCAGCAACTGATAGGAACAATACCTTGCTTCTAGTTAGAATATTCTACAAATGTAAGTGAAATAATTAGAACACACCAAGTTCTGCAAAATGCCACGAAGAACGCGTACCTGACAACGACTTTCCTCTGTGTCTGATCTATTTTGCAGTACACCATCTTTGTCTTTACAGCTGCAAAAAAAACAATGCTGTTTGGAGCAAGGTTTTCATGATAGTGCAAAGGTATTAAACTGCACAAAAATGGTTCCAAATGAGATCAATACAAACATAAGAACACAGCAGTTCACTTAATCTGTTTTGCTGTTGGTTTTAATGGCCTAGTAGGCAGAAAAGCAAAATGATGTAACAAGATGAAGGTCATGCACGAATCCTATTGTTTGGTGCCAATCCATTAAAGCAATATCCTGGACAGATTTTATGAACTTCTCTCCCCTACAAATACATCCTGTTTTAATGACAGCAAACAAAACCAGATGACAAATTAAACCTGCAAACAATTTATTAGTTCTGTAAAGAATTACATGAGATACAGTTCCTGTCACTGAGAAGAAACACACTGGTTAAAACACAACAGTTGGGCCTGCCTTTAAACATGAAGTTGTGCAGCTTTACCTTGTAAAAAGCACAGGAACTAAAATTAGTATTGTCCTTAACATTCAACATTAGCTGAGAAGACTACAAAGGTCTTGTTCATGAGCACTGCGTGCAGAACCACAGCTCTTACCATCAATGACAAACGCTTCTACATCATCAGCCCCGATCTGGAGTTCCTGCTGCATTGTGTCAAATGAGATCTCTTTGTTCTCCACAGCCATGCCCATGAAGGTCAGGAGCCTCATCTTGGCCATGTTGTGCTCGTGCAACAAGCCTGAGGAAGGGTGTTGGTTAGTTTAATTCAAGATTTAATTATAATGCATACAGATAACTTTTCATTGTATTTTTGCTATATATGCTTCCAATCATTTAAAAATTTATTTCCCATTGAAATATATTCTACTTTTCCTTATCAACGGGGTTTTTTTGAGGTGAAATATCAAATCCTGCATCTGCCTTGTCTTTTGCTAAAATAGCAAGTTTCATTGTGAATTCATTGAGACTTGGTTGTTTTTTAGCAAGAATGTATTATTTACAAAAGTTTATTTTTTAAGCAGTAAAAACATCACCTAAACATAATTTGAGGTGGTGAGAGTGCAAGTGAATTGTTCAGGTGCATCACCTGGAAGAACAGCAACGCAACAAAATGGAAAATCCACGGCTGGTTATGCCAAAAATCTTCTTACAGCCTCACCACTCACTCTCCTGTAGTTTCTGGAAAATAAACCTCTCACAGTGACGGTTCCAGAATATAACATTGTGGTGCCAGAAGAAAGCATTTTGCCCCTGAATTTGTTTATCCACAGCAAAAAAGGCATCAGGAGGCCCACGTAAGCTCAAAACCAGCAGAACAGACACTGAGGTCAGGTTACATCTTTTATGTGATTGCATAAATGCCAACACAAGGAACTAAGCCAAGGCCTGCATGTCTAAATCAGAGACCATTTTCCTGGAAAAACATCTAGGTCAGCCAAGTTAAGTCACTGAGATGAAACAAGGCATTTCTTAATCCCAAGGTCCATGAGGTACCAACTAAGATCCCGTGGAAGTTTCTTAAAAATGAGTGTCAATCGTTTTGTTCTAGAATGTCATTATAAACATTCCCATAGCTTCAGTAAATACGTAAGTTTGGAATTTATAACACTCATACACTAGCAGGGAAGCACATTAGTGCAGGACATCATGTTGTGTTAATTAGCTGTAATTATGATGCAGGTTCCCTATCTGGCACCGATTCAACAAAAACACGATCACCATAATTCATACGAACGAGGAGCACCAGCAACTATACCTAACTGGGTTTAATGGAACTCTACAAGCATCAAAAAATCAATTAGCACACATTAACCCTAATTAACAAATGCAAATGAGATGCTGATTAACTTTGCGAAGAAGGCTGCTGATAATACCAGATTAACTGTGGCCATGTTAGGGCGATGCAGTTGACACAGATAATGCTACTGCTGGCCTAAGTTGTCAGCATTAATAAAACAACAAATTGTAACAAACTGAACCTGCCTGTAGGAGCCTTCCTGCACAGCTTTCCTGGGCCACTTCTAACTGGTCCTGGTCCAGGAAAGGTTACAACTACAGCCCATGCTCTACTGCCACTGGAATCCTCTTCTAAACAGCCTTTTAAAACAAAGGTACTTGGGCAAGTTATTAAAAATAAAAGAAATCTCTAAAGCATGGTTAAAAATCTCATTGCTTTTGGGAACAGATTGTTTTTGAATGCCTCACCTAATAACTGCATTGTTGTCTAGACCAAACTGCCCTTGTTTTTCAAAGCCATGGCTGAGCCACTCAGTTCCCAGCATTTCCATCCGTGCTGCCTCCAAATCTCTGCTTGTCCCTTGCTCAAAGACACAGAAAGTTTCTGAGCACAGCACAGAGAAATCAGCCTAAGTGGAAATTAAGTCTGTCTTTCCAAACAGTTACATAGGTATTTAAGGATTTTACTAAGATTATAAGAATCTTAGATATATTCAAAGTTCACACACACACTGAATTAATTCCTGGTGGGAAGCACAGACACTGGGAGGCAAGGCAAAAGAAACCACAACTGAGTGTAATGCAATTAATGCTACATAGATGTGTAATTGATCTTCCATAAATTTACTCAAATGTTGGTGTAACACCAATTTCAGTAGATACTTCTGTGGCCAAGTACCTAAAAGATAATCGCCAAACCCAGTTTCACCTGAGACAAAAAAGCCTAAGATGTCTGCATAACTAATGTTCAGATACACCTGACTGAAGACACACTTATCCTATACACACCTTCACAAGCTACCAAAAACTTGCTGCTAATTTTATCCACCAAAACATCCCATTGGTATTTCCACCATTTTAATACCCAAAGTACCACCATTTTAAAGCTCTGAGGGCCATTATTCTAAGAATTGTATCACACTCCATTAAACAAAATAATGCACATGTTAAAAAGCTGCACTAAACTCTGTTTTAGCAAAAACTCTGGCTTTCCTCAAATGCATCCAAGGCAGCGTTTAAGTGTCATTTGAAAATCAAAGTTATAAAAAAAAAATATTGTATTTTTATGGAAACATTTATTCATTACCAATATGTCAAAACCTTAATGCAGTAATAAAAAAATCTGCATCATTGAGCAATTTCTGCATTGTCACTGACCCCTGTCCTAAAAAGCTGGAATATAAAAAACGTAATTTTAATGCATGCAATAGCTTATGAACCAGTGCTCCTTTGAAACAGTCAATTACACATCAACGGGGGAGTGTCAAAGTGTTAATTACTACTCCTTTTTTCCACAGTGTGTAAATAAAGAGGGTGCTGACATTAACATTCCATCACATTGCTTCATGTGATGAAACAAATTAACTGGGACAGACTGTGGCTTGCTGGGTCTAATGCATCAGCACAGGCAGACACACACACACACACACACAGTTTGCATGCTTCATCCTACTGCTCAGAAGTATTTGCTGCTACAAAGTTATTCATCATTAAAAAAAACCAGATTTATACAAGCTGGCAGTTTCCTCAATGCAGTTGTGATCTCTGGCTTAGCTTAGAGTATAATGTATGAAAACCTTTCAGGAAGGGAGTTCTAAGAGAAAAAAACAGTGGGTAAAACCACAGTTCTCTTCCAAAGCCATAAACCAGCTTGCTTTCAAAGAACAAGCACAGTTAGATGGCCCACTCACAATCTACAAGAGGTTATCATCTACAAACTCTAACCTTTTATGAAATTTCCTTGCTTCAATACATGGATTCAGACTGAATTACTCTGTGGCTTCCATACCTTATACTACATAAATAGTCAGAAATGTAATGATCTGAAAACTTACCCAGGGAGTCAATGAAGTCTTTGTTGTTCTGATAAAACTTGACATAGGATGCTAGTTTAGCACTTACAAAAATTGTCAAAAGCTAGAAGATAAAAAACAAACAGGAGGAGCAGTTTGAATGATTATACTGGTTTCCCTCTTTGCAGGCTGGACAGATACAGACAGAAACTATGGGTATGGGACAGAAAAATAAGCTGTGAAGAGCTGGAATTCTGTCTTCTGTCAATAGACATGGGCAGTCTGGGCTGAGCTTACTTCCTTCCCCCAGACTTAAGATTTGCTACAGAGCTCATGTGAGGGCATGACTTGTAACTGAGTTTCTGAAACTTTGAAAGGGAAGCATTTCATGTGCAATTTTAATTTTAAAGACTGTAAAAGAAATAGCACACTGCAGCTCAGGATTACTGACACAGATAACTACTCTAATGGATTTCAAAGGACACATTAAAACAAAGCAGTCTACTGCTATCAAACCATCTCACTAAAAACAAAGTTACTTACATCATGAATAAGTTCTCCTTCCAAAAATTTGACTGGTTTTAAGGCAAGAAGATGATCAAAGAGAAAGGTATTTGGATCCTTCAATGCTCGTACAATACATCTGATGAGAAAAGGAAAATGCTTACTTTCAAAGCAATACACGTCTTTATGACTAACAGCAGCTCAATTGGTTGTTCCTCACTTTCCAGGAAATGCACAAGGGGTTTCAATTATTATTATTAAAAGTAACATGTCACATTCCAATTTTAAACTTCATTTTACAGATGGAAAAAGCAAGGGACAGGAAGCACTAAGTAATTTGTTCAGTATCCCAAATGAAATGTGCCAGGTGGTCAAACCACAGGTCACCCTACAGCTTCCATCTATGCATTTATTTCCAGCACAGCCTGTGCTCCTAGAGGTGTTTTTACTATGCTCCTCAACTTGCATAGAATTAAGTTGTTTTGGAAGATTGAATGATACTTGAATATGTGACACAAACCAGAGAAAACCCAACAGCAAACAGTGCTAGGCCCAGGATTTATCAGCTGCAGCTCCAGACTAGCAACAGGATCTGCAGACAAAAGCTTTTCTCAGCAGCCCATGAGAAGCCTTGGCTCTCCCTGCCACACAGGGACACCAGGAGAACCCGAGCTCTGCAGGAACACAGCCCTGGACACACAAGTTCCTCAGAGGGAACTCGCTGCAGGGTGCTGTAGGGTAGCCAGTGAAGTTCCCACTTATGCACAGACACTGATTTTCCAAAGGAGTGATCCTGATTGTCCTCCATGGTTAAGTATAAACAGCTCCCTTGAGAACTACTGGTAGTGCACATCTGGCAGAACTTAAAGAACTAATTCCTGAGAAAAATCATGATAGTTAGAACATCAAAACACAGGCATTTACTCATTTTGGCCAGTGGGGAAAATGCACTGTTATGAATCAATTTAGCCCCAGCTTGTTCAACAGGTAAGCTTATCTCTGTGCAGCTCACATCCTTTGTACCTGCTCATAGAGAAGACAGCAACAATGTTTTTGCAAGAGAAAGTGCTACTTGAAAAGAATGCTCACGGTTAGATAATGAAACAGGCAAAAAGGAAAACAATCTGAAAAAAAGGATGCCAGTACAGATTCTGAGTGCACAGCTGATGCAAAGAAGTCTTTACCCAAGGCTGATCTCTCTCAGCAGTGACCAGAAACACTTCTGTGCACTTGCACACTGGAATAAACCTGGCTGCTATGAACAACCAGACTACTGCAGAGACAAACCCCTGACTGAGTCAGCAATGCTACAGAAGAGGCTGTGACAGAGCCCTTGGCCTGCCAGGACATTCAATACTCTTAACAGTAAGGGGATCAAAATACTCTGGCAATTGAGGAAAAGTTACTTTTAAGGAAACTTTGACATAAACATTCAAACTTCAAGGGAAGTCAGTATTACCTGTGAGCATCAACTCTAGCCTGGGAAGCATTGTCCTCTGTGTAACTTCCCAATAGCTCCACCATTACTTTTGCTGCAGTGTCACTATAGAGAAAAATAAAGTTACCTCAGGATTGCTGAAAAAACAGTTCAAACAAGACACTCAAATATTTAAATAATTCCATTATGATGTTATAGGTCAAATTAAATTGCACTTGAAAAAGATGTAGATGATCCATTTTCATTCTAGTGGAGAGAACAAATTAACTGGATGTATTCTTTCAATTCTTGTTCTACAAAATGTTTATCTTCACCCTTCATTTCATTCTCTTAAACTGATAAATTACCTGCTGGTTATGGAAAAAGCTTTCTGAGCTAGGAACAGCTTTATATGGTTCACTAGAATGCTCCTCTTATGCACATCTGGATTTAATCATTGTGCAATAAGTAGCGCTGCAAAGTTTATTTCAAATGTAAAATGGCATCTCTTAAAGAATATTTATGGTCAGGAAAATGACTGTATAAAAGCTGCTCTCCTCTTCCACAGATTCTCTCTTCAAGTATCCAAGTGAAAGGTGCTCATTTATTGATGGAAGTACACAGCCAGCAAGGAGACTGGCTGAGGCTGCCGTGAAGCAAACAGCTTCCAGCACTGCACTGACAGACAGCTTTTAGACAAACAGCTCCTCAGAAAGCTGAGCAAACCTACAGCCTTGTCTACCCAGATTATCTTGTAAACAATGTCAATACTACTGCAAACCAGCTCTGAGATCATTACTCTGTCATTTTAACAGATTTTGATTTATTGTCTCTTTACAGTTTTACCACCAAGGCCAGCAACTGCTCATGTCTGCTGCAAAATTTACAACAGATTATCCCACGTGGTCTAAAAGCAGACACCATTTTCCTACAAACAAAACACTGCAAGAATAAAGTTTCAATCTGCATTAATGACTTAGGCCAATGGCATAAACTGCACAGGGAAGAACAAACCAACACAACACACCCAGTATGTTCTGTGCTGTGACAGGTTTAACCCATACGGCAGCACAGGTCTGAGTGGCTTCTTTAGCACACCAACATTGTCTTTACATGGGTATTTATTTGAAATCTCACCACACCACTCTTTGACAGCCACTCTAGAGGGTGAAGCTTGTTCTCAAGAGGATTTATCAGATCTGAGAGATGTGCAGCACAAATATTAAGACATCATAGGCAACACCCAGTATCATATATAATCTGGATGTACATTTGTCCCCAGGCAGGGGCATTTTCTATAGATCCTAGCATTCCAGAACCATGTTCAGGGATATAAGCTTTAATGAAACATTTGTTTTAAAACATTAAAGAGGTCAGCTTATGCTTTGCCCTGGTAACCAGTATTAACGTAGATGAACTGACAGTTCTGTATCAGTGAAATAAAAATTTATTTAGGCAGCTTTATATATGAGAGAAGCATTTGCATGTAAATCAGTCTGTGTCTGACTGATTTTAGTACTGGTGAAATCTCACCAAAACTAGATGTTCTAGGAGACAAAGGAGCAGTTTAATACAGGAATGGCAATATACAGATATTCAATCAAAGAGCCTCAGCTCATCTGCTATTCAACCTAAGAATACACAACTCCTTATTTAATAAAAGCCTTTCAGCAGTTGTTCTTGTGCACTTCAGAGCTATGTTACAGTCTTCTGGCACTTTTCCTCTCCTAATCTTTCCCTTAGCAGCAAAAATTGAAAACTATCACTTCACTAATTTCAAACAGTATTTTCAATTCCCTGCATTTTTTAATTATTATTATTTTTAAGTGGGGAAGGAGTGGAATTTTTCACTTGTATTTCTAGGAAACAACAGAATGCTACATGACAACTACTCCCAAACTTTGTGTGCTAAATTCTTGTGAACCTCAGCAAATAGGGCAGGCCTTTGGTTTTATATTCTATTCACTGTCAGATGACTACTGTCAATAAGGCTGTTTGAAGCACTAATACAGATCACTGTTTTACCACAGCTTGTTGTTAAATGTGTCTCACCTAAGGTGCAAATGTGAACATTTTTTCTAACAGAACAGCCTGAGCAAGTGCTCTTGGCTCCACCTGCCAGTCTAGATGCATAACTTGACAAAAAGCCAGTGAGAGCCTAAGAGTGATGGTAGATAAAAGAAACAAAAAAACCCCAGCAGAGCATTCAGAGACTTAGTGAGGTGTTGGAATCGAGTCCCTCTTCATTGCATGATATTAAACTGAACTGAAATTAAATGAAACAATTACTTTGCAGGTGCCTGACATGCTGAGCTTTTTGCTACAAGTATTAATAGCCAGACTTGCCAGACCTGTTTGAATTTAACTTGGGCAGGGCCAAAGCTGCTGAATCCTGCCAGCAGAGACCAGCTCTAAACTGCATCAAGGTGGCTGGAAAAGGTTTGATAAAAGAAACTTTCACTTCTCACAGCAGGAAAAGGGACACCACACAACCTCTGCACACCATTTTTTAGGAGCTACCAATCTATTAACTACCAACTGATTCACTGGAAGAAAGTCTAGCTATGAGAAACCATCTCTTCTGCCACACTGAGCCAAATTAAAACATAAGTCAGGCAACTGAAAGAGTTCAATTGTCTTTACCAATCTAGTTCTCTTCCTTTGATTATAAATCAACAATGGTAACTGAGGTATGATTTTCATCACTTTTCAGCTCCCACTTATCTTCCAATTCTGCTAGAGAGAGCAACATTCCTGAGTGCTACAGCTGGAATGCTGCTGTGAGTTTCCCAGAGTATTGCAAACACTGCCCACTGATCCAGGAGAGAACCAGGTCAAAGGTGCCAGGGTCACTTCTTGTTTTCTTTTCTGGAAGTGCAAGTGCTCTGAAACACTGCTCTGCTCAGTGCACAGCTTGCTGCAGCCCATGGTAGGGACACTGAGTGCAGGAGTCATCTCTTACAGGCTTTGTAGAAGGTTTTATTGGCTATCTTCATTAACCACCTATGGTCAGCAAGCAAAAACCATTTAACTGGTAGCAGTGGAGACACAAACTAAAAGTTTAATCCACTGATTTGATAGCAAGACTAGCTAAAACCAGCTGGCTATTAAGTGTGGGAATGAAACTAGTAAAAACCTCACAATAAATCAACAGGATGGGAAGTGAGGAAGAGCAGGAATGTTATTCAGTGTAGTATTTCTGAAACTAAGCCATGGAAAAGATCTGTGACTAACATTTCTGAATTTATTTTGACCATCTGAAATCTGCCATACAGAACTATCAACGCAAAAGTATTTGAGTGCTACAAACAGGAATTCCCAGTAATGTAGCCCACAGAGTAACTACTCCATGAGGATTAATCATCCCTAAATGGAGGTCAGTTAAAAATGATCCTGCTATGCTGATGCAGCATTTCCAGGCTACAATTCTGCTACAGGGCAGAAAAAGCCAACTGTCCCGACAGAAGGAACTCTTCTCCACCTGAGACACATTCACACTTGCCTTTTTAAACCCCCAGCAAGGTCATGTCCCCAGTCCAACCCCCTGTGCAGTCACACAAACACCCACACCAGCACAAACACACACAGGTACTGGCAGCTGGAACAGAGGCTACAGGACAGAACTTCCTTTTGCAGCAGTGCAAGGTTATGCAAATGCTGAAAATGCAAGTGCAGTTCTGGTACCACTGTAAGTCAGCAGTGGAGGGGGGCTGATGCTATGAAAAATCAAAAACACCTTGAAAAAGTAACTCAGAAAACAGAGTGGAAGGGCAGCCCCCACATCCCCAGCCCAAACTGCAGGGACAGGCTAAACAGGTTTGAGCTGTTGTGGAACTACACCCTGAACCACTGGACAGCAGCCCATCTCTGCAGCCCTGGCCAGGGCAGCCAGTCCACTGTATCATTCCTGTCAGATAAACTGATGACAGCTCTCAGTTCAGACCTGCATTAATTTACAGGCACCATACAAACTGGATTACTCTGCATGCCAGAAGACAGTGCTCTGCCAAGTTTGTTAGATCAAAGATGCTTCTTATGATCCAGGACAATAATTCAAAATGGCCAAGCAGGTAGTCTGTGCACATTAATTTCCATGACTAGTGGAAAGCTCTGTCCTGAATGTAATGTTTACACAAAAAGACTGATTCTGTTAGCTATGACTGATAAGCCTTCCCACATCATTAAGTAAGAGACAGCACTACCACGCACTAAAATGTCAAAAGTGCAATTAAATAATAAACTTGGCATAACGCTACAATGCACTAAGATGGTTATTTATAGAAAGGAATAGTGTTATTTTGGGAGTCTGTGGCTTGCAGCTAATTCACTACTAACTTTAATATTACTGGGAACACTGGTTTAATACAAGACTGCTTAAAAATATTTTTAAAAACTCCAGAAGTGTATTTGGATTGAATTATTGGTACAGATTAATTTTACACGTTCTGTGGGAAATGCTTTCCCTACAGATCACCTACAGTACATCAAAATACAGAGTTATCTAGTATGTATGCCTTGTCTTTTATACCTTTTCTTGCAGTCTACTAGGACATCATAGAGCAGTCTCAGGAGAGTGTGCTTTTTCTCTGTGGCCAGATTCCAGTCAGAAATCCATTTTCGGACCTAGGTAGAATACGAGTGAAAAAGAAGCATTCAGGAAAAGATTAAAATAGCACTACAAACACTTCGCATTTTCTCCCAAGCAGAAAAGGATTAAAAATACCTTGCACTGAGATTTCTCTTTTGGGTCTTTTGATTCTCATGCTCCCATGGCCCTTTGCCCTATCACTACTTGCCCATGTCAAAAGTCGCTCTCCCTCTTTAATGAGCCCCCTTTAAAGTACTGCAACAAGGACATCCTGGAGCCTTGTCTTCTCCAGGCTGAACAATCCCAGTGCTCTCAGCCTTCCCTCACAGGAGAGGTGTTGCATCTCTCTAATCATCTTCATGGCTATTTCTCTAGGCTCTGGCAATTGGTCAGAGATGGAGTGTATCAGCTGTGAGTAACATTTAGGTGCAAGATGGTTCATACCAAGGCCACAGCCTGGAGGGTCACTTGATTACCTGATCCAGCTCAGTTGGAATGTACTGGATGGCACCGCAGGAGGAGGCCACTTTCAGAAGGCTGCAGTACACTGTGTACCTCACGGGAGTGTTCTTGTCCATGCCATGGAAGAGATTGCTCAGCCTAAACCACAAACAACCGACAATGGAGTCACAGAGGTGTCAAAAAACATTTCTGGAGTGCATGCAAATGTTCTTAAAGGCACATGCTGGTACAAAGCACCTGGCAGTGCCTTACACCCATGAATTTTAACAGCTTCCAGGTTTGTAATCATTTTCAGCAAAGCTGAAAACGACGCATATTAATTTTATTTTGTAATACCCAAGGGAAAAAAAATACTGGTACTTCTATTTTATGACAGTGAAAAGAAGGTAAAAAAAGAGTGCTTCCTGCAACACCCCACACTTTGATTTAAAGACGCACAAGACAATCCTTCCTCTTCAAAGGCACAATTACTTTGCCAAGTCAACCACTTGCCCTGTGCAATACTTACAGCTGCAGCCTAAGAGATGGGCGCTCTCCTTCCCGAAATTTTACTAACTTCTCACACAGGTTTTCAATCAGTGCTTCCTGTTTCTCAGGTTCCAGGATAAGAAGCAGAGAGACAACGCTGTTCATCACGCTCTCCACATCTGCATAAACCAAGACATACAGCTGTTTGAAACTGCAAGCAGCAATCAGCAGCGACCTTGTCCTGGATATACCTTTGGCAGTAATAATTCATACCTTTTTTTTTTTTACATGAATTACCACTTTGCCTGAGCAAGAATTGTAAAAGAAAGAAAATGCAATGATATCAACCTAGATACTCATCAGAATGTACCAGAGACTTGGTTCAGGTGGGCTTACACCAACACAGAAGAATTACCACTCTAAGGTCAACACAGAATGTGGTATTTGACATCACACTTGCTCTGAATTCTCTGTTCACACACAGGAGAAATCAGAGGAACTCTAGGTTCCACAGAGTGCCTTCCTCCTGCACATCCAGGGAACTGCCCACGGTTCTACAGTGAGAACAGTAACACCCAGCACTCAAGCACAGTCAGACATTTCACCAGGAGCACAGGGATACCCAGACCACAGGGAAAATGCCCTCAAGAACAATGAGGCATATTACAAACCCTCCCCAGCTCCTGTTTTAAGCGTGGTGTCCCATCCCTTCCAAACACAACCACACCAGTTTTGTGTTTTCTGTCTGCCCTATTATCAGTCAAACAAAGGCAAAGAACAAAATTCATTACATATGGAAAATACTGTCTATTCCCTGAAATGACACCTGAGCATCAAAAACTCTATTTGACATACAAGTCTCTACACCCTCACCACAGGCAGAGTCTAGCTCAGCTTCCAACTTCTTCAAAGAGTGCTGATGTTTGGAGAAAGGAGGGGCAGAGTACATGCAAATATTCCATGGCAATGATGGAAAGATGCACTTCCAGTTTTATAAGGATGAATGGCTTTTAATGCTACAGATTCCCAAATTCTGCCAACTGGTACTGTTTGAAGTCACCGATGGCGATAGATTTAGCAAAACCAACAAGACTTGGAGATGCAAACCTTTGTCATCCTCTTTCAGGCACACATCACACACTTCAATAATCTGTGCCAAGTCCACATGAAGTCCACCTTCAGCGTTTTCTTCAGAGATTTCTGCTCCTTTGGATTTCAGGTAAGCTCGCAGTTCTGCAGCCTGAAAAGCGGGAAGGACAACACACACAAAACAAAACAGTTGTTCTGTGAATAACAAAGTCATTTAATTTCTTACAGATGTTTGTTCTGCCAGATGCTGCACCTGCTGTTTTGCCAGTGACTGAACAGATCACAGATCTATTGGGCTTTCTCACTGTCAATGTGTCACTCACAACTGGCTACTGCACTGCAGGCCTAGTAAGTTTTGGTGACAAAGACACTTTCTTATGAATTTTTACTCTTTTACCTTCTGCAAACTTTAGACAAACATTAAAACCATTTAGTTGCTTCTTCACCAGAGAAGAAAAAAGGTATAAACAAAGCCACTTTAGAGAGGGCTGAACTTTGTTTTCACAACTTCACAACAGCTTCTAATCTAATTACAGAATGGCTTGAGTTGGAAGGGACCTTAAAGATCATCTCGTTCCACACCTCTGCCATGGGCAGGGAACGTTCCACTAAACCAGGCAGCCCCAAGCCCCATTCAACTCGGCATTATAATGTCATGGGCTGCCTTCCACTGTTAGGACTTAAACCTACACCAAGAAAACACCTTTCCCTCAGCAAACAGGCCTGCTCATTATAACTCAGGGCTTCACCAGCAGAACCATAACCCTTCAGAAACAATCTGAGGCCACATAACTTTTGGCACAGGGCACTTCTGACCAGGAGGCTGCTGTGACATTTACATCTCATTCAGTGTAAGATCATTTTGGAACCAGAAGAAAAAGCTAAATGCCCTGGGACAAACTGCTGTACTGGGGATGTTTCATACCAGCTACTTGATGGGGCTGTACTAGGCATTAAGGCAAGTGAAAACTGGGCTGAACGCTGGTAGCCATATGTGCATTTCTTGTAGATTTCCAATGTGTATACAAACACATTGTACACACATTGTGTATACATTCACACGTGCGTGCACATGCATACTTCAACGACACTGGGAACAAGGCACAACAAAGCAGCAGCTCAGAGACAGAATTCCCACTTCCCGTGACTGCAGTACCGAGAATTCCACAAAACCCAAGCAATGCCCACATGTGAACCCGCTTTCCTCTGCTAAATAAAAAAGCAGGGCTGACGAGTGATGAAAACGAAGTGCCGGAGAGGCGGCACACTGAAGAGGGAACTGCAAACACAGGGTTATCTTTCAGCCATTATGTACAACTTTCTCTAATCGTCTGCTCGATCTCTGTAGGGAGCAGCCCAGACGAGTTGGCGGAGCGCTCGCGGCGCGCACGGCCGGGCAGGACCGGCCCCGGCTGCCGCCCCCCGACACGGCCCGGCCCGGCCCCCGCGGCCCGGGGCCGATGGCTCCCCGGGGGCGCTGACCTGATCCTCCTCGGTGATGTCGATGAAGGCCGGGACGCTCATGGCTCCGAGCACGCCGCGCTCCGGAAAGGCGGAGCGGCTTCCGCCACCGCGCCAGGCCGCGCCGCTTCCGCTTCCCGCCGCCGGGCGGGCGGGACCCGCACTGCGACCGCCCTGCCCGCTCCGCCCTGCCGGCTCCGCCCTGCCCGGCTCGGCCCTGCCCGCTGCCCGCTGCCCGCTCCGCCCTGCCCGGCTCGGCCCTGCCCGCTCCGCCCTGCCGGCTCCTCCCTGCCCGGCTCGGCCCTGCCCGCTGCCCGCTGCCCGCTCCCCGCTGCCCGACTCGGCCCTGCCCGCTCCCCGCTGCCCTTCCCACCGCCGAGCGGGAACCTGGCAGTGTCCGGGCGCGGCCGCGGTACCTGTACCTGGCCTCCGCTTCCCCTCACACACACACTTCCCCACACACACACACACCACCCACCCACACCCGGTCCCCCTTTCCCCACACACACACCTGGCCCCCCTTTCCCCTCACACACACACCCGGTCCCCCTTTCCCCTCACACACACACACGCGCACACACACACACACCTGGCCCTCTTTTCCCTCTTTCTCACACACACACACACACACACACCCCTTTCCCCTCACACGCACACCTGGCCCCCTTTCCCCTCACACACACACACACCTGGCCCTCTTTTCCCTCTTTCTCACACACACACACACACACACACCCCCCTTTCCCCTCACACGCACACCTGGCCCCCTTTCCCCTCACACACACACACACCTGGCCCTCTTTTCCCTCTCTCTCTCTCACACACACACACACACACCCCCGGTCCCTCTTTCCCCTCACACGCACACCTGGCCCCCGTTCCCCTCACACACACTCCTTCCTTCCTCCCCACTTAAAACCTGAGGTGCTTCTTGCCCAGTACATTTTCCAGGAGCAGATTAAATAACAGACTTGGCGTAGGTGTGTCGGGAGTGCAAGGCGGTGGGAGCGAGGACAGCAGCTCCCAAAGGGAGCTTGGCCACCTTCTCCTCAGTTTGATTGAACACCCGCGCTCGCTCTCTGCTGAGAAGCCCTCACTCGGTGTCACCCGTGTGCTCTGCGCGTTTTCTGCTCAAGAACTTTTCTGGTCAGCTCCGGCAGACCAGCAGGAGCATAAGGTGACTTTCCCTGTGCCCAAAACCCAAAATGATGAAAGCCAAGAAAATCTTAAAATAGCTAAGGTTGAAAACACTTCTAAAATCACCATGTCCAACCAGTAACCCAGTAAGTAAAGACTGCAGTACACAAACCTTATTTTATAACTGACCAAGTCATGACTAAACTCATTTAGTGAGTCTAATAACTAGAGCGAGGTTTTTAACACCAGGTTCTGAGTCTCCATGGCACTGAGCACAATGAAACTGACAAAGGCCCACACTGCCTTTATTAAATGTCAGGACTTTGCTTAGCTTTAGTCATCTACGTGCTTATAACTCTGAAATATTGCTTCAACTTTTAATTTTTCCATTATATGAATCCTGCCTAATTCGCTTATTCTACTTTAGGCAGTATTTTTAAAATATTACCTCTACTGTAACTGATTAATTATCTCCTAACCAGAATATTTTAATACTGTCTGATTGATAGTCTTACCAATATTTTGTATTTTGGAGGTCAGCATCCTGGAAATTACAGATAAATATAAAGATAGGTCTCTCCTTTGTGTGTCTGATCTCGGAGGGGATCTGATTTTCAGAGCACGAGTGAGCATTTTTGAAGTGTAGGTGACTTTCCTCTAGTACTGCTTAACACAGTCCTGTGGCAGTGGAGGCAGCTGGGGTCCATCACCCTGGGGGATAGGGATACATCATACATTTGATTTTCGCACACCTTTGGGAGACATTTCAGGTGCTAAAGCACATCGACCTGTTGCCAATTTACATCCTGGAGTACTGTGCATGCCTGCAAGCTGCAGGGAGCGTCCCATAGATCCCGTGCTGTGTCTGAAATAAATTCCTCTGCAGATGCTTAAGCTACCTCAGGGCATACAAATGGCCCAAGTCACACGGGGAACCCCCAGCCCCGGTGTCTATTTTTATTTAGGCCGTGCACCCAGATAGAGGTTTGGCATGTATTAACTCTGAATAGACGAAAATAAAATAACCGTGGATCACATTGGGCAGACGGGACACGACTCCAAAGAGCTCTGCTGGAATACCCACATATGGTCTGCTGCAGGATACTTTATTTGTCCCAGAAGAATTAGGATGATCGATGGTGGCTGGGGTTTGAACTTGTGCATCAGGAAGGCCACTCCGAATAGAAAGGCGGCAGTATGTGTTTGGTGAAACTACCGAGGACGTAGCGGAGGAATGGCTTTTTCAGTGTCACCGGAATGATGGCATTTCTGTGGGAACGAGGCAGTTGTTTATAGTCCCGTCGGCAGCTCGGGGAGCCGCCTCAGACACGGGCTGTGGATGGGCTCCAAGCACGGCAGCCAGAGGTGCCTGCGGCTCCCAGCGCTCCCAGTGCTCCCAGCGCTCCCAGTGCTCCCAGTGCCCTGGGGCAGCAGGGCTGCGGGGCGGGCTGCCCGCTCAGGGACACCCCGCAGCGGGAATTGCAGCAGGTCACTGCGCCTGCCTGACCTCCGTGGGTCTGTGTGTCACTGTGTAACACGGGGAAGGGCTGACCACCCGAGTAAGACTGAACTGCTGAAGGAAAAAATAGGAATTTTGGCCGCTACCCACTGTAAATTGTTTCGTGGGTTTTTTTTTTTTTTTTCTGTAGGCAAACCAGAGAGAGAGGTGGAGTCTAAAGAAGTGACATTCTGTGCTGTGTGCTTTGAACGTGATGACTTGAAGAAAACAAAGGCCTTTAGGTGAGACATCTTAAAAAACTTTTTTTTTTTTTTTTTTTTTTTTAATGGAGGCGCTTTGTAACCAGCAGACAGCTTTTGAAAATAAAGGGTTCAGCGTTAGACCCTAGAAGCTGATCCTCTTTTGTTAAAGGCATTGATGGAAAAGATCTCCAATACAGAAGCGAAGTGCAGACTCTATGTTGGCATAATTATTCCTCTTCAGATTCAGATTCCCTCTTATTTGTTTATCTATCTATCTATCTATCTATCTATCTATCTATCTATCTATCTATCTATCTACTTATTTATTTTTGCGGTTCTCTCTGTAGGAGAGCTGCGAGTTTTGCGGTGTCTCTGGAAAGCCGTGTGAGGATGAGTGGCCGCTGGGAGCTGCACCCTTCTCGCTGTCGGTGCGATCCGTTTTGTGCTGAGTGCCCTCTGGAGGTCTGGGACACGCAGTGACCCGGGCCAGTCCACTGTGCCTGTGCTCTTCAGGACTCCTTCCTTCGAAGGTTCTCCCTCTCTCTATTTTTTATTTTTATTTTTATTTTTATTTTTATTTTTATTTTTATTTTTATTTTTATTTTTATTTTTATTTTTATTTTTATTTTTATTTTATGTTTATTTATGTTTGTTTTTGTTTTTATTTTCCCCTCACTTACGAGAGATACTATAGCCGACCTAAACGAGCACAACACAGTTAAATCAGCTTTTCTTTTTTTCTTTTTTTTTTTTTTTCTTTTCACTTTAAGTCAGAATTACGGCATGTAAGCTACTCAGAAAAGGTAAAAAAAAAAAATTTTAAAGTTCATCCTAATTACCAGACAGCCAAACTAAATCTGTTTCATATGTAGGAGCTTTGATTAGCTTTATCAGTGTATCGAAGGGTGCTTCCATACTTATGTGTCTGTTTTCTCCCTAGCTCTCATTGGGGCTAAAGGGAAACTGCTAAAATACCCTTCGAGCCTCTTGTAAGATAGATCAGAGATTTCAGAGGAAGCCTGTTATCCTTATTCTCCCAGCCAAGTTCTGTAGCCAGAGGAACTCTGGATAAGTTCAATAAGTGTAGTAACTTTGGGTGCTCATCTGGTTTTCTTGTAATTTGTAAATTCTCCACTGTTGTCCACTTATTCCCCTAAGTGTATCAGCTAAAATAAATACCTGCAGTTGCCCTGACCAGCATACTATCTTCATTCAGGATATGTATTAAAATTTCTGGCTTGGAGAAGGAAAGTTCAATATTGCATTATTATTAATAATATTGGGTTCTGAAACATGGAGTTTTGCCTCTGAAAAGCATTTAGAAATGTATTTTTTTTGGACTCTTGATGCGCTTATTTTGCTGCTAATGTAGCAGGTGTTTTTCTTAACCATTTTTAAGGAGAAATCCTAAATTAAGAGGAAATGAGCGCTCAATTATTTAAATTTCCTGAGATTAGAGAAAGAACACTTTGCCAAACAATGCCTCTTCACTTCAAAACCTCTCCCCATAAATTATGTTAGGGGATCTTATTAAAAGTCTTTAAAAATTTCCTATTAAAAATGGTTGATTGCAGTCCAGACCATCACAGCTTTTGTGCTTTCAGTGAAATACCACAGCTGTCGCAGAGAAATATATTGTGAGACAAAAGGTTTTGTTTCCTTAGTCATAAATTATTTTTGTGATATCTGAAGTAAGATAAAACTTTCACTTATGTTTGAGTGAAGGAAGATTCCAGTGATAACTTGTTCAAAAATCTATAAAAAGAATATAAGAATGTAGATCTAGATAGCAAATTAGAATCAGACTTCCTTTTTGTTTAAGGAAAGCAATTATTTCTGAAGTCAGTGAAGATTATAACCAGGGATAAAACATAGCTTTGCAAAGCACTGTGCCTTTATCTCAGTAGAACCTGGAGCTTTCAAGTCTGACCTTTGAGAACTCTACAACAGAAACCTTTAGTGTTGGGCAGTTTTTAAACCAAAGTAAAACAATAGGAAGTGGTCTGTTTGCTAATTGTACTGTATTATATTATGCTATAACTATAATGCATTGCATTAGATTACAATAAAGCAAATTAAAAAATAGACTTCTTTTTACACTTAAAGAAGCATCAAAAAAATTTGTTTTGACCATACTTGTTTTTTCTGTTAGCAAGTGAGTTTTCTGCTGTGGAATTCTGCATCTCTTTAGAGAAGAGAGGGCTGTGCATGCCCTGAGCAGGCTGTGAAGTATTTGCTGTCAGGATTGAATTCTGTGTTCACCCAGTCAAGGAGCAGAAGCATATTCCAGGTATGACCCATGAAAGTAATGAAAACATGAAATTGCAGCATATATACAGAATTTTTTTTTGTCAAAATCTTTTGCCAAGTAATTTTGGACAAAAGATGTATTAGGACATTCACAATTTGCTCATCCATCATTGTTTTATGGATAGAGGTCAAATGTCTCAGCCTCCTCCCCTGCTCGTTACAGAGATTACTGAATAAAGAAATACAGTACAGGTGCTGGAACTCAGAATTTGAGACATTTTAGGTTACATATGGGAAAAATCAGTGTGCTTTTTCTAATTATCAATAACACTCATAACTAAGCCAGTTCTCTTTATCTGGTGCCATCTCAGGAGTTTACTGGAATTTGTTTATTTGTATATTAAATCAGGGGTGTACAAAACACAAATGCAAGGTGGCCTTTTCTTCTGTTGTGCAAAGAGAAGTGAAGTATGCAGCCTTGGTCCTTTAGCAAGATTCACTCCTGTAGCCCCCTACTTTTTTTCCTTCTGAATGATTTTTCTTATAAATCAAAATTCATCTTCACAGTGCTTTTTTTCATGGCAACATGTGCTATGCATTCTTTGGGTCAAACTTGGGCTGAAAGAACTATGAAGATAAATATAACTCAAAATAATCAGCACTTGGGAATTATTTCCTTTGTGAGGATGAAGATACAGATATTCCATATCCCATGTGCCTGGGGCAGGGACAGGGTGGGTCAGGGATTTGTGGAATCGGGAGTCGATGCACACCAGTGTGGATGAGAGGCCTGGAGCACACAATTCCACACTGCTCCAGCCATTGCCAAGGGATGTGTGGGGCACGTGGGGGTCAGGGGGGAGCACCCAAAACCTCTGTACCCTTGTAGGGTCCAGCTCTGTGTTCTCACTCAGGCTGAATGGCCTCTTACAAGTAATCCCGCTGATGTCAGTGAGACTTTTCTGTAATAAAGTGCTGTCTGACAAGAATATGGGTATCAGAATCTGGCCCTGCTTGTACTAATTCCATTTTAATGAATACTTAAATGGAATTGTTATTAAAAAAGTCTATTTCCTAATATTCAATAAATCAAAACTATAAAATCAGCTTGCCAGTTGTTGCCACTCTAGTCAAAGCCATTTTCTCTCGTACTGAAAGTAATAGTACATACTGTCTCCATTCAGGAGGGATTAATTGTAATACTTTTATCTACTTTGTAAGATTTATTTCTAATAATGAAGAGCAGAAAAAAGTAGGGGGGCTTTAAACTTTTATTGTTTTTATTAAAGCACCACAGATTCATGGGATGTTCCACAAACAGGGAATTCACTTAACAGAAGCATGTCTCATGAGTGAGCAACTTCAAACCAGAGTTTGAAAAAGGCATTGTTCATTTCTCTGATTGTATCCATTTAATTTTTTAAGAAGGAGCCTTGGGCACTTTGTGATAGTGCAGAGATACACATTAAAACCTGCTAAGATTTTGTAGACTTGTCATCTGAGGAGGATTATTGGAGCAGTGTTGTGGTGTGCTGCCAGGGAAGCTACCTGAGATCAGTCCCCACTGTAATGAAACAAAGCTGGGTCTCCATAGGGTAAATGTTTTGGGTTTGAGGTAGTTTCTGCCTACACATGGAAGAGAACTGAAGGGATCTGCAGAACCTTCATGGTGACATCCACACCGAGGAGCAGGAAGGAAGCTTATGATGCTGCTTGACCTCAGTGCACATTGACCAAATAAAAACAAAAAGCAGTGAAAGGAGGGCAACAAAGAAACTGAATTCACTGAAGTCAGCAATAAACACGCTGTTGTATTGAAAGCCTGGCAGAAAAATTCTAGCACAGTGTTATTTCTTTGGAATTTGCTAAATCTTTGATATCCAAATGTTTCACAAGGGTGGGGAGTATTCAGTTCCCTCAAGATGTTCTTCTAGACAACAGGCCAGTTTTCTGATTTTATCCCTTTCCACATGCCAGGTTTCCAGAGTCTCTAGCTTTGATGCAGTCCTGTAGACACCCCGATGTGGGGCTAAGGATGCCAACTCCTCCATTGCTCTGAAGCAGCCTAGCAAGTTGTTTTTATAAATTATGCATTTTCTCCAGCCATAAATATTGTTCCTAAAAGGGATACTGAAATGAAGATAATATGACTTTTCAGTAATAGGTCTTCTAATGTCAGCCATTCTGTTTAAACTGTTCAATTTTCAACAGAATTAAAGATCTATGCAGTATATTCTACCTCCTGCAGAGTGCAGTTGTTAAAAGAAAATAAATCACTTAAACAGGGTCATGAGCAACAAAGGCCAATGTGGGTTCAAAGTTTACAGGTCTCTGCATTTATCAGGTAGAAATATGCTACATTTCACTATTTCATAAAATATCCTTTTATGAAAAAGCCATCAATCTTTGCATGGCCTACTAAAACTGATTCCTCAAATGAAAGAAATGAATGATGACACCAAATCAAAAAATCGTTCATGAGTTTATATTTTTGCAGGACCACCATGACTTTCACATACGTTTTCAATTTTGGTAAGGATGTGATTATCATGTGGATATGTTTTACTCCCACCATTTGTACTAAGGGATCTGTCAGAACGGTGTGCCCTTCCTTGAGCAGTTCAGGATTTGTTCAGATTTTTTCATTAATCTATCGTGGTTTTTATCCGGTGATCGTTATCGTTTCTGCACACTATCCACAGGTTTGATGGGTTATATATAGATATGTAAAAAATCACATCTATCATGTGCAAGTTCACGTTTGAACCAAGACTGAATTAAAATGATTTTGTTATTTCTCAGAGGGCTTGAACATTTCAATGGAATGATTTTTGCATGATTCCTGCCGCACACTCTACAAAACATCATCTTAATGACAGATTTTTTTGTTATCCTTCTGGTCTTTCCTTATCTTTGCCATACTTCTTCCAGGAGTCTCCAAGCTCTTTAACCAAAAGGACAATTTAGATACTTCAAAACAGTATTGTACATTAATATTTCAGCTATTGTAGTAATACAATGTAGTGGTTCAGGGCAGGAACAATATAAGAAATTACTTCTCATCTGGTAATGACAATACAACAACCAACATGCTGCACTGGAATAAGGAAAAGTGATTTCTGTTCTGGGTAAATGCTGTGGTCTCCCTTTGGGTCTGCACAGAGCAAATGAGCTTTGGCCTTTCCAGGTCTCCAGTGAAAACAGACACAAACAAATGAATATGATTTATTAAGTATCAGTCTCATAAGAAGAAGAATGCTTGGAGAAGTTAGTCCAAACTTTTGAGAAAGAACTTGATGCTTGGGTTTTTAAGAGGAGCATTTTGCTCCTTCTGCTATGAAGTTCATTTTGGAAAAAATTGTCATTCTTGCACTGGTTTTTAGGCGTTTCACTTTTTCCAGTTTATTTAGGAATTACCTTTCTTTAACTACCTCTGATTCAGTGATGAAAATGCAAAGTTAAAAATGTACTGTGCTTCCTTTGGAACTGAGAAATTAGGCTTTTGGTGAAATAGGGCATGCTATCTAAACATGTATTTATTCCTATCAACTTTCTTTAGTCCCTCCTAGGGAAAAAAACCAAACCAAACCAAACCAACAAAACAAAACAAAACAAAACAAAACAAAAAAAAGACAAACTCATTAAAAGAATGGAGTTTAGTTGTAATTCTTGGGAAGCCCTTTTGCCAAGTCACACACAGTGTTCTGTGCAGAGTTGCACTGTGGCTGGCAGTGCTTTCCTGCAGCCTGTGGTGTGGTGAGTCCTTTACCTGTTCCTGGGTGAGCAGCTGTGAAACACAGCTGATGCTACCACCAAAGGCTCTGGAGAGCCTTACATACAGAGAACACAGCTCATCTTTCAATCAGTGCTTTGCATTACACACCAAACATCTTCCCAAAACAAAACCCATCTAGTCTGATTAGAACTAAAGGTAAACAAAACATTCTATTCATTTGGTGATGACCTTAGAGAGAATGTTGCTGTTAGACCAAGAAAGATAGGAAGTTCTGGATTTTATTTTCTTTTTAAATGAATTTCAGAAGAATGGTACTTACAAGAAATTGGAGGGCTTCTCTCAATGTGTTCCTCAAAGCATCCTGAAAAAAAAATTCACAAAATTCTCTCAGGTGCCAGAATAATGCCCCCAAATCCACAAACTGTCTCAGAGAGCTCAGTGCGCTTTGCCTTCACATCTCAGTACAGAACTCTGTGGTACTTGAAGTCAAGGGCCCATGGCTGATTCAGTCATTAAAAATGCTCAAAGTAGCTGGAAGGATCTGAGGCCGTGTGCATAAAATGTAAAGAGCTCATAACCCTGCCTGTGAGGTTGTTCATCACTTAATGGATTCTCTACCTGAGGAAAAGCAGATCAAGAACTCGGCAGCTTTAGGTGTCAAAAAGGCAGTTTCCATTCTAAGTGGAATGGAAGCTTTATCTTGAAAGTATCTTAGAAGCACTTTCCCTCCCTTTGACCCATATAAAATCTTTGAAAACGTTATTAAAAGTCCAAGATATAGCAATATTTTTTTCAAATGGCTAAGATAGTCAAATTCCATTCTAGTGACCGTCTCCACTGTAAACAGTGTGTAATCTTAAATTTGAAGAGGAAGTCTCCAAAGAAAACTTAATTAATGTGTTCTGTAAGTGCCTGCAAGTTTTGCAAGTGCGTTAGGATGGTCACACAGGAGTGTGTCATGATGTGTCATGTAGTTTGGTATGCTGCATCTGATCCTGGCTGTTGGGGGATCACTTGGAGGATGATAGATGGAGCTCCAAAGCAGCCTGTCAGAACAACTTGTCCAGGGAAGGCAGGAGAAGAGGAGTGGAAAGGTTCTTCAATGTTCTTAGCCACTGTCTGACATGCCATGAAATGTAAGCATAATTTCCTTCTCTAATAGAACATTGAATGTTTTTATAACCTGTCATTGATTACCAAAGTGTAATCGTAAGAGGTCTCTAGCTGACCCCTTGAATCACACTGTTCTTACAGTGTTTTCAATTGCAATTTTATTAAAGAGTGAAGGATGTTCTGTGAGGAGTATGAAGACATTCCAAAATGAGTGGGGAGCTTGTCTTTGCAATGTTTTAAATTGCACTTCCAACCCTAGTAAAGCCAGGGGTTCCACCAGTCAGCTATGTGCTGTTAGGTATATAACTGAGTTATGTATGTGTTGTACATATAACAAGGTATATACATTGTTTTATAGGTGTATATATATGTACATAGGATAACATATGTACATAATTATGTGCTTCAGTTCCATTAGAAGTCAGGTATAATACAGACTCAATACTGAGTGTCTGTTTTCTCCATAGCTTTCATTGTTTGATATGCTTCTGCTGAATGCCCCCTTGCTCAACAATGGTCCTCTTCATGACTGTCTCTGCTCCTGAAGAGATCTTTTCAGGCTTCCAGTCATTTCTCTGTGGCTCTGCCTCTCTTTGTGCTGAAGGCCCCATAAGTTGTCTCGGAGCAGAGGTTTTGAAGGATATACCCCTCTCTAAGGTACACAAGTGCAGTATGAAACCCTCACAAGTGAGCAGAGGGATCTCTAGACCTACATCTGCCCTAAAGCAGGGCAGCTTTCTGCTGCTGAGGGATCCATCTCTCACTAGGAGCTACACTACTGTTGTTATTCTCCCTTGCTCTTTAATTCTAAAAGCACAGTGATACGTGATATGTATTTCTCCTGCTCTGTCCTCAAGGACACACTAATGTGCTGCTGGGTTGGAAATACTTTTCTTTAAAAGTACTCAAATGCTGGAAAGTTATTTTTTTCAGGATAGCTGCAACCCGAGAACATCTTTTCTTAGGGAAAAGAACAGTTCAGAAACTTCTTAACCATTTAAGTGCACTGTGAGGTTTATAATTAAACTTTTTTTTTTTTAATTACAATAAATATAATTACATGAGCCACGTATTTCAAATACATAATGTATAATTATATTTTTTCTTTATTTTCTGAAGAGTCAATTTTTTTGATAAATCTCATTTTTTAAAGAGCTGTGGCTTGCTTCCATGACTTAGGCATAGGCACATAGGCACTAGTCTTCATATTCTTCTTCCTTTTTTTTTAAAGTTTACTGTATCCTGTTGTCCTTCTTGCCTGAGAAATACCTTGAGGAAACCATGAGGATCACAAAATCATCTTCAAGGAAGCTTTGCTTACTTGCTGCAGCTGCTGAACTTGATACTGTTCATAGCAAGGCAAGATGTTGAGAAGTGCCACTGGACAGTTTCAGTTTAGTTCCAATTGACATTTTCCTTTCAAATCTCATATTCCTGATATTAACTTGGCATTTTTCACTGAATAGCCATGGTCAGGGGTAATTTGCACTGGTGAGTAACTTTGAATGTAAATAACATAGAGAGGGATGTTCTTACAAACTCTGCACTCTAAGAGAGCTTTAATAGAAACAGCTTTTTTAAAAACCTTTTTTCCTCCTGTTAGCATTTGGCTGGATTTTCTGTCAGTTGCCTGGTGGAGTTCTACATTTGGTCTCTCCCTTTCCAAATCATCGAGAAAACTGCCTGCTCACAGAGCAAATCTGGGGCTGTGCATGTTCAGTCACCCGGTGGGTTTGAGCAGAAGTCATCACTTATGTCGCAGCGTGTGTTAGTTTTGTAAGTGTCGTGTGAAGGCTGACAGAGATCACATTTCTGTGCTTTGCTGCTCGGTCCAGCCCGTAACCTCCAGAGGTAATGGATCTCTGTAGAACCTCTCTGGAGCAGGTCACCAAAGAGTGCAGGATTTCAAGAGCTGATGCACTTTTATTGCTACAATATCCTTGTCATGGAGGTTATGGGGTTTGGGCTGTGGTTTCAGGTGTCTGTGTGGTTTTACATCTAAGGCTGAGCCTTTTTGGTAAGCTGGATACATTTTTTTTTTTTTTAAGAGCTTTTTCTTTTGTTCTTCGAGATGAATTGCTTCTAAGTAATAGGCTTCTGAGTGTACAGATTCAGAAATGCTGTAGTGGAAAGACTAAATGCCTGTGCATGCAGAACAGCTGGATTTCAGCACTGGCAATGCTGTTACAGAGGGCTCCAGGGCTGAGAAACTCCCGTGAGAAGCATGAGGAATTTATCAGTGCATGGCTCAATCAAAAATTACATGAGTTTGTTGAAGAGACTGACACCTACAACCAGCCACAACCCTGGGCCAACCACAGATTGATCATGCTGTTGGCAAAGTTACATTTTCTCTGAAGGTATGTTGTGAGAACTGTGGTTGCTGTGTTTTACTCTTGGAACTGAGAAGTGCTTGCTAAATGGACTGGGTCTCTGACCATTGTAGCCCCAATATTTTATATATATATAAAATATATATATAAATATACAGTCTCACCAGTGATATTTGGGTTCCCTCAGAGCTGCCCTCTGACAGCTGTGGGGTTTACATGGATGTTCTGGCATGATTTGGGAGCAGTACCAGGGCTCACAGCAAGGCACTGTGCTGAGTAATCACAGTCTTCCATGGTTCCTTGGACCCACTGAGGTCCAAGCTTAGCCTCCATAGCATTATAAAAAACAAAATAATCCAGCCAAACCAGATGAAGTCACCTAAAATCTCTGTTTATTGCTAAAAAAAATCACATAGTTATTTTCCCCCCTTTTTACAAAAGGAACATGATAGAAGCCTGGGATTTACAGGAAGGTTTTGAAGTGTGCTTTATTACATGTGTGTTCTACAGTTCTTTACTGCATGCATTTCTCTATTCATTTCTAGTGCAGCAGAAGGCAAGTCTAACCCCACTCTTAGAGTTATGGCAGTTCAATTCCAGTCTCACCAGTGATATTTGGGTTCCCTCAGAGCTGCCCTCTGACAGCTGTGGGGTTTACATGGATGTTCTGGCATGATTTGGGAGCAGTACCAGGGCTCACAGCAAGGCACTGTGCTGAGTAATCACAGGCTTCCATGGTTCCTTGGACCCACTGAGGTCCAAGCTTAGCCTCCGTTGCCAGAAGCCCTGGCCTTCCCACCAGGAGAATAACCCTGTGTTAAATCCAGCATTTCACCAATGACTTCTGATTTCAAAGGCTTCCTCTTTACTGTTTCTTGCATGGATTTCCAGATGAAGTAGTCCTGTTATCCTGACAGATTTTTATTGTCATATCTGTGCTTTGTTTGTTGCAAAGTGAGAGACTGGGCCCTCAGGGGCTGTGTGCTGGGTGGACAAGTGTCCAGCCTATTCAGCAGGAAGAAAATCAGGAGACATGCAGAGTTCTTTCACTGGGAATAAACATAAATGGTAGCACTGAAACACTGATGACAACAGTTTTAACTGAAATACAACAAAATTTGAAGGGTCGGGATCTGGACCCAAATACTTGGAAATACTTGAAGGTTATTTTCTTTTGAATTGTTTTTTAATAATTTTTTGTTGAAAAGAATTTTTTTTCTGTGCAAAGTAGTAAGGTGAGGCCTATAAAAACTTGCTTCCCTATTTTTGTGTTAAATGTGCATGTTAAGGGGTTTTGTGGCACTGAGTCTATTTTATGTGTTCTTTAGAAAATAAGACATGAGGACTTTTAAAAGCTGTTGTTTTTCTTGACTTCACCTTCATTAATCTTATTTAGTTTCTGTAAGAGGCTATTTTGTGAGCTCCACCGATGGGTAATGTTTTCTTTTCCAAAGTTCATGATTCTTCAATTCAAATCACTAATTTTCACTGTTACACTCCAGTGGTTTAGTGCTTCCCAGGCCTCCAGGAATGAGTTTAATTAGCAATGCTGAATAAATTCTGAGACATGGTTCATCTTTCTTGTCACTCAGATCTAAGTAACAAAATTGCAATTTAAAGATGTACTTAAAAACCCTGTGAGAATAGCTTCTTCTGCACAACTGGGAAAAGACACAGATGTAAATGTGGAAATGAGGATTTTACCTGGCTGCCTGTTTTCAATTTAGCTAAAAGACACAGGATTCAGTCATATGCCCTTGAAGTCCCTGGTATATTGTTTTACAAATACTGAGCTATGAGCTGTATTTGGCACATCCATTCCAAATTAAAGCTCTGCATTCAGGCTATTTTAGATGAAGTAACTGGCTTGACAAATTTCAGGACTATCCTAGATTTAATGTGCTTTAATTTTTAATGCGATTTAAATTTTAATGGGATTTAATTTGTCTCCATATTTTTATATTTTGGACCGAAAATACAGAAGAGAGAATGCATTTCTCCAGAGATCCTAACTGTTGCAATGCAGGAGCCCAAATTTTGCCATGCCCTTTTCTCTGAAGCAAGAGAAGGTGTATTTCTGAGACATAGTGTCACGAGGGGAAAATAGGGAATGCAGGAGGGGAGAGGAGGGAACTCAGGAAAGTGATGTTTATATTTAAACCCTTGTTCTGGCATGTCCCAGCAGCACAGAGAGCAGGGAGATTTTGCCATGCTCTATCTCCATCTGTGCACAAGGATCAGAGCATTTTATACCATCAGTGGATGGTAACTCTTCCTCAAAACACCTGTGGGAAGATTTAAATGTAGTTTTCCAGAATTTATAAAAAGAGATCAAAAGAGTAACTTGCCCTGGGAGAGCTGTAAGCCAAATGAAGCTGAACTGCCTAAATCCCAGGTCTAATTCTGAGACTACTTTCTCTACTCCAGCACATGGAGCACTGTGAATAAAAAAATATGGATTGTTTAGCACCTCTCCTATGTAGGCATAAAGAATTTAAGGACAAATTGTGGCTGTAGCCAGTTCCCTGGATTTTGTCAGATTCAAACAGATCCCAAATGTTATTTTTATGTAACCTTAAAAGAACCCCCATGCTATTAATTTTGTATTTATTGCAGTTACACTGACCCTAATGAATTTTTAAAAATTAATTTGACAGATGTCACAAATATTTTCAATGCAGTTTAACATCATTAAATATAACTTTTCCTAGGAAAAAAAGTTCTATGAAGTGAACATATAGTGAGTGCCAGTGCTGGATTCTGGAAAGCTGTGGGTGTCACACAGGACTTAGAACATAAAATGTTAGGGAGTAAAGTTTATGGGGCAACTTAACAAGGTTCTCCCTCCCATGTCTCATCACACCTAGAAGGACAAGCTTCTCTAAAAGGGGATCTGTGTATTCTTTTAGCATTTAGGTACTGTGTATAGCTGATTATGCCTTCAGAACCAAATTCTGTGACCTTAGGAACTTTTTTTCAGATTTTAATTTTTTTAAAATTTATTTCTGTTACTTTGCTCACACGTAAGAGCTAAGAGGACCCTCTGAAAAGGAAGGGTTATTCCACTTCCTTGGAGACATGATCTTGTTTTATGTGAAGCCTGCACAGTTTTTTTTGCACCTGGTGGACCTAGTTCTGCTTGAAGAATGACAAAGAATAAATCATAGTGCCTCACCTTGTATGTGAACTTGTGGAGCAGTACAAATACACAGTTATAATCCAGGCCATCAGAAATATAAAATGAATGATTGGAGGACTGGATTCTACTGGATTCCAGTACTTTATAAACTTTAGAGCATTGGTAGTGTCCCCAAGTAGAATATAAATAAAGCAAACCCTTCCAAAGGTTTATAAGACTATACTTTGTGCTCTCTTACTGCCCTAATTTATGATTGTTAGAAATTCACAAGCTGTGAAATGTGTTGGTCACAGAGCTGATGGCAATAACTTCAGAATATGAATGAGAGCATCTGGGTTGCTATTTACCTTTGTTTCACAAAGTCAGCTTTTTATCTTTGCATCATTTAACCCCAGAAATATGGCTGGGTTAGACAGGCATGTGGAGCCTTCTATGGAACAGAAGATTTGCTTTCTCTAACTTCAGTAGTCTCTTCTGTGAAAAAAATTACCTTTTGCTTTACCACCTTTGGCTGTTCCTCTACAGGAATGCAAAGCAAATAAAGGTAAATAAAAACAAGCAGTAGCTTTCCTCTGTAAAAGCAGAAAAGTGACAAGACTCAGAAATTCTTTATGTTCACTTTATAGTGACTTGGGTAAGGTGAAGGCCCAGGCAACAAGCCTGCATGGCACTCAAATCTCATTTAAAGCCCACTTTCATAAGTGTATATAAATTTTGCTTGGCTTTAGTTAGAGATTAATTACAGATTAATAACTTCCATGCCTTGGAGTTTCAGTTTCCATATTTGTCAAATGGTGGAGAGATGGTAAAGCTTTCTCAAATATTTGTCAATTGCCATGAGGTTTTCTTGGGCAGAAGATTATAATATTGAGTCTTGTTATTGTTCACCAAAAAATGGGAATCTACTGGAGATGGTTACTGCGTGCTAAAACTTCTTTTGTTTTTGATTTCCAGAATTCTGAGACTAAATCAGGGGTATCTTGGTGTAATTTAATGGTCTGTGCTATGTGGGACTTCAAACCAGGTAACGACTCTGGCTGCTTCGAATCTATGCCAGAAAAATAAGAAACCTTAACTTCTGTGGCAATTGGTGAATCTGAATCAAGGCACTGATACTTTGTGATATCCAAATCAGGATGGTTCTTTTATTGTGACTGGATGTAACATCCCAACCTGCATTTGTTTGCAAAGCTTTTTGATACTATTCTGAATTGATGGGTTGGTGTAAACAGAACTTAGAGATTGACACTATATATCTTATTTTCTGGCCTTACCTGACTTGTCTCAGCTCTGCTAAGATAACAGTAGATATTATTTGTGATGAATCCCCTTGCTTGACTTCACATGTATTTATGGGTACAATTTTGACTGCTTGAGTACTACTTTTACTGCCTTCAGGCCTCTTGGTACAACACATACATATAAAGCACTGTGTTAAGGACTGACCAGCCCTAAAGAAATGGACTGAGGACAAAAAAAAAAAAAAAAAAAAAAAAAAAGATAGAAATGAGATTTTCTTGAAAGAGGGAAGGAGTTTTGCATCCAGTGAGATGTGAAACCCTTCCCTTTCACTTCCAGACAGGTCCTGTCTCATGGCCAGCACAGAAAACATCTTCCTCCTTCCTTCCTGAGCAGCAGGAGTTTTACAGGCAGGAAACAGCAGTGTGCCAGGATCTGAAAGCCTTAGATGAAAGGAGATATGTGCACCTCTGGTGCCTTAACCTAGGTTTGGGTTCAGGTTGTTGGTCAAGCTGGAGAGAGGTCTTGGACTAGATCATGCCAAAGGACTTGGTGAGTGCAAATGGTGTCACCACATTGGGGTTCCTGGTGGATAATCAAGAGAAAGGACAAGACAATTTGTGCTTTAGTGTTTGAGAGGTTAAAGATAAGGCTAAACTTTGTCTAGTGCCTTGAAGAACTGCCTCTGAGCATGAATGCAGAGGTAACCCATCAACTGTGTTGTGCTGCCAGCTGCCCTTCTACTGGGGCTGTCCAGCACTGGCCATGGGGGTAGCTTTTCACAGGTGACCACTCCAAATCTCTGCTTTTGTGCATACAAAATTTTGAAATGAAGAGGAAGGAAGGAGCTGGTGCAGCCTGGAACTCCTCATTCTTTCACTTCTAGCACGCAAGTCAGTTGTTCTGTGTTGACTTCAGACCAAATAAAAAAGAATTCCAAAAAGAGAGCTCATTACTTGTTTGTATGTCTCTAATAGATTTTGAAGAGCTTATTTACAGAGATCTCAGTTTGGCATTGATAATTTATTGTCCTAAAATGGCAATGAGTTCCCTTGGAAAACCAGTCTTCCTCTCATGCATACCTTCTCTCTCTCTCTCATCGAGGTTTGTTTATTTTACACTCTTCTTTTGAGGTTTTGGGTCAAGCCACGTGCTGGAGCTACCTTGCTGCAGTTTAGATGTTGAAAAGCTCTTAGATAAATGATGTGAGAGCAACCATACAAATATTTTCAAGTGTCCTTAATGGCAGATGGTTTTGAAGAAGGTACAACATTAAAGATCACAGGTAGTGCTGAGTCCAGTGTTTGTTCTCTCCAAGCAGAGTGCAGGTATCATGTGATATGTCATTGTTTTGTCAAGCTTGATGTGATGTGGAGATAATTGAAATACCTCTGCAATGTGCTGCTGATAAGGATGTGTGTAGTATATATATGTGTATATATATTTGTGTCTTAACCATTTTGAAAATATCAATTGACAGTGTTCTGTAGCTTTTTCCCCAGCCTGTAAATGGTTATCATTCTACCTTCTTTTCTTGGCTGAGAAATTTTTTTGTCTGTCACAAGACATCATTCCCCAGTGGCCTATAATAAATATCTTATTATTTATATATTTCATTAAACTTGCTGAATTCCTCTTCTTTTACATGTTGAGACTAATTCTAGATAGGCTTCCAAGCTTATGTTCATGATCAGAGCATACCTTTTCCAACCAGGGTAGACTTCTTTTTTAGGGTTTCTATTATCAAGAACTTTAAAAATGAGTATTTTACTCAGCTGGTGGCTGGCTAATTCTAACTTAGTGTTTCATTACTGCATTATGTTTTTGCTTCCTCTGCTGAATGCCAGAACTGGAGTTGCAAAGAAATTAATCCAGGATTCTCTGTCATTTACTGTACGATTATTCTTCTAGTAAACTTAGGTAATGTATTTCTAATTTGGATCCCTGTTCATTTGTTTCATCACTGAAAGGAAGAATCCACAAGAGAGGCTCGGGTTCGTGTCAGTGTTTTCTTCTTCTGCAGTTTCCACAGCCCACTTGGTGGTCCCTGACCATCACTTAGGGTTCAAGAGTCTTTCCAAACCCAGTGACCTTAGGTAGTTTCAAAAAAATCCATTCTAGAGCCTGGAGTCAGTCCCACTGGGCCTCCACTGGTGGAGGAGTGGAGGATACCACGCTGAGTCCCAGCCCTTTTCCTCAGTGCAATATCTGTAAAAAACAAATGCAATCTGAGCAAAGATCGGATTCATTCCGATCCCATTGTCAACTTAATTTCGCCTGATTTGGCTGTGTCTGCTTGCAGCAGCGGAGAAGCTTGGCTAATAGTCTTGCAAATGCTGTATTCTGGAAACTTTCTCTTTCTCTTTCTTTCTGGAAACTTTTGCTGGTTATATGATACCAAATGGGCAAGCAAAAGTGATTAATTGTACACAACCACAATGCCAGCTTTCCTCCCATGCCTATTAAAAAAAATCCTGATGTTGCCAGTCATGAAGTCAGTTTCAATTCTGAGAAGATACAATTTTTATTCATTAAATTCATGGTGACATTTACTTGGCAATGGGAAATTTGTGATCAGAATGTTCAAGTTTTAAATTCTTTCCCAGTCAGATGCAAAATGCAGCTGTGGGTTTCTCACAGCGAGGACTGAGCAAACAGTAAGGTCCCAGTGAAAACAATAAGCACGGTGTAATGCAGTATATCTTGATATTTTGCATAGTAGCTTTTGTAAATATTGAAGGATTTTGTCTGCAGTCTATAGATAACTTTTGTTCAACAACAGCTGCAGCAGGGCCGCTCAGATTATGCAACTCCCTTACAAGAGCCTGGACTGAACTCACCCAGTTGTAATCAGGTTGAAAATTTGTTACCTGGGAGTTGAGAAATGAGCCTGAAAGAGGCAGGAAATTGCTTCAGAGGGGTAACTGAGATCCAAATAGTCGGGCAGAGAGCAGCAGTGGGCGGGAGCTGAGCCAGGGAGGGGACTGGGTATTGAACACTGCACGGGCAGGGGTGGGAGCCCAGGGCCTGTGCTTCCTCAGGACTGACAGCCTGGAGGTGCCATGCAGCTTGGGATTATCAGTCACACTGGGCAAGGGGCATTTGTCAGGGTGCAGGGTGGGAGACAGAGAAATCCAAGACCAACAGCGCCATTTCAAAGCTGTAAGGCTGTGAGCACTTTCAGAAAAGGATGTCTCTACTTATAATTAGATTTTAACAAATCAGAAGATTGGGATGTCTCATCACCAGCCTCGTGCTTTTGGTTTGGAGACATCTGTGTTTAGTTTACTGCAGATTAAAAAAAAAGAAAAAGAACAAAGAAGTAAAATTTTCAATTCCTCCCTGTTAATTTGTTTGGATTAAAATTGAGCAGGCTTTGTATATAAAAGAAAGATACAGTCTACCTAAGTTAGAGCTGTGATGAATTATTATCAGAAAGGTTATTTTTTATCTCTAGTGGTTGATCTAAACGTGGCAAATCCTGTCTTGGAGAAAGTAGTTTATCATGGGCCATAAAGGTAGAATAGCAGTGCTACATTCAGAGTCATGGTTTTATCTTAAAGGGACTTCTTCTTATGAGCTGGCTTTGTACAGAAGCCAGTAGGAGTACTCACAGGTATAAGAATAGTTCACAGAAATTAGAACACCAAGTCAAGGCCATATTTTCATATGTGGTGCTGGTGACCATGACATAAAACAACATTTAAAGATAAGTATTTGAGACTTCAGGTTGCAGAGGTGTACATTTCACAAACTTCTTTTCGGATGTGATGTTTTTCTCTCTTGTCACAGCTCCTGAGTTCACACTATGGTGGACTGAATGTGTTTCTGAATTAGCCACTGTAGCATTTATTAGATTACGTGTAAGGATTCGGCCCCTTCTTGTAGAAAGTTCCTCAAATACCTTGAGAAGTTGTGTTTTACTTAAAAACCAGGAAGGGACTCACACATATGACTTCAGCATCTTTTAAAATCCAAACCGTTCTAGATAGATGATCTGTTCAGGACTTACCTGGGTTAGTTTCCAAGGCTCAGCTTCTGTCTGCGTTATTCAAAGGACTGTGTGACTAAGGTTTAAATTGGATATTTGGGAATGCAGTGTGTTGTGCACATCCCCAGCCCACTCCCGGTGTATTTGGGCTAAGAATAAAGGGCATAGATTCTCTTAAAATGCATTTTGGAGTGTTTTCCTCAACACTTGCGCAGCTCCAGACTGTAAACTGTTTAGTCGGCCTTTCAGAGTGTATTTGCAAACCATAGAAGAGTACAGCACAAACAGCCATCCATGATCCCTGAGTTATTCAGTCTCTTATTTACTAAACAGCATTACCTAAAGCAGAGAGATTAGGAGCTTAATTTGGAAAGATGTTTGTCCTGCAGCACACTATGTCCAGTACCCCCAGCAGAGGCACAGAAACAGGGCATGGCAGATAACAGCTGCCTTTGGTGTCCCCAGAAAACACGGGGACTACAAAAGGAGTTGGTGCTATTTCTGTGGAAACAAAAGATGTACCCTGGAAGAAAATGCCTGTGAAATAACAATAACAAAAATAGCTTAAAATGTACTTAGGAAATGTTGGGCCAGTTCCACAAAGACATAAGTAAACAGAACTTTAAAAACAAGCAGAGCTGTTTATCGGTGGAGAGATTTTCAAAATGGCATAACTGCAGTCAGCCCTTGCTGTGATGATACAAAATCATTTCTCTTGCAATGCCATACTCTTAAGTGAGTTTGGAACATGGTCAAACTGATTTGAAAATCCATGTTAAATACCTTCTACAATATTTTACAATGGGCACGTCACCTGGTTGCTGTCAGTCTATTAATTGCAAACTTGCCATCAAAACACCTTTTATTTTAGAGGAAACTAACAGAGCAAGAAGCCATATGCTTCCACAGGAGGTGTAACTATGATCCTCCCTGAGTCCCAGGAGACCAGAGTATTCATCCTACCAAAGTGAAAGTTCTGTACACAGTGTGAAAAGGAAGAGCAGCCACTCAGATCACTGAGACCTGTTAAGCACAGAATGAATTTTTTGAACTGCTCTTTTCTTCCGAGCAGGAGACACTAAAGCGGTTTTGCTAAAATATTGCATGTGAGCAGTTATGCTAAGCCTGCAGGGTGAAACCATTTAACAGGCAAAATAAGCAGGGAAGTACAGAACAAGTAAAACAGTAAACAATTGTAATACCAGAAGAGCATCCATATAAAAGAATTGTGCACATATACAAAGGATTTATCACAGCTTACTTTGGCTTGGATCCAAGTGAGCATACCATCTGAATCTTTCTGTTTAGTTCTTTTTTTCAAATTCCCTTTTCCAAGCCCTGAACAGTGTATTTGAGATGGCTAGTTTGCTAATACTTTGTCATGGCAGCTAAAATAAATTCTGATCCCTTCCTGTGATGAGAAGATTGTACAAATTTTTCAAAAATCAACTTTATGCATACAGCTTTTATATACTTCCTATTCAATGGACAGTGTGATTAAATGTTCAAAAAAATGCCTGCTCTGAACTAACACTTTGGTTTCTTATTGGTTGGACTGGAAATCTTTCATGTGGTGCTTACTCAGATTGGCTTTGTCTCTGTGGTGATCAATAGTCCATCTCTTAAAACTGAAATACTGGGCTGATAGCTGTAATCCTGCTTTTTAGCTTTGATAACTCATTTAAACCCCAGAGCTGAAGATGCTGGAGAATCTCTTGCACACTACAAAGATTATTTGCAAGATTAAGTTGATCCTGTACACCTTGACTTGGAAAGTTTTATATTCTCTTGTAGAAATACTGAGGAGGTAGTAAGGGAGTTGTTCTAATGTATGTTTATTGAATTATTGTTGTTAGGAGACAAAATTACAGTTAATGAGGAACAAGCTGCTTTTTAAATATATATTTTTTTAATTTTAAGCCTTTAACCAATGAGGATGTATGCTCTGCATTTCCAAGGTTTTTAAAGTAACATGTTGTTACAATATACAACTTTGAAACCATAATCAAGTTCAAAATCTCTTCAGCTCTGTCTACATCCATTTTTTTCTCTTCTCTTTCTGTGCTAAAAATATGAAAGAGTATTTGGTGGCAAACAAGGTAAAACAAAATCTGATATAAACCTGAGGGAATTCTAGCAGAGATCACTGATAGAAATTAAAGCTCTGATGATATGGATGGCTGCCCAGTACTTCCAAAGAGCTGTACAAAGCAGATACAAAGAAATCATTATAAAGATCATCTTTCTATAATTCCCACATTTCTAAGAGCAATGAGAGCAACAATTTAAAAAAAAAAAAAAAGCAGTAAGAAAATCCCACAAAAAATTTTAGTTTCCTTCTGAATTTAGGAAAATGACTAGTCCCAGCTAACCAGTTTTAGATGAACCTGCTTGAGCAGGAGGCTGGACCAGATCACCTCCAGATGTCCCTTCCAGCCTCAACCATCCTGTGATTCTGTGAAAACCAGAATATTACTGGGATTACTGAGTTGAAATGTTCTGCATATAAAAACAGCCACTCAGTAAAATTTGTTTATTTTTTACAATTGTTGTACTTTGCTTGCCCAATAAACTTGCACTACCATTTTATATTTGAACACATTGTGGAAACTTACCCAAAACAAGGCTGTTAGCTCAGCCTTCCAAAATAAAGAGGTGGGCTTGTTTGTATTTAAAAATCCATTTATAAATGGCAGTAAAGCATAAAAAAGTCATTAGCCCAGGGTGTTCTGATGCTGTGTCTGTGCCTCTCCAGTGTTGAACTGTAGACCAAACACTTGAGTCCTGAGCACTTTGAGTTTTTAGTAAATACTGATCAAAAAACAATGGGGGAAAACAGCAGAAAAAAAGGGTAATACATTTATTTTCAGGAAATTGTCTGACCTTGGTTTTGCTAATTACTAGTTCCAGAAGAAAAACATTTTATTCTTTGATTCTAGTCCTTCACTTTGAAGATTATTGTTATTTGCACATATCAGTCTTTGTTCACTTGTTGATACACACACGAGGTAAAGTTCTTGTTCCTTTAGTATTTCTAAATCCAAATTGTCTGACCTTCCACATGCTCATTAAAAGACCTTGCATGATTTTTTCCCATGGAAATTCCAATTTAGACTGGATAGCCCTTCTAAGGCAGGGGTTTATTTTAATTCTGGTGTGCAAAATTTAACAAACACATCACAATTTAGTTAAGTGTTTTTAAAGAGATTCAAGATCTTGAATGGATCTGCTTAAATTCCTGAGCTGCTGCTATCACTGCTGATACCAGGTGAAATTTCTAGAGCTCTGGGCAAGGCCTTTGAATTCAGAGACTGAGCAAGAGACCAAAATTCAGCTTTTTGCCAGGGGAAAGGAGCATTTAAGACATGCCTGCACTGGGATGGCAGCACGAGCAGTGTAACAAGCACAGCTTCTTACAGCAGCGTGTGCTGAGGATGTAAATCTGCTGCTGGAGGGTGCAGTAAGGGCTGGGAGTTTGAGCACTTCTCTGAATTAACTGGGGCAGGGGAGGCATCCAGGCGGTCATGAACCTGTCTCTGTTTCTCCTTGCTGCCTCAGAGCCTCCCAGAGTACAGAGCTGGGACAAGCTCTCCCTTTGTCTCAGTTTTCATTTGTTGGGGGGAATAAAGGTAAAAAGCTATTTAATTCTCAGTCTCAGGTGGGTAATCTGTTCCTTTTCTTTGTTTGAGAGGGATTTTTTTTTTTATTATTTTTTTAAGGAAGGCATTTGTTCCTCTCCTTAAATTCCAAATGGTTTTCAGGGATGAAGGTGGCAAAAAAATTGTCCCTACTGCACTGAAGGCTTTTCTCCCTTGAGCATCTCCCAAAGGCAGGAGACAAAATACAGCAATTCTTTCTGCAAAACACAAATGCTGACTCTCAGCAGAGCAGAGTCTTGGCTTCATCAATCAGGAGAGTACGAGGAACAGCATGAGGCTTACACAAACAACCACACACTTCCACACATGCTCTGTGCTTACCTCCTCACACCTAAAATTTACTGCAAAATTTTCTGCTCACTTCCCTGCTTGTTTTTTTAACATTTCTGTTCAGCTTGTAGGACTTCTGTAAAGGTGTTTCAGTTTTGTGAGCAGTCAGTGCTTAAATGAGGAATTAAATGAGAAAAGGGTTTTTTTGCAGTGAGGTATTCTCGCTCTGCTATGGCTTAACAAAGTGAAATGAGGACTCAGCCTCCATAGTGATATATAGTATTTACTTCATCTCAGATGTAGGTGTGGCTATCAGGGAAAATTGTTGCAACATATTTTTTCTTTCCCAAAGTGCACTTACAAGAGATATTATTTGTAATTAATTGAGATAGATTTCTTCAAAGCTTCTCCTTATTAGCTTATATTTACCCTGCAGTGGCTTTGTATCCCTTGAGAAGTACAGCTGAGTCTCAGTGCATTGCTATGGCAGTACAAAGTGATTGGAAAATCCCTGCAGCTGGTAGAGAGGGAAGCAGACACTCCCTAAAATCTCCCTTCTGAGGTTTTATTAATGGTCATGCTCAATAAATGACCTCATCATGCAGTGCATATTGTGAGAGGGTTTACTGGGAAGAAGAGGTGCTCTTGCTGTCCTGTAGCTGATTTGGGGGGGATAGAAGTGAGTTAAGCCTTTAGGATTCCTAAAACTGTGTCATGCAGCAGTCTATGAGGAAAAAAAACCAACAGACAAAATCTTGGAGTGAAAAAGTAGATTAAATCTGTTACTTGTGAGGGCCAGGGAGTACTGTGTTTCCAAGACATATTGCAGTGGCAGAATTACAGTGGTACTAAATCCATTCCTGCCCTAGGGCAGGAGCCAGGTTGTTTCCCACACCAGTCTTGGCTTCTCCCAGATCAGCTTGTGGTGTCTGGGGTACCTGAGTGGGAACTGCAGGGTGAGATCCAGTTGTAGATAAAACAATGTTATTATTTGTGTTGTTAATGAGCTGCCTTATGATATCTCATGGTAAATATGATTAAGAAACCATGACACAGAGCGGCTGTGGCTGCTGTGGTTTGGGTTTCAAAACACTTGTTTTGTGTCTTTGGCAAAAAATGGGGGAGTGGTAGTGGCATTGAATGGGAGGGCAAACTTAGCCTGAAGTATAGTTTCCTTTTGCCAAGAGCAAAGAAATTATAAAAACAAATTCTTGGCTGAAAACTTAAAAGGATAGGTTTGGAATGTTATCTTAAAGGATGTTACAATCCTGGAGCTTCCAGTCATACCCCAGATAAAGCACTTTGTTTATACATTACCCCATTTCACATACAATGCTTCCATGGGAGATGAGCTGTAAGGATTCATCCTGGGTTTGGAGCACAAAGAGTTTAATTAGAGGGTTTTTTTCTTTCTGTAATCTGCTGGTTTTATACATCACACATATAATCTTCATTTTTGCAGCGAGTACTGGTTAAACTGTTCAAACAGATTTCATACTGTTGTTCTAGGATTTGCTCCCTTTCAGAAAGCCAAGAGAAACTTTAGAAATACACAGTATTTACATCAGCGTGACCTGGCAAAGAATCCAGGAGAGAGTTTTTAATAACACCTTTACCGTCCACTTTAGAGTTTAATTTGAGCTTTTATCTTTGTGTTTTGTTCTAAAAGAAAATGAGACTTTTGGAGCTACGAGAATTAAATTGGTATTGCTGTTTCTGTGCTGATAAATTACCTGAAGTTTGACATTTCCAGCAATATGGACACCTTCATGACTGAGAGAGATCACAGTCTGAATAATGTTTAGCATAACCAGTAGCTACTGAAAAATCTCACTGCCATACAGCAAGTGTTGACACTCCTCTTTGTTGTTGAAAACAAACCACATAGGGCTAAATTTTGGGGGTTTGGGCTTTGATAATAAAAGGGGGTAGAGTTCTGGCTTCCACTGAAGCTGACAGCAAAACTCCTGTTGTCTACACTAGCAGCAGGACTTCTCTGTACAGCAGAGTGTGGGAGAGTTGCAGAAGATCTGCAGATGTTTTTGAAATTCAGTACTAACTTTGGTTCTCCTAAGTGCTAAGGAAAAATTTAGCTTTCTCCCTTGAGTGCATGGCATTTTCAGTTCTTTTAATTCTGCTTGGTACTTTGCTCTTGCTCGTGCCTGACTTGAGGGCCTACAGAACAGAAGGTGTGGTCTTCTAAAATAAACTTGTATTGTTTTTGTAGGATCCACTTGATGCTTCTCACTTTTGCTTTAGCAGTAAAAGTGACTTGTGCTGACAGCTGCAGTAATTGCTGTGCACGGAATAAAACTGTCTTTGTTTTCTCGCTCCACTTCTAAAATGTAAGTGTATTCTTGTAGATCTAAGCTGAAATACGTAGATAAATTTTCGCTCTATGCCATAAAAATGGTTTATATGTTTTTCTGATGCTTGAATGTGCAGAAGACACATGTAATCATTATTGAAAGGTAAAAAAGAGAATGGGGCAGATTTGGAAGCAATGAATTTTATTTTTATATCCCATTCTTTCCCGTTGTTTGTTATTTTTATAAGCTCTACTAGTCCTTTTTCCAACTCCCCTTAGAATTTAAGAGAGACAGAACAAAGTACAAAGAGACTTTTGTGGATGTTTAAAAGGTGAAGCACACTTTTCAGAGGTGACAAAGCTCTAACTTTAAAATTACTCCTGCTAAGGGGCCATCTACTGGTGCAGCAGGTAAGCACTTGCTCTGGGAGAAGGTAGAGCTTTAAGCAAACATCAGTAGATGATGGTCCTGTCACAGTAATCATCACAATTTTTGCCTGTTTTCACATTAGAGCATTGTTAGAAAATATGGAGAATTGAATCAAGTGCCACTGAAGATTGGGCATTTTCACAGTGATGAACTCAGTTTGAATTTGACAAACCACACACTTTGAAGATCACATTGTCTTGTGACTCTTCTCCCCTCACTGGTCATTTTTGCCATGTTGTTACAAGCTGGCTCCTACAAAAGTTCTTTTTTTGGTTTTTGGCTTCTTTTTCTACAATGCTGTGTCAGAAGGTGAGGGGAGGATCTGTTTTTAATGCAGCTCACTTGAGGCAGATAGTGATGCTGTTTAAGCATTGTGCTGTTTGGCAGTAGGAATGGGTTCCAAGGATCTTGAGCAGTAGCTCAGTTATTAGCTATAGGATTAGTGGTATCTCTAACAATCACCACTGGTAGCAGCTCGGGGCACTCTTCCTCAGAAGTTCCTTTGTTCCTTTGTTGTTGGCATCCCTTTATTCACAGCACAGGAAAGTTTCAGCCAATAAGTGGGGGCACAAGAAAAGGCAATGCTTTTTGACTCTTTGGAGAGCCAGAAAAACACACAGCAACACAAGGACTTGAGGAGGCTTTTTGGCTGATCATGACTGATCATACTAAATTGGTATAAAGAACTACATGAGATAAATTTGGCAAAACTTCTGGATTCTGTTTCACTTGGCTGTGGGAGGAGAAAGCCTGAGACAACATCAAGTTTACATGTCAGATATGCCCAGTATATTCAGGCTTGCACAGCCAGAGAAAGAAATGTGTGTTCTTAACAGTGACTTAGCTTTTCTGCCCTATGATGCTGGCTGACATTAGAAGCCTTTCAAAGAATCTTTGTTTAATTTCCATTCTTTCATGTAGAGTAGTGTTATTCTGTGAAGCTATCTAGTTGAGCCACATATATGGGGGATGAATGCTTTTGCCTAGAATGTAGCAAAGCTTGTGATCAGCAAAAGTGGAAAAACCCACATTCTTGCTGCCTGCTGGAATGCACAGCTGCATTCCCGGAAGAACCAGCCAGTCCAAAAAAACTTCTGTCTTTTCTTTTTTTGTCTGGCCTTTAGTTGGGTGTCTACTTTTTGTTTGTGGATTTCATTTGCAAGACCACATCTCCGTTGTCATGCATGGAGGTGGCTGGGGTTTGGTCAGAGGAAGTGGTTCCTTGCTGGCACTTATTGAGAAACAAGAAAACAGCATTTCCCCTGTGTGTCAGATCCCTTACAGGAACAGGTAGCTCACTGCTAAAAGCAGTGCATGTTAAGTGTCCCCCCTCTGCTCAGGACATGCAAGTTGTATTCTGCAGTCTGAGATAAACATTGTTTCCTTGGATCGACCCAACAGCTTCGTTCTGAGATAAAATCCTCAGGCTGTTTGTCAAGTTCACAGCTACCAGAAGGATCTGGCTCTGGAAGGAGTGAGGAGCTGCTGTGGGCAGCTGCTGTTCCCTGATGGATTTTAGTGTGGAGGCTTGCCTGTACCTGGGGCAGGGGGACAGCAACACAGAGGAGACAAAAAGGACAAAAAATATTTGTAAAAGAGGATTTAGAGCATGGCTGAGTGCCACACAGGCACAGCACGAGGATCTGAAACCCTGGGCAGTTGCTGCTGTTTGCACAAGTCAGTGCTGTCAGTGGAGCTGTAGAATTTGGCTCTGTATCTGCTATCGGTAATTTTTTTTCCCCCAAAATTATTCACAAAACCAGGCCTAGGGTATGTTAAAAATAATTTATTGTACTGTCATATTCTCCCCTTTAAGCAGATAAAGTTGTCATTCTTTTTCAAATTAAAGGAACTGTGAAAAATAAAAAAGGTATCTCTGTTCTAGTGCACTGTGCTGTCACCCACAGAACTGTAGTTTTCAGTTACATTGTTTGAGTTGCAGAGAAACACTTATTTGTCTAAACTGAGGTAATTTTATAAATCTCTAAAATCTGCATTTTCTCTCACGTCCTATTCCCCCCAGTTTTAGGCATCCAGAGAAAACCTACAACTGTAAAATAAATCTTCGAATGCTGCAGAAGGCTGAGCATAGCTTTTACTACATACCTTTGCAATTAGAACTAATTTACTGCCCTGTGAGACAGGGGAAATGTGCAAGGTACTCCTTGGGCAAGTACACCACAGTAAGAAAGGCAGAGCTGTTCTGTAGAAGTTATCTGCTCGTATTCAACAATTATCAGGGTTATTCTCACAGCTACATACCGCAGAGCATTAATTAATGGGGCTGCAGCTGGTGGTACCACTTTGGCTGCTTCAGCCCAGCCTCTTATTCCATATTTCTCAGGTTCGTATGACCAGTCTTGGACCACATCCCATCACCCTTTTTTTCCCCCCAAAGTACAAAAAGTACTTAAGTCTCTACTGGAAAACTGCCAGGCTTTCATAAAAAGAACAGAGCTGTCGTTTCTTTGCTATTTTTATCTCCTCTGCCAAAAAAGACACCATGTTGCATTGGCAGTTGTATATTTTAAATTGCTTTCTCTGTTGAGCTTCTCGGGTCAGACCCCAGGCTTTCTGCAGCAGTGGATGTCCAGCACGTTGCTGACTGCAGCTCCACTCTGCATCTTGGGGCACTGGGTTACTTTAGGCAATGATTCCCACACACAACAGGACTGCACTTCTCAATTTCCTAAATGTCAGGAGGCACACAAGTTTGAAAAAGAGCTGGTGGGCCAGGTGTGTGGAGAAAAGGCTGTGATAAAAAAGCCTGTGATAAAAAAGCCAGTCACAGTGCCTTTTGCAACAGGGGGATGCAGTCATGACTAGGTTTGGCACAGTGGCGAGATTCCTTTGGAATTCCCTTTCCTGGAGCCAGGATGTCAAGCTCTGAAGGACTGGAATGGGTAGAGTGGTTCTGTCCTCCTGTGATTTGTGTAATCCTGCCATGAAAGTCAAGTCACTTCATCCCCTCTGTGTCAGGTTTTATTCCTCAGGAGTTCTTGAAACGGAAACAGAAAGGAGGTAAATCTATTCTCATTGCTTTATGTCCTTTCAGCATAGAAGGCAATTCCACACAATTGTAATGGAATTTTAAAGATGGAGTTAGCTGCCAAAAGCATTTAAAAATAAGATTGTATGAAAGCCCAAAACACTTACTTTGCCAATGCTTTTAATTCTGATGAATTGCCATTTAAGATACTACTTTGGACTGTGAGAGGTAAGATTTCATTGCCAAAATACAGTCTGTTCCTGCAAAGACTGACTCTTGTATTTAAATTTGAATGAATGTTATGAGTGGCCTCTGCTGTATTTGCCACAACCTAATTTGGGTTGTGCAGAAAGCTTGTGAGATTAAAACTTTTTGGAGGGTATTATTAACGTGGACACAGTCTTCATCTCCAAACTGTGTTGGGAATATTTGCATTTAGTGGTACAGCACCTCAATGTATATTTTTACTGTTTACCAAGTAACCTATAATGTTACTTATTGTCTCTTAAATATATATATATATATATATATATATATATACATATATATATATATATGTCTCATCGATATAGGTATGGACACACAAGCAGATAAATATCAGAAAAAAGGCTGGAAATCACTGGAATAGAGAGAGAGAGAGAAAAAAAAAAGACTTTATGAAAGCTGTCCTACCACAGGAAATGCTGTAAAGTGCTCAGTGGTGAAAAATGTAACCACACTTATTCTCTCCTCTTTGAAATATTCCTTTCTGTCTTCTCCCCCTACATTCTCCTGGATCCTCAAAATCCTTATAACAGCAGGTTTTGTTAAGGTCACTTTGATCATGCAGTTCCTACTGTAGAAAGCTTTGTAGTTGAACACCTGCTTTATATATGTAAAGATGAACTAACTTCCATACTTAACAAAAGGCTTTGATGCCAAATAGAACACAGCTAGAGATTCCTCTGCTTCAGAATGGAGAGTGAACTTTCTGAGCATTTACAATGATATTGATGAGCAGCATGTCTTTGGCACTCTTTACAAATTGTAGCAACTGCAAGGTAGCTGGTGATGCCCTGAAGAGGATTAGCAGTTAGAAAGTTAGAGAGAGAGGAGATACAAAATCTGATACAATTTCTTACATGCTGCTTTAAATCTTTTAAATCTTTTAAATCCACGCTGTAACGAAGCAGATCTTTCAGCTCTTAACCTACATGCAAAGCAAACACTCTGGCTTTCATTGCCTTTTTTTATTCAACCTGCTCTATGCCAGCTTCTGTTAATGCAAAATTTGGTCCTTGGAGTTGAGAGCTCGTTTGTCTTCCTCCATGTAAATCAGCTAATTCCCAGGCCTGGGCAGCCTGCCTTCCCCACGCACAAGTGCTGAGAGAAGTGATACTTGAGGGAGCTTGCAGGTTTGGTTCTCTAATTGAGCAGTGATTTATGGCTTTTGACTGAGGTCATTGCTTGGCACATAGTGATGACCAATTTGATGGATTAAGAACACAAGCAACTCAAGGGTCCTTAACATTTGCAACCAATCATAATCTGGCTGGCAATGACCACAACAAAAACCCCCATGTATTCCTCTTTAAACTAGTTGAGCTTTGTTTTCTTTTTGGACACCTACTGCTGCCATTAGATACTCTTTGATTTGATTCCAAGGATGGGTCAGAGTCACATTTTTCTTTGATAAACCTATTTTGGTCCCCTCATTGATGTACACTGCCGAGAGTTGCACGTTTCTTTTTGGTCTGCTGTTGCATTAGCACATCAAGGAGAGCTGCAGGGGCCAGTGCTGCAGAACAGGCAGGAGGGTGTCCTGGCACACAGTGTCAGAGGGTGCACATGGGCTACTTTTTTGTCATCTCAAGAAGCAGGTCCTGATCAACAGCACCTCAGATATCACCGGTTCATCAGCATCTGTGAGGTGTGTAAGGCAGAGTGCTTCAGAAACGTTGAGAAAAAAGGCACTAGAAAGGCTTTACTGCACTAAAGGGGTGGGGAAGAAGCTCTGAATTAGGGAAACTCTATGAATATACATGGTTCACATATTTAAAATTAAGCCTAGTTTGGGAATAAAATAGTGAGATCAACTGCAATTCTCTGCCAGGCTGATACTAATGTCAGTGAAGGTGTAATACTCTCTGACTTTGATATTGAACCCCTTAAAAGTTAGGCTTTGAAAGCTGCCTTTGCTATGTTAAAAGTGTCTTGCTCTACTGCGTGGCAGGGAAGGAGATATTTCTACCATATTTACTGTAGGCAGCTCAAACAACAGCAGTAAGAATCAACACAAGTCAATACTTACATAGCACTTTTTACCCACTGAAATAGCATCTCTTGCACAGGAAAGTCCTGTTTTATTCAGGCAGACTTGTTCTGAAGGTGGTGATTTATTTCTCCTCTATGGTATTTCACAATCCCAAGTGTTCATTAGATTATTGGTATGTCTTTGGGGTTTTACTCTTCTCTGATATGTTTTGAATTACTGAAATATAGGTTGAAAATAAGCTGCCTATATAATAATTATTTCTGTTTTATTCTGTGTCAATGCCTTGGAGCCATGCTGCTGGCTTCCTCTCCAGTGTTAGAGGCTGTATAAATGTAGGAGAAGGTGCTTCAGACAGAGCAAAAATATGTTTCTGTGGCATGCAGAGAAAGACAAATAGCAGGAAGGCTGTTCTTTTGCTCAGTGCAGCTCTTTCAGAGTGACTTGCATGGATGAACACGTACTTTCCTGAGAAGATACTCTAGCTCAGAATTGTGTGAGCAATGCTCCTGAGCTGGAATTCCATGCTGGAAACCTCAGCACGTACATGCAATGCTCCTGAGCTGGAAACCATGCTGGAAGCATCAGCATGTACCTTAAGCATTTTTGGGCTCCAATGCATCTGTGTCACAGAGCTAAGAATCCTCCTCCCAGACTGCCTCAGATTGGATGTTCATGTTGGAAAGTGCACATCCTCCTTCCTGCAGATGAAGGAGGGAACCAAGCACACTTTGACTGTGGCCTTACAATCTGGTGCAGCAAGAGCTGGGACCAAGACCTGCTGCCTGCTAACCTACTCACCTCTGCCTTATTCACAAAAGGGTGGGGATGAAATGAGTTTTCTTCAGATCGCCAAAAATGTCATCAGACTCCAGAGATCTCCCAGCTTAAACTGTCTCCAACGCCTTCTCATGAGTCCAGGGCCTCACCTCTTCCCCTCTGTGCAGCTGCCAAAACCTCTTGCTTCCTTTCACTGACAGCTTCACCAGTACAGCTGTGTATTTTCAGTGAGTAGCACTGGGAAAATTTGGGGATGGAATATAATTAAATTTTTAAAACCCACAGGAAAGTTTCTGGTTTGAACATATTAGTCACTCAAGTTCAATTAAAGCTTTGTTTCTAAGGAAGTTACCTGATGCTACCACAGAAGGTCCAGACAGCTGCAGGATGATCTCTGCTTTGCTGAGATCACTGTCATTCACATCCTGATTTGAATCCATAGGAAAACCCAGGTGCTGAAGGCCAGTGACAGATTAATGGAAGGATTTGTGTCAGAACCAATCTGGATCTTGGGAAGGTTTGGTGCAGAGAGCCATGGCAGCATTCCCTTTGTGAAGCATGGCAAAATCCCACCTCTCCTTGTCATCTGATGAAGGGAAGGTAATTAAGTGCACCTCAGTTGTAAGCTATACTGAGCTAGGATTCACACAAGGCTTGTTCAGCAGAAAAAGAATGTGTTTTAAAGGCCTTGTAATCCTCTTTTTTCTTTCAGGCAGCCTGAGGTGCTGCTGCCTGCAGGTAGGTCTGCTGCTGAAGCACATCCCCGTGGAATCCTGCTTGCTTCCTAAGCAAAGGATTCTTTAGCTCATATGGGGCATTTTCATAGCTGGTGTCTCTTCCTGTGTATATTTTGAATGTATGGGAAGTCAGTGCTGCATTATATGAGACACTGACATATGAGCCACTGATATGCTCTCAATTTATTGCTGGTTGTGGAGTGGTTGAGCCCTGTCAGAGTCCTTGTCTGGACTGAAGGAAATCTAAGAACACAAGTGCTAGATGAATGGATACAAGAGAAAATTATCTGGGCCTACAGCTCTCACATGTTCTGTTGAAGCTATGTGAATGTGCCAGTTCAGATGGAAGGCCAGCAATGGGAAGAATTGCTGACCATCCAACTTTGCCCACCAACAAAGCAGCTTTGGATTCCCTGGTGTGAAAGGTCATTCCTCCCCACCATGACCACCTTATGGTTTTATCTTTTTTCCTTACACCACCCATTAGGTGGCACCTAGAGAATAGAGAAATGTCTGGCGTAGTCTGGACAGATGATGGCAGGAGAGTGAGTGCAGCCATCTCCCACAGCTGTCTTTAACTTCCCCCCAGACCTCTTTGCACCCCTCCACACTCCTGAAACAACTCTGCTTCTCTTCAGCAAAGCCTTTTGGCTTCTCTGTTAGAGGTCCAGGCCAGCTCCATGAGAGAGTTTGCATGGTCCTTTCTGGCTCCTGCATCTTAACTTTGCCCTTAGCTCTGCAGAACACAGAAACCCAAGTGTTAAACCTGCTCATGAGCAAATTCTGCTGCTTTTCTCTCTAGGACTGTGCCTTCAGTTACATCTGAACTCAGTGATCAAGACCCTTTTCCTCTCTGCAATGCAAGGTGCTTTGGTCACTTATTCTGAGGGAGAACTGGGCACATACCAATATTTTTCATTCTCTTCTATTCCCACATCTCAATTGCAATTAAGAAGGAAACCCCAGAGGTTCTCTGGAAGCCACATGGGAACTCAGGGCCAGGTTTTCAGGACAAGCTATAGGAGATACCTTGAGATGGTTAAGGCTGACACAGCACTGGGATGGGAAAATTTACCAGGGAGATTTAGCCCTAGGTGTTTCTAGTCCTGCCCTGCAGCTGGCAAGTCTCTGAAGAATGGGCCAAACTTCTCCCTCAGGTATTGAACCTGCTCTTTGGGAACCTCAGCTACTACTGGCATTGGGAGCAAACCATGGGGGAGTTAGATTTCTGCACTTAAAAAAAACCTGTGAGCAGAAAAGGCTTTCCAGGAGTTTGTACCACTCCTTCAGGGATATTTTTTTTTAGGAAATAGCAGCTGGAGTTTTACGTGACAGCTACTGATCTGATATACACTAGAACTCATGATTTTGATAATTCTGTGTCTGTCCTTGTTAATAGCTGTTAATGTCTGGGTCTCTGCCCTACCTGGAGCAAAACTGAAGCTGATTTTGGATATTACTCATGCTTAATGACATTCAGGAATGAAGGGTACTGTAATAATGAAGGGTACTGTAATAATGGAGCTGGTGTCACACACAGGTCTTGTCACATGGGAAAAACAGGGAAATTGTCCTGTTTTGTATTTGTATTTGTATTTGTATTTGTATTTGTATTTGTATTTGTATTCTAGAGTGACCTGGGTACTTTTATATTATCTAGTCAGTTTTTGTACTTTTATATTATCTAGTCAGCTTTTGGCAGCAAGGAATTGGTACATCTAGCTCACAAATACATCTGTCTGGGGTGGTTTCTGTCAACTGGGCTATTTCTTTTGTGGTGTCCTTCTGTGTATGTCACACGACAACTTTTTATGGGGTCCTTTATAGGAAAAGGAGGAGAATAGGTTTACATCCCGCTTAGAAAAAATGGCATCAAACAACTTCTTCAAAGTCCAGCACATTCCCCTAAGCACAAGTAAAAGCTTAAATGGTTAAAATCAACCCCAACTAATTCAGCATTCAGTAAACTCTGTCCTTACTCACACATTCTACTATTCCCAAGCAGAGCAAAACATAGGAGACAATGGTGCAGATGAAAAGAAACAGAAAATATCCCTCTTTGGAAGGAGACAACTTCTCCTCTGGCATATTTAAAGCAACCTGATGTTTCCACCTCTAGATTGATGTTATTATGCATCTTTTCCTTCCCCCATCCATATAAATGTTTGGTTCATCTTGCTAAGTGAGGATTGATCAAATCTTCTCCCTGCACAAGCCTCCATGGGTGGAGACAGGATCCAAAATGCCAGCAAATAAAGGTTTTGGAAATGCAGCATCAACAGAGCTGTGCAAGTAACTCCTTTTAGTGGTTTCTTGGCTGAACTGTAATGCTGAGAAGCAAGTTGTTCTGTGACAGTGGAACTAATGAATCCTGGCTGCCTGGATTTCAATCCTTGCCTCCCAGCTCTTTGCCCACCCTTCAACCCCTGCTCCCTCCGTGTCCCCTGCGATTCCCTCCCCTCCAGCTACCTTCACTTCCCTTCCTTCTCCCCAGATAACAGCTGGGCAGTGGTAGCACGGATTGCAGTTTGCTCTGATGAGTAACTGGCCAGGGGGAGCAAACTGCAAAGAACTGCTGAGCTCACTCGGCAGAGCTTCTTTAGTGGGGGCACTGGTGTAGGTCCCTCTTTTTCTATTGAGCTGCCAGCTCCTTGAACTTTGTGCTCACTCAGCTTTGCTGGGAATGTCATGTCTGTACAGAATTTGGCTGGAACAGCTCTGAGGTTGAGAAGTTATTTGAGAGACAGATGGACTGGCAGTGCAATCACACACAAGCCTCATTTCCTAGGGGAACCTGCCTTCAAATGCTTTGCTTGAACCAAGATAAAGTGGTTTTGCTTTGTTTTCCAAGTCTTGTTAACTGCTTGGATTAAACTAAATGTGTGTATCAAATGATACTGTAAGCATGTGAGTGCTCTTCTGCTAGTTTGTGCCCCCCCCCCTTTTTTTTTTTTTTAATAGCAGTGGATTTATTTCTTTACATATTTTACAAGCAAAGCGTGGCACAGCTAGCCCTGCCTAGTTGGCTACACATAACTTTTGATGTCATGACACTATTTATTTTACATCCCTCTTCTCTTCCTCTGCATTTGATGCATCACCCAAATGTTGCTGCCTTTATGGGAGAAATACACCATGTCTTTGAGCACTTGCTCTCTTCTGAAAAGGTTATGGTATTAGTCCAAAGGTATTTTTCTCCTCATCTTAGCATGTTTTCAGGTGTGTCAGCTTTTCCCAATACAGAAGATCAAAAATCATAAGGAAATGGCTAAGTACACCTTAAGTATTAATAAACTTTAGGAAATAGAAGCCCTAGTTTGCCATTTCCTTGAACAGGCATGGTGTCCAGTCACTGTTTGGACAGACACAAATGAGTACTGGGACAGAGTCTTTGCACATATTACCATATCATATTTAATGATAAAGAGATTTCGTTTTCCCTCCTTATGAGCATAGCAGCCATCAATATTGACAGATGGCTTATCCTCGGTAAAAAACCAAAAGGCTCTTAAATTCATATCTCATTCATAGGACCCATTTCATATCAAATGTTTATCTTCTTTTCCTAAACTCATTCTACAATTATGACCAGCACTTTGTACTGCACTGCAGGGCATTAATTACAGAGACACAACACAATTAGGATTTCTTTGCTGCCCAAGGAGCTCTATACTGTAATATAGAAAGAACAATAATAAAAAGGTAACTTCAGAGGGCCATCAATGCCATCATAATCTATCTGACTTTAGAATAAAAAGAGTTGTGCAAACTATAAAAAGGATGCAACTGGCAAAAATGATCAATTGTGCTGAAATCCAGGCCCTAATTTCATAGTACCAGAAGTTAAGCTAAGCTGTTAATATTTTCTAATAATCACTTTTATCTGCTGCTGTTTTTTATTTGTACTACTGAAGCACCTTGGAACCCTGGTGGCAAACCAGTGCCATATCGTTCTAAACACTATATAACCACAGAAAAGAGTGAAGATTCTTGCATTTAAGGATTGTGAAGTCCCACAAAGTAAGTCACTGCTTTGAAAACTATCAGTCATGACATTATTAACTATTAATCTATTCAGTAAACTGTATTTTGTCTTTTCATCTGTATTCATTTCCAGATCTCATTCATTCATTCTCTATATGTGTGTATATATTTAATTTTTATCCTGTATTTAATTTAATACATTGTGTAAATGTACTAGAAGAAGCTGTACTTTGAGGGAATGATGTGATCGCTCCATTCTGCAGATGAGTTTTAGTGCATTAGCTTTGCCATGCAAGAGCAAAGAGATGATTATTGAGGCAGCTAAAAAGGAAATACAAATGTAGATTAGTAGGTCAGAGTGTCTTTTATTATTACTGTATTCAAATCCAGTCTTGACTGTATTAAATGCATCATCGTGACACTGCTGGCTGCTTGGTGCTTGGTAAATGAAGTTCACCGGGTAAATCCTGCTCAGGGGAATAGCCAAACTTGATGCTAATTGCCAACTTTGTTGCCATGGTTATGCAGAACAAACATCTCCCTAACCCCCTGGGCAGGGATCAGGCATAGCACAAAGGTAGCTAATTTACTGCTCTGAATAGGAACAGGCTGAACAGAAAGCTTTGGTCAGCGAGGGTTTCTAATCCAGTTCCAGTCATTCAGCGTCCCCGTGTAGAGAAGTGATCTTACGGCTTACGAGCTCTTAAAGCAGACACGGTTTTGTTGGTAGTTTCTCTATTACAAATATCAAGCCCATTTGCGTTTTCTGTTCTGAAATTTGACAAAGGAGAGACAAAGTTTGGCCACGGAATCATTTCTACACATTGATTAGGTGCCCTTGTTAATGTATAGACGGTGTTGGTTTAGGGAAAATGTGTTGGCAGTTTTATCCACCTGCTCAGCTCTACAGTTTCTCCCAGTGGTGCTGAACATCCACAATGAAAACATCAGAGTTGTAGGATGTCCTGGTGTCCCCAGACAAGTCATGCTGTCTGCTGGTTGTTACTGTATTGATAATAGCAAATGGATCTCCCAGTAAAAGTGGGTGAGCCACAGAGATAGGAGGGAGCTTGGCTGCTGCTTCTGAAGGAAAGAGAGTGAGAGCAGAAAGGAGATCTATATTGAGACAGTAAAGACCAGGGCACACATGGAAGGCCAGAGCAGCTGGTGAGGGGCTGGGAAGCTCCTGGTGGGCTGAACAGAGGACCACTGTCCTTTAGGGAGATTGTCCCCTTCCCTTCTCCCAGTTATAGCTTCAATCCCTACTTCTCCAGTTCTGCTGGCTGCAAGAGCAAGTTTGGTAGATGCAAAGGAGATGAAGCTGAGATGATTTTGATGTTTTGTCCCACTTGCTTTGCCAAGATCCTTTTTGGCCTATGTTTGGAGGGAATGCTGTGCACAGCCACTGGTGCCCACAACAATGAAGGGGATACATAAACCTTGTGCCTCCAGCTGATGAGAGCAAAACTGACTCTATTAACTGGCAGCCGTGCATGTTCTGCCACCAAACTACACAAAAATATATTTTTAATTAACTTCTTCAATTATAAAGGCCATTTAAATGACAAATGACTTTCAAAACACGATGTTCTATAGGGCCCATATATCTCTCCCCACTCCTATGTTTGCTTTTCCTGCTTTAGCATTTGACATTAATGTCTGTCATTGAACATCTCAACCTTTGTGTCTTTCTCATGGGAGACACAGATCAGAGTGTTCAAGCTTTGTCATTTGGCGTTGCTGGCATTTCTGTTCACCACAAATGTTTCTGATGATCCTAATGACATTTCAGCAAGTTTTGGAGGAAAAAAAATCATTGAGAATACAATTTAAAAAATCCCTTGTTGGTCTGAAGTGCTCTCTGAATGAGTTCTGGGAAGTTTAAATTCAGATATGGAATCCAAGCTTTCCGTTTGCACCAGAAGTGAGACTATTTGCAGTTACTCTTTAAGAGAACCCAGTGTGGAAATCTTTAGACAAAGGGGTTTGGGTTTTTTCAGCAGAGGGATGACAATTGATCAAAAATACCTTCTGTGTGTTTCCAGTTTAGTGAGGCACATTGATTTCCAAGACCAAAACTGCTGTCTTTTTATTTTTACAGTCTTTGTTTGAACTGAGATCCACATTCATTGTTACTGAGCTTTAATAATCTAAGGGTCACTCGAAGGGCTTTTGTTTGAGAGACCTTTCAAGCCAAGCCAAGGCAGCAGTTTAGAGAACGTTTCTTGTTTGTAGACAAAAATATATTAAAACAACCAAGGGAGCTATTACTCTTCCACATAATTATTTTTAATGTCTCATTGGACATGTATGAAATGCCTTTCAGTTCCTGTGGGAGAATTACTTTTTTGCCTTTTGCAGCACAGCTTTTGTTAAATTTCTGCGCTGCTTTTCCATTGAGCAATGTTCACCCCAGAAGACTTTATAAACACAAACGGTATCTCCAGGAATATGCTTCCAACATATAATCCACAGAAGTACTTTGAGATTTGTCAGCAGTCATGGACCTGATACCTTGCATACCTTGTGCCATCTATTTTTATTTTTTTTTCCTGGCCACAGTCAGGAGAGAGCGTGACCCCAGTTCACAGTGGGAGAAGTCAGGGAACAGCCAAGAGTCCTGCAGGAGGTGAGGCAGAGCCATGTGCTGCAGCCCACGGTGAGGGCAGGAGGGCTGAGACTCTCTTCACCCCCTTTTTTCCTGGTAAATATATGCCAGGGAATCAGACCACCTTGTGTCTTTGGAATAACAACGATCAGCAAATGTTCTGTGCTGTGCTGCTCCTTTCAGTCACCTGGAAAAGACTGGGATGGCGTGCATCCTTCTTCTTTATGACAGGAGTGCAATGGCAGGGAGGAGAACAAGCACAGAAACTGAGGGAAGAGGGAAAGAGTAGCTTTATGGAAAGACAGGAACCATCCTGCAAAAATGTAATTCTACTAAAAATATTTGGGCTTGGCTTGGGAAGTGCAGATTTTGTGCCATTTGTGCTCCACAGAGGTCCAGGCTTAGCAGGAAGATGAAGGTGCTTCACTGGGATGTCCCCTCTGGTTGGGTATTCATGATCCTTTAAATCTGCCAGTTGTCCTTTTCATTTTGAAAGTTGCCCAGATGTTTCTTGCTCAGATGTTGGGAGCTCCCACAGATCACATGGAAGCTGTCTTATTTCTGCACCCTTCTCCTGGGCGTGGTGAAACTTTCAGTAATTCCAAATGGACCTTACACAAACATGCCCCATTATCCATGTCTCGTTATAAAACTCATAATTGGGTATCTAGATAATTGTACTTGCTAACTGGATGTAAACCCAACTCCAAATATCTGCTCCCAGGTTTCAAAGAGATTAATTACTATATTCGTTGTCTTCAGATGATTAAACTTGAGGTCTTTCAAACTAAGCTTATAAAATTGTAAGTTATGTAGATGAAGTATGATTTGCAAAATGCTCTGGTTTGTGGAATGATCTTGCTTTGTTTGTGGATAAAATCCACACTCTAGCAGTTTCTAGCAGGGAAAGGCTGTGGAAGCTGCATCTTTGAGCAGGATATGACGTTAGGAGCAAATGATTGTAACTCTGTAACACAGCGATGTTCTAATGTCTGAAGCACAAGCTGCTCAACAGTCAGTGATTTAATTGTGTAAAAAGTTGCCTTTACATGAACTGCAGTACACATCTTGGAACAATAATTATGTTGTAGCTCAAGAATATATTGTAAGACTGTGAGGGTAGTATGCACTTACCAGTATCTATCTGCCTGACGTCACAGGGGCAGAACACTTCTAAAGTATTTTGTACATAAAAATCACTGCAGATATGTACCTAACAGCATATTCCTTGAGACAAGGACCATAAAGCAAACTTGGGCTTTTTTAAAATATATCATTACTTGAGGGCTTCCTGTGAAGTTGATCTTTCAGTGTCATCCAAAGTTCCCTGTCCCGATCTGACAATTTTATGGCTTTGAACTCTCACTCAGCTGTTCAAGGTGATTTAATCATTGGTTTGCATGTCTCTACACTTAGAGGCTGCCAAGTAGAAGTGTTTGTGGAATATCTCTTTGACTTGGAGTGCCTCTATTCAGCAGAGGTGCTGTTAGAAGCACAGCGGACTAAATATGTGCTGCATTATAAATATGTGAATAAGGGGTAGGAAAAGGATGAAAGGTGAAAGAATATCGTGGTCTCTATGTAACTGAAACATGGCAGCATGAGAGAGAGACAGAAAGAATTATGTGGAGTTTGGCAGGAGGATGTAGTGAGTAATAGATGGAATGATGAAGGGGAAATAAAATCGGCTGCATGAAGAAAAGCTTCCTGACCACGAGATCTTGTTTGATTACTGAGGCTTCCCAGGGGACTTCTGTGATTTGGGAAAAGTTGTACAAGACTGCTCAGAGCCTCACAATTCACAGCTCTTAGTTACCTAACAATGTGGCATCCAGGAGTGGATAGTGCTTCCCTCTTTTAAGTGTGTTTGGGGTTCCTTGGATTCCTTGGATTTGCTGGACAGCCCAGAGCATCTCTTGAGTGCTGGCTGGCCTCTGGCTTCTCTTTTAGTTAGGCTTGCTAAATAATATTACAGAGCCTGAGGAAAATCTACCTCCTCTGAGCCTGTGCATGCAAATCTACCTCCTCTGAGGTTGTGGGCTTGATCCTGGCTCTTTAATGTGCTAAGGGCAGGAGCCTGCAAGGTTGGATTGAGCTGTCCAAAGTGACAGGATCTCTGAAGATGCATTAGGTGGCAATTGCAAATAAATGCCTTTGTGTATGTCCTCAGAACTCTGAGCCCAACCCTTTACAGTATCTGGATTGATATTACTGATACACAGTGTTGGAGTGGAGCATGTTGCAAGTGTTAAATAATCTGAAATCCATATTTCGCCAGAGAACTTTTCCAAGTGATTCAAGAACTTTCATGCCATGATAAAGCAGATGTAGCTATTATGGGTTGTTCTTGTTACCCAATCACAGAATTATTTCATTATAGATCTGGTGTCTGGCTAAAGCTGACTCCAGTAGTTCCTCTGAGAGAAGTTTATCGGATGAAAAATTAAGTGTTTTTAGCTGATATCCAACCAATTTGCTGAACTTATTTTGACTTCTGCCCAGAGGTTTTTAGAGCAGGTTTATAACTGAGAGTCCATTTGGGTTTGAGCATTTAGGAAAGAAGCATTCAAAAACCCAGAGGCAGTGAAGACCACATGCTTCTATAAACTGGGGAGCTCGGATCATGAAGTCAGAAAAAGGGGCTGACAGGCTGCTTTCCTGGTGGGTCTCTTCTGCTTGGCCTTTCAATACACTCCTTGTTTTCAGGCAGCTTCTCAGAGCAATGGGACCCATTTCCTCAAAGGCACATAGCAACTGCAAAGGCTGCTGCTGCTCAGGGTGAAACTGTGATAAACTAGGATCAGCACTGTTCAGCATCCCTGTCAGTGACAAGGACAGAGGGATGGAGGGCACCCCCAGCGAGTTGGCTAAATACACCAGCCTGTGTGCTGCAGTGGGCAGGCTGCAGGGCAGGGGTGCCATCCAGAGGGACACTGACAGCCTGGACAGACTTGGGACAACCTCATGGAGTTCAGCAGGGCCTGAGCAAGGTCCTGCCCCTGGGCCCAGCACAAACACAGCCTGGGCTGACAATGGGTTGAGAGCAGCCCTGAGGAGAAGGAATTGGGGGTGTTGGCTGACAGGAAGCTCAACAGGGCCCAGCAATGTGCACTCCCAGCCCAGAGAGCCAAATGTGCCCTGGGCTGCACCCAGAGCACCGTGGGCAGCAGGGCAAGGGAGGGGACCCTGCCCCTCTGCTCTGCTCTGCTCTGCTGAGATCCCACCTGGAGCTCTGCAGCCAGCTCTGGGGCACCCAACAACAAAAAAAGGACACAGTCCTTTTTTTGAGTCCAGAGGAGGCCACAAGATGCTCAGAGGGCTGGAGCACCTCTTTGTGAAGACAGACTGAGAATTGGGGTTATTCCCCCTGGAGAAGAGAAGGGTCTGGGGGACCTTCAGCAGCTTTCCAGTGCCTAAAGGGGCCACAAGAGAGCTGGAGAGGCACTCTTCACAAGGGCACGGAGAAGCAGGACACAGACTTCACAGAGGGTGGGGTTAGATTGGTTATTAAAAAGAAATTCTTTACTGTGAAGGTGGTGAGGTCCTGGCACAGGTTGCCCAGAGAAGCTGTGGCTGCCCCATTCCAGGAAGAGTTCAAGGCCAGGCACTTGGAGCAACCCTTCAGCAACCTTGGGCTGGAAGGTGTCCCTGCCCATGCAAGGAGGTTTGGATGAGATAATCTTTGTGGCCATTTCCAACCCAAAGCATTCTATGATTCTAAATATTGTTAAGAACTCAGTTTTGAGAATGCACCCAATCCAATGTCTGCTTTGGTCCCATGATTTTTCACAGTTTTGAACTGTGGAAGCCCTGAATTTATTTAAAAAATCACACAGAAATGTGAGATTTTTCGTGCAAGTTCATCCACAAATGAATTTTTAAAAAAAAAATTCTTGTGAAGATAGTCCTTCCTTGAAATATCTTCTTATTTAATTTAATATTTATTATCTCATAGGTGCATGGTTAACTCCGTATCAGTAGGTACATAACTTGTACATTCTGAGATCTATCTAATGTCTACCAAAGGAAAAAAAAAAAAAAAAAAAGGTAAATCATTTAGATCTGGAACAGTGATCACAATGGAAGTTTCATTTGCAAAGGATTTATGGGGACTTGAAGTGAGTATTATGTTTTGAATAAATGCACCATTGACCAGTATCAGATTTCCATAGGCGTTATCTTGTTTTTCCTAAGCAACTGCTCATAAACTTTTTTAATATCTTGACTAGCATGATGGTGCTACTTGCAAATCTGTTCATGGAGCTATTAATCTATGATACTGCAATCTAGAGAAAGGAATCACACTTACTTGCTCATTCCTTTCACTATTTCATTTAAAAAACATAAATAACAACTTGACAGGGTTCCTTTGTGCTTCTTTCTTTCTGACTAATATGTGATAAATACATCAGGAAAGGTTTGTCAAGACATCACAAAGCAGGTCTTAGTTCTGATCTGAACCTTCCTGAACTCTGCTTTCATGTAATAGGAAGAAAAACAAGCGGTAGATTTGATCAGTCTGCGCCCATGACTCAACAACTCCAACAAACCCTCGGTGCTTTTAATTCCTGTGTCACAGCAGTGCTCAGATGAATTTAGTGCAATCCAACAGACATAAAATCTGAAGGGAAAGGAATGTCCTGCGTCTCACGAAGAAGAAGTTTGACTTCTAAGGCAAGTTCAACACGTGGCTTCCCTGCCTCCTCTCCTTTCTTCCCCCACCTCTCCCCGCAGCTTCACCTCTCGCTGTTCCTGCACAGCTCATCTCAGCGTGAGCTTTGTGGGACAGTGGCAGTGGGGGCAGCAGAGGCTGCAGCTGGACAGTGACTGTCACAGATCTGAAAGCAGTGACAGCTGCAGCCCGTCTGAATTGTGTCTGATGCTGTGGCTTCTGTCCCTGCTTGCAGCAGATCTCTCTCGGGTTGATGCCCTGAAAGCACGGACCTTTCAGATGGCCTTTCCCACTCATGTCCTGACCAGATATCCCACACCCACACAAGGGAGAGTTTGCCTGTAAACCTTCAGTTTGACCAAAAGCCACATTGAGTGGGAAGCCTCAGAACTAAGGACTGGGAAAACTCTGGTTTCAGTTGGGGCTACGTTTTTGCTGCCTGTTGCTTCCAGCCTTCCAGATGAGTAAAATGAGATTAAAATGAGATTCTCTACCTCATGTGTATTGCTGCAATCCATGCTATCAGTACATGCAGAGAGAGAAGAGTCACACACACCTTCATGTAGCTGTGGTTATGAAGGACTGGGTTTGCTCAGTTTCTGAGGAAGCCAAAGGGGGGCTGTGCTGGGGGGCTGGGGGCAGTGGAATGTCTGCCCAGGCTGTGAAGGAGCCGTGGGTGTTGGCTGGGCTGTGCTGTGCTGTGTTGTGCTGCTGGGGCTGGGAGGAGGGACTCGCCGTGTTGCAACAGCTCCCCAGCCCTGCCACCCCCTCACAGGTCACAGCACTGACACATCACACAGAGCTGTGCTGCAAAATGCAACCATCTGCCTTTCTTTGCTTACCCAAGGTCTCCAAGCACTCCAGAAACACCACTGGGGTCCCCCCATTGTTCTGGCAAAGCTGCTGTCACCTCTTCCATTTCTCTGCGGTGTGCAGGAGGTATTGGACAGAACCCAGGAGCTTTTGGTTCTCTTCTGCTTTAGGCATTAGGCACATTGTCCCCACTGCTTGTCTTCTATGCTCACCAGACATCCTCAGGCAGAGGATGTGCTTGGCCTTCCCTGCTGCGTGGTACAAGTCCTGGTGGACCGACACCCTTAGGCACCGATTTCAGTGGGAACACCTGCCCTACAGCACTTTCAGGCAGGGGCTTACATGGATTAATTCCTCTGAGGTGTGTACAATGAACCAAACCTGGTGAAAAGGGGTTTAGACCCTCAGCTAAGACAGACCCAGCTGCTGGAGCCCTCTTGTTTCCCACTGAGGACCACTGATGAGGAGGGTATCTTTGCACAGGGCCGCAAAAGGGCTTTGCAAGAACAAAGGGGAGATTTGGACTTTGCTTTGCATTGTGAGAGTGTGTTTGTTAAAGAATTAAGTTGATAGATAAAAGGAGTGGATGGTTAAGTGTTTAGGAAAACATGTTCATGGCCAGTCTGCCAAGAAACCAGTAAAGGACAATTCATCTCTGTCCCTGTCCTGTAATACCCTACAGTTAGTGACACCCGAGGCTGAGGGTGCCTTTCCTTACCTGTGAGGTACTGAGGATACTGCAGTGCTTGTCCACTGCAGCTGGAGCTTTTCTAATTCTTTTGAGTGTATAAATGTTTGCTTTACATTTCCAGTATGTACCGATACTCAAAGATGATGTCCCAAAGCATTCTTTGAATTGGTGTCCATGCCAGGTATTGTTACTGATGTGTTTATGTATTATTACACTTAGAGTTCAGTGTGCCTTTACAGTGGGTTCTGCATGCTACTACCTGGGAGTATTTAATTCCTTAAGTCTCAGTTACCAGACTGAGATTATACCATTTATAGTGCACTACATTTTAGAATATTTTTATTTTCTCCCGCCGAAATAATAGTTTTATTACTTTTGAAGCCATTAGCGGCAATGCCAAGAGCTGAGCATATTACCTAAGAGGTTTTTTTTTTCCCCCCAAATTTTCTTTTGTATGTAAGCACAAAACACCTATAAAAATTCTATGTAATAGTTTTAGCCGCTCCATGAGTACATCCCATTGTATATCTAAGACTTTAAAAACGTCACATACTCCAGATCTGAGAGATGTTACTGATACCCAGCTTTCCATGAACTCCTATTCACCAGAACCCCGGCGAGGGCGGGACACACGGGGATGCTTTATGGCCCTATACAGCTCGGTGATTTATACCGAGCCTGGTCCTGGCAGCACGCTAATAAATTCCCCGGAGCCCGCCTGGTGCCCCGCCGCTGGCCGCAGCCTCGGCGCTGCAGCGGGCACCGCCCGGGCCGGGCCGGGCCGGGCCGGGAGCGGGGCGGCCGCGGGGCCCCCGCAGGTGCGGGAGGGCGGAGCGGGGCCGCCCCCCGGGTTGAACGCGGGGTCAGGGCCGCCGTCCCGGCGGGGCTGGGCCGGGCCGGGCCCCATCAATTTCCCGTGCTCGGTGCCTGCGTCCCGGCGCGGCACTAATGCGGAACAAATTGAGACATATCCTCTCCGTAATTAGTTCCAGCGTTTCTAAGATTTACGGTACAATAATGGCCCGAGCCCCGCCGGCCGGGCCCGGCCCCGCTGCACGGCGGGCTCGGCGCTGGGGAGGCTGTCCCGGCGGGGCGAAGGGGGATGCGCAGGAGCCCGCGGGGGCTGCTCGCCATCCCCGCAGCCGCCCGGCGAGATCCCCGCCTCGGAGGCACCGCAGCGCCCGGCCCGGCAGTGCCCCGCTCCCCTCAGCTGCGGGGAGATATCGCGCATCTTTGCTTCTCTGGGCATCAAAACCCCCTCTTTTACCCCCGGGGGATGAACAAAATGTCCTCTCCGCAGCTCGAAAGCGTTCCAGTGCCCACGTCAGCCCGCACATGGAAGGCTGGTCCCGCCTTGCCGGCGGCTCCCGGCTCCCGCAGCGCTCGGCGGAGAGAAATGAGAGATCGGGCCCGCCGTGATGAGTTCCTGCCCCTCTGCCCCCTGCGCTCCTGGAGATGCTTCGCAGCTTTGTTTCTGCTGCTCTTGGCACTTAAAATAATCAAACACTGATCAGCTCTCGGAGTGAAAGGAGACAGATCCCCCTGAGCGCTGTGAGCGGCGTGAGCAGGAGGGGAAGGGCTGGGGATTTCTCTCTGTTTCAGTCAGTCTCGCCCACCTACGAACCGAGGGGGGATCGTTTAGGAGTTTAGTGAGAATTACTGGTCCCTTAATTGGTTGGCATGGCAGAGGGAAAACGTCGGCTGGGAAGGTGCGTCGTGGTGCTCAGGTTGAGGCAGGTTCCCGAGCTCTTTTTTTTTTTTCTCGGGATCGAGTGGGAGTCTCACTAGAATAATCCTCCTGCAGCTATTGTTTAACCTTGCAGAGCATGCCTTCGAGCACAATCGAAGATTGAGCGTTATCAGGAATAACCATAGCTATGGAACAGCGGGCAATGAAGCCTGTCAGAGTTTTGGATCGGGCCGCCTTTGGAAGGGACGGGGCAAAATGTTCCGGACCGCCTGGGTCTGGACACCGATCTGGGAGATGCTGTCCCTGTACTGCCATCTCCTCGGCCTTTGCTTTCGACTGGCCACCCCAACCCGGCCGCGGGCGCATCGGCGTGCGGGACCTGGAGTGATTTACACCGCAGTGTGACTGGGATCGGGGTCGGGATCTCTGGGGAAGAGGCCACCAAATACCTCCTGTAGAGAGGGAGTAGCTCCTCTGGGCACGCCGTGCGCCCCCGAGGGGAGCTGCTGCCAGCGCTCCCGGCCTCTGCTAGGCGGCTGCAGCGCGGCGGGAGATTCTCTCTCCCTCTGGCTCTGGCTAGACGGGAACAGCTGAGGAAAGCTGCGCTAGCCGTTTCTTAAAAGTCTTCCCGAGACAGAAAGGTCCGGGCTTTCCTCCCCGTGCTCAGGCTCCGCCGCTGAGGATTTGTCCCGGGACGCCGCCGGACGCGTTGGCGCTCCGAGCCCCGCGCGGCTGGGGCGGCCCGGGAGGGCGCAGGTGCCGGCGCTCGGGCTGGGCTGGGCTGGGCTGGGCTGGGCTGGCAGCTCCAGAGTCCTCCCCAGCAGCCGCGGGAGGAAGGATGCGCTAATAGCCGAGGGGTCGTCTTGTTTCACTGCTGGAAAGAGCGAGAGGAGAAGGTTTGGAAGGGCTTCGGCAGTTCTCCCTCCCAGGTGGAATAACGCAGTGCTAAGCGATCAAGAAAACATTTTTCCCCCTTTCAAGATGATTTATCAAGCTAGGTTATTTCAAGAAAAGAGGAAACCCCCATGCTAGCTCGAAAAGCAGCCCTCTACGGGAACCGCATTTTCTGTTTGCTCCTAGAGAGCTCTGGTTTTCGTGGGAAATTAAAATCCCCGCTCAGGCTGGCCAGAGACTTCCATTCCTGTATGCACGGTGTCCATCGCAGAGCCGGAAATCACAGAATCGACCATAAAATCGTTCCGCTTGTGAAAGACCTTTACGGTACCGAGTTCAACCAACCTGGTGTATCGGTCCGTCACGGAAACGAGCCGAGCCAGCAGCAGCCCCTTTCCCCATCTCGCAGCTCCCGGGCAGGGGGTGACGGCGGTGTGCGGGAGCCCCGGTGCGGCCGGAGCGGGAGGGGAGAGCGGGAGGCAGCGCCGGGGCCCGCGGTGTCGGCAGGGTCAGCGCCATCCCCCGCACGGGCACGGGCACGGGCACCGGCTGCCTTCGCAGGCACCGTCCGAGCGTGCCTCGGCTTACCGCGGGCTCTGGAGGGGCACGTCCTGTAAACTCAGAGAACATTTAGTATCAGCAAAAAACAACGAACAAATCTGTCACACTTACGTTACGCGTGGATTTTTGTAATAAATACACCTGTATGCGCCAAAAGAGAGGTTTTGAAAGGGAATTGTCTGAAACGGTTTGCGAAAAAAAATGATTTCGCTAACAACAAAAACAGACCGTTATGGCTAATTAGTTTTAAGAGAAAATGAAATTATACTCGGCTACTCCAATAACGACCTGTTTTGATTTCTTTTGTTGTAGCGGTTACCCTTTGAATCTTGAAACGTCGCTTGAAGGTTGGCGATGCCTGCGGGATGGAGCCGCGAGGGAAGGGAAATCCCGAGGTGCGCGAAGACAAGGGGCTCGGCGCGTCCTGCGGCAGGTGAACCTTCACGGCCCTGTCGCTGTTGTCGCTGCCAAGCAGGGTGAGGCTGCGGGCTGAGCGGGCGGTGGCCACGGCGGCGTGTGCGGTGCCACGGTCCTGAGAGCGGCCGGTGACAATGAGCAAGGGACAGGGCGGCGGGGCCGGTGCCACCCCGCGTACTCCGCGAGTACCGTGAGCAGGAGCAGCACCCCCCACCCCCGGGTGATTATCCATTCGTAGTTCTGCAGGAGGGCGGCAGGGTTCCCCTCCTTGCCTTTGGAGAGAGCGTGTCCTGCCCACGGCAGGTACCGCCACGTCCCGCGGGGCTCTGCCGCCCGCCCCGGCGCTTGCTGGCTGGGCAGTCGGTCTTGTGTGGGCTCCCGCACCGCCAGAATCACGGCACCCCTCGCTGCCGGGGCCGAGCCGAGCCCTGCCGTGCCTCCCGGGAGGAAGGAGAGCCCGGGGATAACGCGTAAGGTGCCCTCGGGGGCCCTCCGGCCGCCGCCCCCGGGATGGACGCTGAGCACTCGCTGTCCAGGAGGCTGGAGAGGAAAGAGAGACTCCGGGCCTTCCCGGGAGCAGTGCCAGGTGAATCTCTTAAAAGCAGGTTACTCACAGAGCTGCTGTCCTCCCCCGCCCGCCCAGCTGCTTCCTTCCCCTCACACACGGGCAGGTCGGAGGGACGGGGCTAGGGCCGGGCACACGCCGGCCCCGGGCCCCTTGCAAAGGGCGCCCACCGCTCCCTCGGTACCCCGGCCAGCCCCGGGCCGTGCGCCGCTGCCCTGTGCCTCCAGGGACAGGGAGCGCCCGGGGTGCGGGGGCAGGCAGCTCGCACCCCGCAGGAGCTCATGGAAACGCAGGTTCCTCTCGTAGCGAGAGAGGCACCTGGAAAGACGCTTTCCCCTCTCAGGAACGAGGTCCGCCCGCCGCGGGTCGTGTCACTTCCCCCGGTTCCTGCAAGGGCGGAGGCTTCTCCGCGCGGTCCCCGGGGCCTGCGACCTCACCGCCCTCGGGAATCCCCACGGACATGCAGGGAGCTGGCGGGGGAAGTCAGCCAGCACGTACTTACTGGCCACCTGGATCCCTCTAACAGTCCCGCAAGTCTCTCCTAAAGCGGAGGAGCGTTAGGGCGAGATTTAGTGGCGCTTGCACCAGGAGAAGGGTGGGAGTGATGTGTAGGGGAGATATATTCTCCCACAGTCACCTCTCCCCCTCCAACCCCGGCTCTCCTGTGTCTCCCCTCCCCCCCGCGCGTCTGGTCCGGCTGGGTTCAGCGGAGCGGGCTGTGGGCAGCCCCTCGGCGGAGGTTGTGTGAATGGAGGATCGGCGTGGCTGACTCCTCCTCCCCTGCGAGCGCCTCTATTTGAGCTTTGCAAAGTTGAGGGCGAGCAGGCATCCGAGGTGAGGCGTGCGCGGAGGCTGTGCCCCCCTAGCTCGGACGGGCGGACATTCGTACAGACAGACAGACACACGCACACGCGCGGACACACCGACACCGCGCCCTGCCCTGCGCTGCGAGCGGGTGCGAGCCCGGAGGCGATCCTGGAGAACAACCTTTCCCTGTCGCTGCTGCCGGCTCCCGCAGGGCTGGACCCGGGGAGCTGCGTCGCGGAGCAAACTTCCCCCAAAGGGCTGAGCTCGCCGGCCTGGTGCCTGCAGCCGGAGCCGGCCTCCGGCTTGGCGGGCAGGGGCCAGGTGTCTTGGAACAAGTGCGGCCCGGGGGGAGACTGGCTGCCCGGCGGCAGGCAGAAGGTCTGCGACCAGATGGGCTCCGACGTCCGAGACCTCAACGCGCTGCTGCCCTCCGTGCCCTCCCTGCCGGGCAACAGCAACTGCACCATGCCGGTGAGCAGCGCGGCGCAGTGGGCGCCCGTCCTGGACTTTCCCCCGGGGGCCTCCTACGGCTCTCTGGGGCCGCACTCCTTCATCAAGCAGGAGCCGAGCTGGAACGGATCGGACCCTCACGAGGAGCAATACCTGAGCGCCTTCACCGTCCACTTCTCCGGCCAGTTCACGGGCACGGCCGGGGCTTGCCGCTACGGGCCCTTCGGCGCCCCGCCGCCCAGCCAGCCGCCCTCGGGCCAGGCTCGGATGTTCCCCAACGGGCCCTACCTGCCCAACTGCTTGGAGAGCCAGCAAGCCATCCGCAACCAGGGTAAGGGCCGCGCTGCCGGGCGCCCCGGGCTCGGGGGGCGGCCCCCGGAGGCGCCCGCTCAGCCCCGCAGGGCCGCGCCTGATGTAAACACCAAGCCCAGTCTGTCTCCGCGGCGGCCGAGCCGGGTTAGGCGAGCCAGCCCTCCCGTGCCTCCCTTCCCTCCCTGTGCGGCAGCCACGTCGCTCCCGGGAGCTTTAGGAGCCACGAGTTGCTCGCCCCCCACCCCTCCTGTGGGGCAGCGGATGCAGCGGGCGGCTCTGCCAGGCGGGCCGGAGCCCCCCGGCCCCCTCCCCGGGTTGGAGCAGCCTCTCGCCTTCGCAAAGGTTTGTTCGGGCCGGGGACGGCACAAGTCCTGGAATGGAGCTGGGGCCAGTGGCCCGAGACAATTCCCTCTGCGTATCTCGGGGGTGATGGGGTGGTGGCGGGGGTGAACCCCCAGACTTCCCCCCGAGTCCGAAAAGCGCTGTCCCCGCACTAGTGTGTTTTCGAGCCCCTTGTCGAATTAACCTCGGGAGGGCTGAATATCCCCGGGCTGGAATGCACAAGCGGGGGCGACTCCTCGTTTCTTGTCCGCATCTTCTCCGTGGCCAGGACCGGCCGCGCAGTAACTCCCTGCGGTCCCCGATGCTCTCACCGCCCTGAGAGGCTCCCGAGGGTCGAAGGGCCGGGCAATGGGTCACCTGCGTGTGGCACCGGGGTCACCATCTAATCCTTTTTCTCCCAGTGCCTGCAGTATAAACATTTGCGGGTGCACACGCGAGGAAGACAGGAAAAGGGGCCAGCGTGCATAGAGAACTTGCATGAGACCTTTCGGGCCTCGTTCCCCCTCCTTCAGCTGGCCCCGGAGCGGCGGTGAGCCGTGGTTTGCCCCGCACTGCCCGGCCCCGGGCGAGGCGTCGGGGGTATTTGACCGAGGGGAGTCGGGCAGCCGACTCCGGGGATCGGCAGGGTCTGCGTCCTGCCGGATGAGCGACCGGGGTCTCTCTACTTTTAGCGTGGGGTTCCCCGCACCCGGCCCGCAGCTCGGGATTGCCGTGCCCCGCGGGAGCAATCGCGTACCCACCGCAGAGCGGCTGGGACCGACCGTCCCGGGGGAACCGGGCGATCCGGGCTGCGGGGCGAGGGGCAGAGCAGAGGCCGGTGCCGCGGATGGGTGGCCCGATGGCCCGGGCGATGTTTGCAGCGAGGGGCAGGGGTTGTTCAGCTCGGGCCTCCCGCGGCCAGTGCCGGGTCGTGGTCCCGGTGCCACCGCGCTGCTGCCTTCGACGCCCGGCCCCTGCCCCAGGGGCTCGCCCGGGCTCCGACGTAAGAAACCGCCTAGCAGGGCTCCTGGGTCGTGCTGCCGATCCCGGCTGGGAAAATGGGCAGCATCCCTAGAGCTGGGGAGAGGCTCGGCCGCGCCGAGGCCCCGGAGTCGCTTCGTGGCCCGCGGGGTCCCAGCTCCAGCTGCGGGACGGGAGCGGCCCAGAGCCCGCCGGGACTCTGACCGGGACTTTTGAAAGACATCTGAAAGAGTTTTAGACATCGGAGGGGATTTATAATCTCTGGGAGGAAATAGCGACGAGAAAGTGGAGAGAAGGGCGAGGGAGATCAATTCGAGTTAGTGAGGGACAAAATAGCTGCGACCCCGCGCCATCCTGACGTCCGGGTTTGCCCACCCGAGGACAAGCGGAGCCTTTAACGCCCCAGCACACGGAGCCCACGCTGGGCTCTCCCCGGGCCCGCATGCACCCCGCACACAGCCGCACCTGACCCCTCCGCACAGCCCCGAGCATCCAGGCCCGGCAGGAGCCTGGGGACGGCGCCGTGGAGGGGAGCAGAGGCCGTGTCCCGGCTCCCTCCCGTGCTCCGCCGGGCCCGGCTGCCTCGCCGCGGGGCGGGGGAGTCCCTTCGGCTCGGAGCTGCCTTCCGCACGGCTGTGTTCGGTGACACGCAGAGAGAGAGAGGGCTCCTTCGACAAGGAGAAATTCAGCAAAGGGTGTTTGCCTTTTTTTTTTTTTTTTTTTTTTTTTTTTTTTTTTTTTTTTTGTGTGTGTGTGTGTGTGTATGGATAAAATGTTCTTGCTTTGGCTCTCCTCAAGGTTGAACTTTTTTTTTTTTTTTTTTAGACGGTTCCTCCGACCGTGGGAAAGACGCTACCTTGGCTCTGAGATGACATTTTTGCCAAGTCTAGGATGGGGTGGGAGGGGTAGGAAACGAAGGCTTTGAAACCTCTGCCCAATTTTCCCTCTTCTCTTTTGCCTGCCTCTTTCATCCAGCTGGGCTCCTCCAACAACTGGATGCCTCCAGCGGGCCCCGTTCTCCAGCAGATGTACAACTTTCAATTATTTTCAGCACATTTTAATCAGGCCTAGTTCTGATAACGCCCTAATTAAAGAGACCTCACTATCGGCAGCTCGGTTCAGAACTCAACTTTCTTATCACATTCCTGAAGCTTTGGGTCAGGCAACACCGGAAAATGCGGCCAAAACCTCGTCCTGCTCCGAGCTGAGTTTTGAAGGTCACCGAAACTCTGTGGCGGGCCAAAAGTAACGTAGAAAGTGTCAGTGTTTTCTGAAAGCTAAAAAAGAGACAGAGGGAAACGGGGAAAGGGAGTTGAAGGTTGAGCCTCTACCCCGAGGGCTGAGGGAGGAGATAAGGAGCGAGAAACAGCTGTGGGATGGGAGCCCGGAGGGTACCGGCCTGTCAACGCTGCCCGCGCCGCCGCGACAGGAGCTCTGCTCCGGGGCTCGGGGGATGTGCGGGACATTTGGCCGGGAACAAGTCGGTCCCGCTCCTATCCCAGCCCCGCAGCCTCAGGACCGACTTTAAATCACGGCGAAGGTGGAGGTTTTCAAGTCTTCTGGGATATTTTCATTCCTCCCGTGGCTCCCTCCGTCCCTCCCGCTCAGCCGCGCCGGTCAATGAAGCCCCGTAATGTCTCTGGACCCAGCCCGGCAGCAGAGAGAATAAAACGGAGAAGCGACATTCGAATCCCTTTGCTGCCTCTCCATTTGATTCTCTCTGAAACCCGCTGTGATTACAGATCGCTGGTGAAGCAGAGGCCGGCCCAGCGCCGAGCAGCCGGCACCGAAAGGGAGCTGAGACAGGCGCCTGAAAACAGCCCCGAGTGCTCCCTCTCGGCTGACAAAGTCACTCTCCGGCCACACGCCCCATCCAGACGGCTCCGTGAGGGATGCCCGTGCTGGAATAAGCGGGTTTAGGGAGAGGAGTGTGAGGGAGAAAGCGCTCGTAGTCCCTTTGGTCTCTTTTCCCTGCTGGCCTCGGATTTTTTGTTTTGTTTTGTCGGGTTTTTGTTTTGGTTGGGTTTTTTTTTGTTTGTTTTGTTTTGCTTGGTTTTGGTTTTCTTTAAGAGTGACTCTCGGAGGAGCTTGGTTCTCGGGGTAAATGCTGATGAGCCGAGAAGCCTCTGAGATAATATTACTTTGTAATTACTTTTTTAGCTGAAGTTGTTTAGCCAGCTCCAAGTCATTAATGAAAGTTGGTGTCCAAGCACCTGATTTACGATTCCGTGTCGGCCCGGGGTCAGCAGAGGTGGTCTCTTTCCATCTGAATCTGCTCGATGTAGGAAACAAAATAGGCTGTTTATTATTTTGGAGAGCAATTTTCGCTGAAAGGAGGAGTTTTATTTTTGCACGTAGCATTCCGCTTCTTTATTGCAGACTCCTCAGAAAGCCGCTCTTAACAAAATAAAAAAAAAGCGCAAGATTACAGGGTAACTTCTAAATTGGAAGCGCCAGATGAGCACACGGAGCAGATGGGAATCTTCCTCTTTTAATATGAGCAACAATTAACGAAAACATCCTTTTTATTACCGGAGCCGATCTGTCCTCTTTAAACACCAGCGAGACTTCCGACTCGGCGCGCCTCGGCGCTGGCTCGGCACGGCTCTCCCCGCGGAGAGCGATGTGCCAGTGCCGAGGGGCGGCGGCGGAGGGCACCGAGGGGCCCGGGGAGCCTGGCCCTGGCCTTGTCCTCAGCCTGGCCAGCCGCCTCGGGGCGGGGAGGGGATCGGAACGTGCGACAGACGCCGAGCGCTCCGAGCCCGCGGTGCGGGCGGTGCGTGGCCGCGGGCGCCCCTCGCCCGCCGGCCGCTCGGGGGGTGCGGTGCGGCGGGGGCTGCTGCTAACGCCGCTGTGCTCTCTCCGCCAGGTTACAGCACCGTGGCCTTTGACGGGACCCCCAGCTACGGCCACACGCCGTCCCACCCCGCCGCTCAGTTCACCAACCACTCCTTCAAACACGAGGACCCCATCAGCCAGCAGCCCTCCCTAGGTAATTCCTGCCTCCGCCGAGGGCTCTGGCGGGCGGCTGGCAAACCGCAGGGACCCTGCCCAAGCCTCCGCAGGCCTGGCACAGAGCTGGAGCCGCCCGCTGCTGGAGGACGGGGCCCTGGAGCCCCCTGCTCAGCGCAGGGCGAGCGCGGGGATGGCCGCTGGCTCGGCCCGAGGGTTGACTCTGTGCTGCTCTCTCCGCAGGGGACCAGCAGTACTCGGTGCCTCCCCCGGTGTACGGCTGTCACACGCCGACCGACAGCTGCACGGGCAGCCAGGCGCTGCTCCTCCGGACGCCCTACAACAGGTACCTCGGCCGGCAGGGAGCTTTGCTCGCCCTCCTTTGTGCGCGGGTTGTTGCTGGGACGCGCTCTCTCCCCCGCATGCCGTTCGAACAGCTTCTCCTTGATGCAAGGGAACAGATTGATTCTTTCCCTACTCAAAAAAAACCCCAAAACAAAACAAAAAAAACCAAACAAAAAAACCAAACCAAAACAAAACAAAAAACACCCCCCCAAAAAAAACAAAAAACCCCCCCAAAACAAAAACAAAACAAACAAAAAAACCAAAAAAACCCCCAAACAAACAAAAAAACCCCACCAAAACAAAAAACCTCCAAACCAACCAAAAAACAAACAAACCCAAAAAAACCCAAAAGAAAAACAAAACGAAACCCCAAAACAAAACAAAAACAAACAAAAAAAGCCACAAAACCCCCACCCAACCCCCCCCAAAAAACCCTCAAAAAACCCCGAACAACCCAAACCAAAACCATACCCCAAAAAAGAAGATTCATACAGAAAAAGAAGATTCAAACCGTACCAAGGCAAAACCACCCCAACCTCCCCCCGCCCCGAACAAATAAGCAAAAAGCCAACAAAAACGCACAAACAAACAACCAAAGCCAAAACCAAACAAACGCACCCTCCCAAACTAAACGCCATCTCCAAACCCCCACCAAACGAAAAATAGATGCCGCTCCTTCCGTCGCGGGCCCCGCTGTGTCTCGGAGGTTTCCCGGGCCGGGGATGGGGGCGCGGCGGCGCCGCTCGGCTCTGGCAGAGCATCCCGGCGGGGCCGGGCACGGCGCTCTCCTGGCGCCGCGCTCCCGCAGCAGGTGCCGGCCGCCCCTGGGAAGCGGGAAGCGGGCTGCCCGCACTCCTTGGGCCGCTCCCGCAGGCCGCCGGTGCAATGGGTTTGTGGTTTGCCCTTAACCGCAGCGAGGGGAAGCGCTGCGGGCAGCCCGGCGGAGCTGCAGGGCCCCACGCGTCCTCTCCGGTCCTGGCTCCAGGAGTCCGCGCAGCCCCGGAGCTCTGCCCCGAGGCCGGGAAGGTGTGGGAGTGCTGGCTGCTGAGCAGCAGCCATGGGCAGAGCGTGGTACGGGCAATCAAAACCCAGCCCCGTCCAAGGGCTTCGTCCTGCAGGCCGAGAGCCGTTCCGATGGCTCCCAGGAGCGCTGGGAACCGGCCCGCAGGGAGGTTATTTATTGGAATCGGGGCAATAAACCTATCGGATTTCCTTGCTGGGGGGGAAAGGTGCGTCTGGAGCTTTGCTGCAAGCAATGAAATCTCTTTGCCAACAGACGGGCCCGTGGCAAGCGCGGCTTGCCCGGGTTTGTTTGTTTCGGTCTGACATGGGGGCTGGGCGTCGGAATTTTACAACGTGTTTAGTGAGTGAAAGAAGTTCCCCAAAATTTATTCCTCAACTTTTTGTGAACTTGGAGCCAGTCCCGTATCTTGGAGTTGCTAAGTAACTCTCGCACACAAAACAATGCGCCTCTGCGAAGGAAGCCGCGAGCGGCTCCTCTTGTAGGCCGGTTCTATCACATCTCGGATGAATCGCCACTGGACGTGGGACAACAAAATTCTGTCACTTCCAGGAGCCACTTCGCTAATGGACGTGAGTTGACGTCAAGGGAAGGAGGGAATGAGGTAATGAAGGAAGGAAAGAAGCCTATCCAGAGAGATTATCTTGCAGAATAATTGGCGGGGCGAACTCGTGCGCTGCAGTGACAGAGATTGCTCGCCGCGCGGGGAAATCTATAAATATGGTTCGGAGGAGGCTTGGGGAGGGCAGTTCCGAGCGGCCGCGGGCAGCCGCCGCTCTCCCCATGGCCCCCGGGCCCCGGCGCTCGCCCTCGCCCCGCTCCTGGAAGCGGCAGCACCCGGAGGTGTGATTCCGATAGGAGAAGGCTGATAGTGTCGAGAGCTCTGTCTTCCACGGGCCCCCACTTAGGCAGGGGAGAGCACAGAGCTCGCCTCCCGCACCCGGCGCGAGTGGGCAGCGCTGTGCCACGGGGGCCCATTTCCTCCCGACCTCAGCCTTGATCCTGCCCTGCTCGCTGGGAGGTTTACGGCTTACTCCAGTAAGATAAGGATTTAAGCCTTTAAGGCTCACGGGAGCCAATAGTGACGTGCGGGGGTGTACGCGAGGCAGAGCTTGTTCCACGCCGAGGGCAGCCCCAGCTTACAAAGCCTGCTCCCGCAGCGCGGCCCGCACAGCTTGCTGAGCTCGGGGCGGCCTCTCCTTGTCCCCTCCGTTCAAATCCGCCCGGGAAGTGTGGCCAGGAAAGCCGATGGGTCGGTGCGGTACAGAAACGGGCGGGACTCATTTGCCACATCGCCAACGCCCTGAAAACGACTGCGCTGTCCTTATCCGTATTTATCTTGATTTGGCAAAATCGTGATTATAGGGTGGTTTTTTTTTTTTTTTTTTTTTTTTTTTTTTTTTTTTTTTCCCTAAGACCGTATTTATTCCTCGCCTCCTCCTCGAAGATTTCTTCTGCTTTTCGCAGTTCAGGCCAAGTTCCACAGCTCTGCTTTGCCGAGCGATTGCTCGGTGGCCACACGGGAGTGCCGGGACTGGGGACCGTGCCCAGAGCGCTGCGCGCCCCGCTGCGCACATGGCGCCTGCTGCGCGCAGTGCCCAGGGAGCGCTCCGGGGATGGTGCCCAGCCCCGCAATGAGGGCTCTGTCGTTCCTCGCACTGCTGGGGACAGCAGGCGCTCCCGTTCGCCTTTGGCAGTGGAGAGGGGGGCACGTGGCGGAGGAGACGAGCTCGGAACGGGAGGTGTTCCCGCCTCTGTCCCCGGCGGGATGCGGCGGCCGGTGCTTCCCTGCACCGCCTCCTCTCTGCGTGTCCCGGGGCGCCAGCACCGCTGGTTTGTGGTCCCTCGCCCACTCACCGCAGCCGAGGCTGCTGGTCCGCTCCGCCTTGCAGCGCCCCTCAGGGACGGCCATTCCTCCCCCAGCCCCGTCCCGGATCCGCCGCGTCCAGCAGGACCCGAGGGAGGGGGGATGCTCCGGAGGGCGGAGGTGGAGCGAGAGGGCAGAGGATGCAGAGGGAGTCACCTCCACCTGATGCTCTCGCCTCCCCCTCACTGCCATCTCTCCAGCTGGGTGCGAGGGACCCTTCCGGCTCCCCCGCTCCCCGCGGAGCGCGGCCCCAGCCCGAAGCCGGCCCGGGTCGCGAGTGGGCGTGGGCAGGAGAGTCCGGCCCGTCTGCAGCGCGGAGGCACTCGGGGCACAACAGCCTCGCCTGCTTTCCCGTACCGCGGCTAAGTGGGGAAGAAAGAAATGGTTCAAAGATCGTAATTCTTAGGCTGGAAGCAAAACTATCTCTGAAATCTCTCGCCCTGGCCACTACTTGCTCTCTGTTTAGGGCCCGGGCAGCTGCGCTGCCCCGCGCCTGTGGCTGGGAGATGGACACGGGCGGCAAACACGCGCAGATCGCAGGCGGGCGTTTGTGGGGCCATTAAAAATGGTGATGTGAACTTTTCTACCTCGCGCTGTTTAATGTAGTAAACATGCTCGATGTTGAAAATTTACTGTGAGTCACACTTGCAAAGACTTTAAAAGTGGAGGAGTCTCGGTTCAGATTATAGCTCTTTCTGTGCAGAGGTCAAGAACTCGGTAATACTGCAGTGCAGGCCAAAACAAACTCTATATGATCTACTACTGGTTTCCTTTTAAGTTCCCTTTTTGCTCAGCGTTGACTTCCTTTTATTCCACTCCAACTTACATTAATCCCTGTTGTAGAAATGTTCCCCCCCCCCTTCCTCTCGTTTCTCTTTAGAAGCATCTTTGTAATGAAAATAAGTTATTTTTAGTGTCTTCTTTGTGGCCGCTCGAAGGGCCAAGGATTCAGATTGGAATCAGCGCAGGCATATCCCCGGAGACCCCGCTTTCCTCCTCCTCATGCAAACCCCATCCAAAGCCCAGATTCTGAGAGGAGCTGTTGGTTCCATGAGATCATCTCACGGTACTGTCAATAATAAACCATGGCGAGGCGTAAATGGCGCTAGGGACGTCCTGTTTCTCTGCCACATGTCAGATGTGAGATGTTTTATCCGAGCCACTGCCCGGGCAGCTCTTCTCTCCGGGTTTAAGCGGCGCGAAGCACGGCGGTGCCCACCTGCCTCCCGCCCAGGGCGATTTAGCCAAAGCTCCGGCAAATCCCGCATGAGAACCTCGCAGCTCCGTGGCTCAGCACAGAAAAGAACTTTCTCCCCTCGGCCGCTGCCGGCCGTAGAGATGGCACAGACCCCACCTGCAGCCCGTGGGAGGGAGAGGGTGCGGGTGTCGCTCCGCGGGCATCCCTGTGCCCGGGTGTGGCACATCCAGGGCGTGCCCGGAGTCCCAAACCGGGCGCGGCTCGGCCCCGGCGGCGGCGGCGGCCCGGGCTGGTGTGGGGTGCGGGCCGGGCTGCTGTGGGGTTCGGTCCGGGCTGCTGTGGGATTGGGTCCGGGCTGCTGTGGGGTTGGGTCCGGGCTGCTGTGGGGTGCTGCCCGGGCTGCTGTGGCGTTCGGGGCCGGGCACCTGCTCCCCCCCCAGTCACCCCCCGGCTCCAGGCCCCAGCAGCAGGAGGACAAGGGGCAGCGAGGGCTGAGGGTCTCTCCTGGGGCGCCCCGCCCAGGAGACACCAAACGGGGCAGAGCAGGGCTTAGCGCAAACAGCGGAGTTCAGCTCCCATCCCTCTCCCAGCGCTTCCCACGACGCCCAGGCTGCCGAAAGCCGCTTGGGAGGTTGAAGCCAGCTCGGGCTCCGCCGGGGAGCCGCGGCCGGAGCGCGGGGAGCGCATTCGGCCGGGCGGGCACCCGGAGAGCTGCGGCGGCGCCGGGGCGAGGGCACCGCGCCGCTCCCGGGGCGCCTCGCCTTGGACACTGTCACCCAAGGGCGGCACGGAATACAGTGGCTGCGGGCTGTGACAAGATGAATAAGTGTATTGCTTTATGAAAAAGCAAAGGAGGGAAAGAAGTGGATATTGTGGGGGAGGCTCTTATAAATGAACTGTCAAGCGAAAGAAAGTTAAAGGGAAATCTCCCGCTGTAAATGCATCGGGCGGGCACTTCTAATAAAAATCAGGGTCCTGGAGGAATTAATTACGGCAGCATTACAGGAAGAATTCGTGGAATTGCAAAACGTAGTTGGCACAGACCGGCACGGACTGCTATTGCAAATGGGGAAACTGCAGGAGAGTTTAACAATTCCTGAGCTGATATGCAGGACATTGTAGTAGCATAATAGCACTTCAGACACACTAATGAATAATAGTGTCCAGCGATACTGACAAATGATATTACGCATACTTCGAGATTGAAGTCACTTAATTTGTTTTTATATGCAAAAGCTTCCCACTGGATTCTGGCTTTTTTAGGTCGCTTCTACCTGCCACGAAGTAAAAAAAAAGAAAAAAAAATAGAAAAAATAGAAAAAAAATTTACCGTCTCCTAAAAACAAAATTATATAAGTTCACTACGTAAATGGAGCGAATTTGGGTGTAATTAATCAGCGGGGAGAGCAGCGTTTATCGTGAGCGGCGGTTCCCCGGCATCAATCCCACGGCCCGCCCGAGGGGCCGAGGGTTCGCCCCGCGCCCCCAGCGCTGGCCGGGCCGGCGGGAGCTGCGCTGCGGGGAGAGCCCGGGGCGGGGGAACCTGCCCGGCCCGCGGCACCTCCTCGGCCCCGTGGGGACCTGTCCGGCCAGGAGAGCGCTCCCGGGGCTCCGCGGGGCTCCGTGCCCGCCTCCCGCCGCCCCTCGCCGCGGCCGCGCCGCCCGCGGTCGCCGCTCGGAGCGGAGAGCGGAGCCGGGGAAGCGGCGGCTGCAGCCCTGGCCGGCCTGCCTGCCGTGTGTACCGGCGGGGAAAGAGCCTGCTCCAGCGGTGAGCTTCGTTTATCGCTCAGCCACTCCATTTTTCTCCTGCTTGTCAAGCCCCTCTATGTAGCAACATCCATCACGAGTCACGATAGCTGTTTCGCTCCATTACCCACGTGGTGTCTCACACTCCCGGTTAAAATAGTTAACAGGTTTGACTTTTTAGAACAAATAATCATTTGCGTTACCTCGCCGGGCTGCTTATATTCGTTGCATTCATTTCAATGTGTCAATATCGGATATTATTCTTCGGGAAGGAAAAAGTTTTATGGTTCTATTTCCAGCCCTTTACCAATCGTCAGGCTTGCAGATTCCAAGTGCCTTTTCGAGCCACAGATTTCCTTTTTTTTAATTTCCTTTTATTTTTTTAAAATCCATAATGCATCGATAAAAGGGATTATATAAAATAAATTCACTTTCTACTATTTTATATTTAAAACATTTAAAAAATAACAAAGGAATTGTTGATATTCCGATGTTCTGGTTTTTATTTGAGAGCTGCAATTTTAATTCTAATTCTACATCTTTTCACAACAGTGACAATTTATACCAGATGACCTCACAGCTTGAATGCATGACATGGAATCAAATGAACTTGGGATCCACACTGAAAGGGTAAGGAGCCTCGTTCTCTTCTAACCTATTGCCCTAGTGAAGCTGCGTTACTGAGCTGACTTTATCTTGGATTTTATCACTTGAATCCCGTCGCTTGCACGAAAAAAAGCCCCAAAACCGTCCGCTCCTGAGAGTGGCTCATCGCCTGGCGGTATTCGCCGTGTTTTTGACGATCCTTGCCCCGGCCTGAGCAGAGGCTCGGGGTGCCGGCTGGCCGTGCCACGGAGCCCAGCGCTGGGTGTGCCGGGGGCTCCGCTGGCACCGGGCAGGGCAGGGCAGGGCTGGGCTGTGCCCACCCCCGCTGCCTGGGCGCCTCCCGCGGGGGCAGCCGTGGCCGCTTCGCTCTCTCCTCCTTGAGCCGTCGCCCCTTCCTACCATCCCTCTTCCCTTTCCCTGCCTTCGCCAGGCCCTGCGTCCTGTGTCCCGGCCCGGCCGCCTCCCGGCTTCCTTCCTGCGGCCATTGTCGCCCTCCCACCTGCCGGGAAGAGGCTCCGGCCCGCCTCCCCCGCGGGGCTTCCTGCGGCCGGGCGGGCAGGAAGGCTCCGAGGCGCCGCGGGGCCCCGCCGGGGTGGCGGCCGCTGCCGGGCGGGCAGCGCTGCGGTGCCGCTGCCTCCATCTCCGCACCCACCGTGCCCGGTGCCTCCAGCGGTTCTGCCGGGCCTGGGCATCCCCCAAAGCACCCGGGGGGCCGGGGAGGGACCGCATCATCACCTCGGTCCGTCCGCGGGAGCTGCCGTCGGCGGCAGAGCCACCTCGTGATATTAGCCGAGGGAAAGCCACAGATTGCCTGCTCTGCTCAGCGTAGATAATTCACTGCTCCGGGGAGATAATTGGCCCAGAAAACTCCCCCACCGAGGCAGGTATTGCCAAGTGTGAGATGTTCTCAGTGTCCGAGCGTGTGCAGTCTCAAGGGAACAGCAGGAGAGGCTGATAAAAGCCTGCACAGATCCGTGCTTTCGTGTAGCTGTCCACAGATGTGAAAATCTTGTTCAAGATGGGCTTTGTGTACGCTGCTGTACTGCGATAAAGGAAAAAAATATTATGGGTCTCCTTGTAGCTCATAAACCAATGGTGTTTGGAGGTTAGAGGGAGCAGTGTAGTAAACGATCTGTATTGAGGTGAACAAGGGGATGGAGCCTGAAGAAATCCACCAAGGAGCTTTCTTCTGGTTAGAGAAGATCCCCAAATCCTACAGTTGTGTACAGTTCACTGTCTTTGCTGCCTGTCCCCTCTTTTTAAAGGTTATTTCCTACTTTTCTTCCCTAAGTCTTTTTGATTTCCTCTTGAAACTGTACCCTTTAAAGATCAGTCATTGCAATATTAGACACTGTTTTGTCTCTTCTGAAGAAAATATCCTGCAAAATGGAGAAACACATCAACCTTGACTGAGGTCCAAGTTATTAAAGCAAGGAAGAGGTTATTCTTTGGGGAACTCAGTGAAAGAAAAAAAAAATAAAAAAGTCACAATAGAAATATTAAAGGAGTACTGAACAAAACAAATGGCTTCTTACTTGTCCAGGAGTCAGACTGTTAGCAGTGTAAAGTATGTGACCTAGGATGCATGAAAAGGGGGAAAGAATCAAGATGAATGATCTATGGTAAAACAAAGCTGAAAGTTTTGGTATAGGCCAAGATTGTAGAATCTGTGGAAAATCAGTGCTAGACATAGCCTCATCACTGGTAATATGAGCCAAAATAGTTATCTGTCTTTTCTGGCTGAGAGTTACAATACACAGTACCTCCAATCTCTGTTGCCATGAACATAAGGTATTCTTCCCAAGATTTACATCTTTAAAATATATGAACTGTTCATAAGTGATTCCCAGGCGTTTAGTGTTTCAGATGCTTTTCTCAATCTCGTCCCTGTAATTTAAGAATTTTGGAGTCAATCTTCCTGTTGAAATATGGAGCTTCTAGATTCTGTCCAATGATGACAGTCCCTGTTTAGCTCCTTGCTTTCAGTTCTCCCCAGCATTTCTTCCTGGCTTCAGCGAGGCTTTTGCACATTATAAGAAGGAAGAAAACGTTGCCAGTGAGTTCTGCAAATAGTTAGAGAACTCTACAGTTATATAAAACTGACGGGTCACACACTTTATCCTTGACAGCAGACCAGGTCAGTAGCTTGCTTTTCTGGGTTTGTGTTCAGCATAAGTTTAACACACTGAAATGAAGCTTTTGCAGTGCAATTTAGGTAGAGTTAGTAGGCAGTTCCTGTGCTGGAGTTGTCTAGATGAAGAGCCTCCTGGTTCTAGCTCTTTACAATCTTGCCAATATTTGAGTGATCAGCTCCAGAATCTCCTCAGCCCTCAAGACTAAAAGTTTGAAATTGGACAGAGAATGCTGTCAGGTGGCCAAAGCTGTGTCCTTTCCAGCCACTGTGAAAATCATTCCCGTTGAGTTGCAAGCTCATGAGCTTGTGTGTCAGCAGCAGCAAGAGCCTGGCCTCTAAACTCTTGCATGATTTTATCTGCTCAGAGCCTGCTTCAGCCTGTGGCTTTAAGGCCATGGAAGCCTCTTTTTCCTGAATGCTTTTTCCTTCCTGGATATTTCAATGTTGGGTATTGGAACTGAGAGCAAGAAGTTTCTATGTGTCACTGGAGTTTGGTCTGAGCACTTTCAGTAGGTGTGAGCACGAGGAATCTGTGGAAGGCACGGCCTGAGGGAAGGGCAGAGGTGGGCAGTAAAAGGTATGGAGCAGAGATCCTGGCCAGCCACTGCTGAATGGTGAGGAGAGACAGCTGAAGTGAACTGAGATGTTGTCTTCTGCCAGAGTACAGCACCGTGATGGACTGGCAGGGGAAGGGAGGGGGGTGTTAGCAGGGAAGCAGACAGAAAAGGCTGCAGCCACGAGTTCTAGAGGTTCCTACTTGCTGGCAAACCAAAGGGATGCCTGATGGCCCAAGGTGGCCTTCCCTCTACCAAGAGCTGTCCCTCAAGAAGAAGACAACCCATTACTGCTACCATACAGTCCAAGTGACTTGAACCTGCATTTTAGATTTTCACTTGGGTTCTGAATTCCAAATTGACTGAGCTCTGACTGAGCTCAAGTTGTTCTTACAACTCATGTGAGAGGAGTGCTTTGTGAGCTTGTGTGTGTTAACTGTGTTGCTTGTTTGTCCAGGCATCCCTCTGTCACCTTCTGAACTTTGGGTGGACCAGAGGGAGGGCTGGCTTGTCTGTGAGCTGTCTCACAAACTGGCAGCTTCTAGAATCTGAAAGGAAAGCTTCATTGTCAAGGCAGTGAACCTCACAGTGGGACTGGATTTTATCTCCTCAGACTGCTTGCTGATGATTTGTTCCTCGTTTGTGGTATTTTGTTTGGAGCCGCTGGGATCAGATTTATTCTCTTGTAGGAAAGTCAGTGGGTCCCAGGCATCTCAAAATTAATGTCCCACATTAGTGGACACTTCTACCATTGGTTTCTGTCCTCATATTTTTGTGTTGGTTTTCATTTGTCCAATATGAAAAACACTGCTTCCATAGAGGTTCTAGAGGAACATCTCGGGGCTATAAAACCCTCCTTTATATTTTGACGAGTTAAGTGTAAAAGTGACATGGAAATAACTGATACCAAGCAGGAAGTGATACAGCATGGTAGACAAGAAGTGCAGCTAAATTCCCAAGAGCAAGACTCAATTAAATTTTCTCTTCAGCTGCTGGAGTAGAATGCTTTGATCCATATTTCTAACAGCCATCTGAAGTCAGGCATAGAACCAGACAACATTTTGGTTTTCCTCTCTTGGTTTTGCTTGGATGTTAAACACTCAGCATGTTCCACAGAAATTGGTATTTATTGCTGTTTTTTCAGGCTCACTGTAAGGAATATTAGGTATGACCTCTGTAGAACACTATTAAAACCACATCTAAAACAAGGCAGTGAAAACCCTTTTTGTTTAGGAGTGGTATGTAAAGGCTTTTTTTGTTTAGCTTTGGTGGCACTATTAGTAAAATTTGGAGGTGAAAAACTTGGGTTTAGTTCCACAATCAAGATGAGCTGGGGATGGGCAGTAACCTCCAGTCTCTAATATGGAATTTATCCTCTCCCACCGATATCTGACAGTCTCGTTCTGAAGGGAAGGGTTTGGTGAAATCCTGATCCCAGTCAGGTAGATGGGAAAAAAAACCCAAACCAAAGAAGGTATTGAAGTCAGAAATACAAGAGTCTCCAAAAATTTAGAGCCTTCCTTTCATTAATCAGCTGATTCTCCCCCCACTGAGGATGGCAGATGGGCTCAAATCTGTGAAATCACATTTTTTAATATTCCTTTGCCTTGGAAAGGGCAGATAAAAATGCATCTTCAAACTCCACCCTCTGTAATAGTATCAGACAAAAACCAGGCAGAAACAGGATCTTCTATATAACTAATCAGGATCTTTTTCTGTCTCCATACATATTTTTCCCAGGGTGCTAGGATGGTAAATATTTTAGCAGAGGGAATTAACTCTACTTCTCTTCCTTTATGTTCTGTTATCAACGGGACTAGCCCACACCCTCACTTTGCCTCATTTTTGGCTCTGTTTCTAAACCCTAAAATTCCTGTTCCTGCAGTGAAACACAATTAAATTGAAGCTTAATGTGGTGCCTGTTTTATGTAATCTTGCTTTCTGGCTTTTTTTATTCTTCCAAGCCTGAATCTCATGAATCAATGTGTATTCACATTTCATCTGAAATTTTCTAACTCTCCTCAGTGTGCCCTAAAGCTTCCCTTTTTTGGTTTATGAAATAATAATAAAAAGCTTAACTCTTCAGATTAAGTTGTAGCTGCTTTATACATTAGACAGGCAATTTCAGTTTTACACAGTAAAAATGGTGTGAGAGAGAAATTGCAGCTTGATTATTTTTTTAAAAATATTCAGATTAGAATGTCATCTTTTATGAGGTTTTTTTTTTATAACCACTTAGATTGATACAACTCTCTAAAGCTGTTCTGTTTTTCATCACACATTCTCATCTGTAAACCCTTCATTTTTATTAATCTCTGTACAATCTGTACAACTCTGAGATTAATCATTTTAAAAGAGCTACTCTGCGAGTGTTAAGGATTTGCTGGGCTAATGGTAAATACAAGTGCTTCTAAATACTCCACAGCACAGAGCTCTTCCTTTGGAAGTATCAGCCTTTGTTTCCCAGTTATCTAGAATTACATTTTATGGCTGTGTTTCCAGGTCTGGCTGTCTAGATCCGGAGAACAAAACACACTGAGCCCTTTTTTCACTGACTGACCCAAACTCTAAATACTCATAGTCCATTTCTGCCTTTGAGCAGCTTCTATGGAAGTTAAGGGGAGTTGTATATTTACAAATAATGGCAGAGCTGGGCTGGGAGGCCAAAATCCTTCAGTCCTTGCTCAAGCAAAAATTTGTGCTGGTTCCTGGCAGGGCAGTTTGGCTGCACCTGGTCTTGCTTAGTTTTGAGTCCTTTTAGGGCCTGTGGAGGGATCAGCCTAGTGTCTCTCCTAAGTGTGACTCTGGGCCTTACTGGGGATTTTTTCTGGCTTTTTTTTTTCTTCTTTGGTTAATTCAGCTGAGCTTATTGTCTCTTTGCCTACTTCAGCACAGAGTGCCTGACTAGAAAAGATGAAAGTTAAGGACAGTCCTACCCTCTGGAGATTTCCATTTGTTAATGTACTGCAGGTATAAATTCACCAGTTACTCGTATTCCTCATGTATGCAGCGTTCCATCCGCTCATTATCTCCTGCAAGCAATAAAGCGAGTGCTTGAGTTTAATCATGATTTTAGATTTGTATCTGCACTTCTAGCCCTGCTTTTATTACAGTGTATAAACTGCAGCCATATGAAACAAGCCAACTGTGCCAACTTCGTGGCATAAATCATAGGTAAAGCATGGAGTGAAGAGGCTGGAAGAGAAGGAACTCTATTTCCCCACGAGGTTACTGTGGATGCAGAGTGAAGGCTGAACTTCAGGAGAGCAGCAGTGTAGGGACAGTATGTGAAAACTCCTCCTTCAGTGTTCCAGCTTCCCACTGGCTGGGAAGAATATCCACCTGTTAATTTCTATCTCCCCAAAGGTCAGATTATTCCACAGCACTCCACAATGAATAAATAGTGTTTTAACCAAGAAATCTCTCATGATCCATTTTGCTGTCAGCAGCCATATGGCCATGCTGAGTACCAGCCAATGCTGATGGAAATGTGCCCAATGTAAAATGGGAAATAGAGCTCCTGATTATTAAAGCATCACCCCTAGGGAGCTGGCTAAGGACTTAGTATATTATGGGTCAAGGGGCTCAGAAAACAGGTTTTAATCTTCATGGCTTTACAGTTGTATGTGCAGTTTTAGTGAAGTATAACTAGAAATAAAGGGAGGAAATATATAAAAGGCTGGCTGTTGAGGATGGCTTCCCAACTGTGCAATAAAAACTGAGATGGAGATCATCTGGAGGACACCTCTCATTCATAGAGCCATTCCTCAGGGCACAGACAGGGTCTTTGTTCTGCCTCTTATTCCTGGGAGGAATTATTTCAGAACTGACTGGTCTTTACAAAAAAGGCTATCCCTGAAAGATGAAAACCATGAGAATTTGGAGGGAAAGTGGGGCTGTGTTTTATGGTATAAGATTTTACTACATATTCCTGCTTCTCCTTCTAAAGTTTCTGTCCTGGGAACTCTTATCTGCCTTTGTGTCTGTTGTTTATTGTAGTGTTTAAGGTTGTTAGGACAGGCGTGAAGGGGAGGTTACACTCAGGGTGACCAGTGCTGAAGTTCACATTTACCCTTGATTTACTGCTGTGCTCCAGGTCAGCAACAGCTTCTGCTGCAGAACTTCCTCCTTATCAATGGTGGTTCTCATTCCATTCCTGTTTCAAAATGCATTGTGTAATTTGTGGTCAGCCTGGGTGTCCCCAGCCATGGGTTGGGGGATTTCAACACCCCTCTCCCCAGCTTTTTTTTTTTTTTTTTTTTTTTTTTTTTTTTTTTTTTTTTTTTTTAAACATAAACACTTACTGCCTTTGAACAGAGAGGAAAATTTGATGCTGGTGGGGAATCTGTGCTGATCAAATGGTGATAGCAAATGGTAATTTTTTACTTGAATTAGGCTGCAAAAGGCCGCTTGTGGGCTCTGGCCAGAGAGAAGACCCTATTTATTTGGACATGGTGCATATCTACAGGATAGTTTAATCCCTTTAAATCAGCTAATGGTATCTTCTTTATCTAATGTTACAGATATTACTGCAGAACAGCCAGCCTTTCTTGCCACTCCTCCAGAACTTATTTCATTATGATCACCTTAAAACCGAATTAAAACTGAAATAAGCAGAGCACACCTTCCCAAAAGATGTAGCCTTTGATTTGAACAGGCAGGTGGAGCCAGGATTTGAAATTAGCACTGCAGAGCAGTGAAAGAGCTGACCTAAGAGAACACTTCTGCCAGGTAGCAGCCTGCCCGTGGCTCAGGGGGCGGGTGGTGAGGAGTGCAGCCCACCCTCTGTGGGGAGAGCTGCTCTCAGACACTGCTCCCCTCTAGACATGTCCTGCATTCCAGCCCCACTGCCTGCTCTGCAAATCACTTAAGAGGTTTAAAACTTCCTTGTAATTCTACTCTGCATATGAACTTTGAGTGAAGGGAAAGGAAGGACCAGTGAAATGAGAGTCTGGACCTCAGGGACCCCTTCAAATTGCTATTGCAAGCATTTGGCAAAGGCTGGGATAACATCCTACAGATCCATCTCTGTCCCTAGCTGTGTGCCCTGGGGTTTTGTTCTGGGCTTTCTAATTTCTGGTGTTGTGCAAAACGTGTACACTTTGCCAATGTACACCTCTACAAGTGATAATGTGACATACTCGTTCAAAAGTTAAACCTAAAATGTATTTACATGATTTTGACATTAGGAAGGCTGCAAACAGGAGACACAGCAATGTTCCATCATTCAGGACAGGAGAACATAGGATTTGGAAGAACATAATTAGACAAAACATATGGCTGTGGCAACCCCAAAACACACCAAAATTTACAAATTCTTAAAATTATTGTGAAAATTTATACCTAGTAGGGATAGGCTGTTTGTTGTTTTTTTTTTTTTTTTTAATTTTACTTTTATAAAGGGTTAATTTGTAGTGCATCCTGCAAGCTGATATGTGGGATAAATAGTTTAGACACTGATTTGTAATCTCTGTTTATGAGTACATGACTGCTATTCTTATAAATGTCATCACTTGCTTGGTAGTATCAGGTAATATCTGAGTCATGAGGTGCTGACAAAAATCCACTGCACTTAATGTGAAACTTGAGGCATTTTGCTCATTCCAAAAGATATTAGCAATAGCCAGCCCCACGTTTGACTGATAAATAACGTGAACATGTGCACATGACACCGTCGTGCTGCTATGTGAATTTTTTCCTCTTACCTAAAATCTTTGTGGAAATACATCAGAGTTCAAATCATGACAATTTCTGTTTTGTTTTGTGTTTTTTTTTTTTTTTTTTCCTTTTTCCCCTGGATACCTTAATGGATACAAATAGATGTATGCATGGAGTCAGTGCATTGTGCCAGTGGGAGCAGATCCGTGTGAATGAAGGCAGAGCAGGTTTCCTTTGGTGAATTCTGCTTGAACTTGGATATCGTGGCTGTACAAGTGAACTCTGCAAGTGTTATCACTGGCTTAGGAAAAGAAGCCTCTCACATGGAGCTCAGTACAATATTTAATTTTTTCATGATTCCCCTCTTTACTTACAGACACACAGCGGGGTATGAGAATGAGAACCACAGCACCCCCATGTTGTACAGCTGCGGGGCCCAGTACAGAATACACACCCACGGCGTCTTTAGAGGCATACAAGTGAGTATGGTGGGGCATAAACTGCTGCCTGTTTGTAGGGCTCATTCACATCTTCACTGGTGTTTGTAAACCCACCCTTGATTTCCCCATGTTGTCAAGAAATGCTTTATGTAAGTGTCCCGATTTCACTGAAGCCATTGAACTCTAGCATGAGATTTCTTTCTGACACAGTCACTTAAAATTGCTTGTCTCTTTTCCTGAAATATGTCAGCAAGGCAGTACTCCTTACCACCTTCTTAGGATGGTCCAAAATACGTGATCCACTTTCCAATCACTCTGGCCATGTGAAGCCTCTGTGGTTACGATGGGCTGTATCTAATAACTGCAGATATGAAAGTGCTAGATGACATTTGGCTTTTATGTGTTTCTGAAACTTTACTAATTCAGATGTATTTCCGTAAAACGAAATATTGTGATTGTTTCCTAAGAACTAAGCAATTAGTGAATATTTGGGAGGAAGTTACCATTCATGGGAGTTCATTTCCTCCCTTTCTGAGATCGTCATATCATTATTAAACACCCCTGTAAAAGATGAACCTTGTTAAAACTGATGGCAAAGTCATTATAGAGTATCTGTCTCTTCTGTGTTTCTCTGTGTTGTCATACATCAGTGGTTTTAGATAGCATCTTTTCTCCTCTTCCTTTTCTGGGTAGTTTAGCAAGTCATTATTCAGTGGCTAGCTCTCAGAAACAGGCTCCAGAGCCAGCTTTTGTTGAGTGAATAAAAGTAAATGGTTGACATTGTTTAAGGAAATTAATTATCCCAGAAGGAGGAGATCATCTTTGATGGAACATTGTGACACTGGCCAAAATGCATTAAGGCTGAACTATTCACCAGCTCCACCTAGACAGTTGTTTTTGTTTTGTTGGTAATCAGTTTGTGTTAAACCAAGACATCCATTTCCTTGTCCTTTAACATCATATGAGTATTTTCAACAAAAACTATTGAAAATACTCCTCCGGCTCGCACTCTTACCTTTCACCCCGGTATAAACTTCAAATTATTTTATGTGGCAATGTGGATTGTGTGGTTATAGCTGAGGTTAGAGCGTGGGCCATTCAATCTCACACGTGAGATAATTCACTGAGCAGAGTTCGCTGTGCTTGGCCCTCGGATAATTTTAACACCCTGCAAAGAACCGATGACGGCATACGCAGGTGGCTGATGTAGAATGCAACAAAATCTCCCGCTTCCAGTAGGACCTATCTAAGCCTCAATTTGTCCTGGGGAGGAGTGGAGTGACCTGAAGGTGTGAGGTGAGCTGGGCACACAGGGGTGGCCTCAGCAGGTCTCTGTTCTTGCAGGACGTGCGGCGCGTGCCTGGGTAAAAACGTCCCATTCCTCTGTGGATATATGTTGCCCCATTTTAAAGTTCCCCAGATCTCCTTGTTGACTTACTCTGTCTGAGGTCCATGGTGAGAAGTAGCAGTTCTTTGATTTCAGGAGAGAATCTTAATTTGTTAATGCTGGGACTCCCAATGCTGATAATCCACAGTCCATGAGGGAGTCGGAATTCGATCTTCCTCACGCGGGGCACCAGTCTGTGGGGGCGACGACGCGGGCAGGCACTGGACTTGATTGCTGTGAGAGCTGTTTTCTTTTTTAATGAAGTATCAGTCTCATCACAGAATTTAAAGCAAGGTAGCAGTTTACAGCACTCATGTACAGCACAGCAGTAGCAACAACAGCAGCAGATCTATGCAACTTCAGCAGCAGCCCACAATCGCTCCCAGCAGCAGCCCCAATAGCAGTTTACAATGGCCCCCTACAAAGCCCCCGATTTCTCCGTTACAAAGCATCTTAAAGACTTTTCAGCCAATAGTATATTACTAAAAATTACAGACAGTTGTTTTGACCAACTAACTATAGCACACATACACTTATTTCAAACAACAGTTGTTTGTAAGCTTCTCTATTAACAATACACAATACTCTTATTAAGCTCAAGACCTTCTACTATTTTGTCTGGCATATGTTTTTTGCAGTGTTATAACTTATTCAAGCCAAACTTAAAAACTCTACTTTTGTTTTCCATGTCCTTGTTCACTATACTATTATATACTACTGTATCTTTCTTAGTCCCAAACTTTTCTCAGTTGCTGCAAATTCTGAGATCTGAGATCTTTTTCTGTTTGAGGCCTGTTTCTTCAGCTCCTAAAAAATCTTCTTTTACTTTTAGGGTTTCCCACACAGTAGGACCTATCTAAGCCTCTCTTTGTCCTGGGGAGGAGTGGAGTGACGTGAAGGTGTGAGGTGAGCTGGGCACACAGGGGTGGCCTCAGCAGGTCTCTGTCCTTGCAGGACGTGCGGCGCGTGCCCGGGGTGGCTCCGACCATCGTGCGGTCGGCGAGCGAGACGAACGAGAAGCGTCCCTTCATGTGTGCCTACCCTGGCTGCAACAAGAGATACTTCAAGCTGTCCCACTTGCAGATGCACAGCAGAAAGCACACTGGTGGGTATCAATCACGGCCCAGCAGAGTGGGCAGGGCGGGTTTTGAGATAGCCCAAGGGGCAAAATGCTCTGCCAGGTCAGGGAGCACGAGAATCCATCAGATGAGTGAGCGTGTGCTCTGACAGCTGGGCAAGCCCTCTTTGTCATCTGAGCAACCTCTCTTTTGGAGCTGAAGGCTCTCTGGATCTAGCTAAGAAAAACACACAGCAAGTTGACCCCCTCCCTCCCTCTCTTATTATTACAGAGCTGTGAGTTGTTTTCCTTTTTTTTTTTTTTTTTTTGTCCCTTCCTCCCCCTCGCTTGGGACCACTGAATCTTACTCCAAATCTCATCAAATGTTAATTATTAGGAAGTTTCCTCTGCAAGAGGAACCTACTAGACACTCAGCATCCTCTGGTTCTCCTGCATAAACCTTTTCTGTAGGCAGGGATTGGCAAACAGGTTCCCTGCTATAGGATCTTTCCATGAAGAATTGAGCCTGAACCCAGACATTTTTAGGCTAATGTCTGCATTCTCTCTGAGTTCAGGAAATAGGACCTCAAAATGTGGAAATCAAATGCTCTGCTGCACCTTGCCAAAGAGTAAAGAGAGTTATTTCCCCTATTGGGAGATTTATGGTGTAATATTATGATATATCTTTAGATATTTTCTTTATGGGTTTTTAAACTTTTTTTTTTTAATTGCCTCTCATATTTTTATTTAGAAAGTTCTGCCTGTGCTTACTTAGAAGTCTGTGGATGTAATCTGTAAATATGGATTTTTCAGTTAACCACTGATATGATGGAAGATCAAAGGGATGAAAGAGAACAGGAAGGCAGCCCATGCTGGGTGACCGAGCAGATTGTCTAACATTTCATAAAAGATGGTTGCAATCTTCCCCTTTTGGAGACCATTCAGTCAGTTAATTGTGTAAAATATGAGAAATGCACACAAAGCACTTCTAATTAATGAGTGGGCAAGTCAGACAATATTGAGACAGTTGTCTTCAGAGCTGCTGAAATTAAAAAGTTAAGATACTTCAGATTGTAAGTGCCAGTTCATCTTTAGAAAGTAAGGTCTACAGAAATGCTATTATACTCCCTATAAATAAATTGGAATCAAGAACATTTGGAAATCTTTTGAAGGCCATTAAATTCACTATTTTTCTCCATTATGCCTAAGCAGTTCTGAATTTTTCTCATAATCACCTTTTCCTTCATTCCTAAATTGACTGACTCTGTGTTTTAGCAGTCATTATTTGTTTCTGGTCCTGTATTTTATTCCATTTCGTTGCTTGGCTTTCCCAGTGTTATTTCTGGACCAATCACAAGAACTTCAGCTTACATATGTTTTTTCCTTAGCTGGAGAAGACTTTTAATATTATATAATATAATATATAATATATATAATGTGGGCTTGTAGAGTCAGGAAACCCCCAAAAGACTTAGGGGGTCTGTCTAACACCCCAGAGAGGCTCCTCCCATTGCCTTTGAGGCCATCCCTGCCTCTCCTCTGGTTCATGCTGCACTGGAACTGGGAATTTTTTCCCCCTCAAACAAAATACTTTTCTGTACAGGTGAGCACAGTTCCTCCTGCACACACATTTTGATATGCTGACAGCAAAGATTATTTATCTCTCAAATCTTTGCAAGTTCCTTTCCGTAAGGGGCCGGTTTCTTTCCCAAAGCTGCTGTTTGCTGAGAGCAGCACTGCTGTGTAGGATTTCGAGGCTGGTTGCAGCTGAAGAGAGGAAGCAAGGGATGAAAATTGCTTGGGTAGCTTGCCTGGCTGATGCATTCAGCTTTAGGAGCAGAAGGGAGTTTTTCACTTTATCATCTGGCAGGGTTTTGTCCTCAGCCTGTGGAAGGGGCACTAGACATTTCCTATTATTATGATCTGGGAATTCTACTTACCAAATTCCCAGCTGCTGTAGAGGCTTCCAGTCTGATGCTCTTCATTCCCTGCCTCCTCCTGTGGTCCATCAGTCCTAGATTTTGGGAGGGTTTGGTGAACTGTGGGTGCATCTGGAGGGGATAACTTCCCAGTTATCATATTTTCCTGGTGTATGGATGGTCTGGACTCAGTGCCCATGAAGGTTTTTCACTGCAATGCTCTTCAGGAGCCCTGGGCAGTCAAACCCACTGTTGTGATGCAGATCCACTTCCTTTGCAACCTCATGTGTTTGTCTAGCCTTCACTTGTTTCTCCTGCATGCCAAAAGCAAAATTTGGAACCAGTTTCCTCCAAAAAATAATGTGGTTGTGTTTGTAACACCTCTCCTAATCAAACAAAAAATATGTATTATTATTCCTGTAAGGTGGTTCTGGACTCACCCATGGGTTTGAAGCTCTTCCACCTTATGCTATCTTAGTGTAGTGGTAGGTCAATGATTTTTGGTCATTTTTTAAATGATGAACACATGATTCAAAAACAAGCTGTTACATAGATATGATATTAAACCAACAGATTGTATCTTTGCAGGATATTTTTTGCTCTAGATTATATTTTTTAATCGTGTAATAGATACATTCAAAGGACTGGCTCATCAGATCTTCCATCCTTCTCTCCCAGCTGCTGTATTGCAAAACCAAACAAGGCCCTGAAACACAAAGTTGGATTCTGTAATCAGTCTTAACCAATGTTTCAAATAGCCTTAGTTGAAAATATGTTAACACTTTGTACCCTCCAAGGCTGCTTATCTGTTCTTAACAATGCCTTTATTGAAACATGCACAGCCAAAAGAGCTTTTTTCTTATCTTGGTGTATTTTGCTACAGCAGATAGGCCTCTGAAAGGAAATGCAGAAATACATCTATGTTTTCAACTTTTCAGCAAATCCTGTGAGTTGTCACTCTGTGGCAGGTTTCAGGCGCTTCCTTGCAGAAACAAATTGATGTCTAGACCTCCATAAATTTCACTTCTGGTGGAAGCATCAGCATTCTTGCCAGAGCCCCTTTGGGTTCACTGCCACTCGTTGGGAAAACTGGATTTATCCTAACACAAAGCTGAGCAGGTTTGCAGAGGGAAAATCCTCTGCCTGTTTGCCAGGGATGTTCTTTAGCCTAAACAGCTAAAGCTCAGCTGCAGGTGTGATCTGCAATGGAGTATGAGAATCTGTAAATCAGGAAGGTTGTCCTTTATGGCAGGGTGTCAAGCTATGTCCTTTCAGGCTGATATTTCTACAGCACAAAATAAATATACTCAGGGATCCAAAGTACAAGATTAGTTTCAGAATAGCAATGTCATGTCACACATATGGTGTGAAGACAACAGAAAACGTTAACTGTAAAGGCTGCCTACTAAATAAATAAACATGTATTTTGTGTGAGTTTGCTAAAGCAAATTATAGTAAATAAAAATGTAGAATTGGCAAGGCAAAGTTGTGATCATGGCACTTGTTTGATTGAGTGGGTACCCTTATATAGGAAAAGGGGTTTAAATTGGAGAAGGATGTGTAGACCAGCCTTCAGATTCTCACACTTGCAGTCTCTGGTTTCAAAACCAGCCTCCTTTTCTCATGTGCTCTTGTTAGCAACAGGCTTTTACTCCTGCAGAACTCCTTAATTAAAAGCAATGACTGTGAATGTTTTGTGCAACTGCTACAGCAGTAGAATTTTCTGTTTTCCCATGCACCTGAGCAAATGAATTTGCTCCAGAGAAACTATGCACACTTCTCTTAATTTAACTACTTTTGACAAAATCAGTTTGTTTTATTAGAAATATTTATTGCAATATGTGCAAAAGCAGATTCACCCTTGTTTTACAATACTTGACCTTTTTTTGAAAAACTGTTTTCCTAAATGTTAAAGAGATGCCATTCCCTCTACCCTCTCTCATCTTTATTATTTCACCAGGCACTAAGTTCAGCCTTTCTTTTGGGTGCCCTCTTTCAGTGGAATAAGCAATCCTGTCTCAGGTAGAAGGGCTGCTGAAGCTCCATCTGCATCTCTCCATCTGTTCTGTTTTGGGGCTGTGTGGGTTCACATAAGAGGGTGACAGCATTACTGGGTATTTTCATACACAGAGGGACTTTAGCCTCTTACTGGAGAGGCTCTGAACGGCCTGGGGAAATGAGACACTCACTGTGGGAATTTAATGGGGTACTAACAGGCTTTTTCCAATCTGGGATGTTTCTGTCATCCTCTTCTGAGGAAATTTATGGGAGCTCAGAGGCATGTGACAGTCAGCTTTGGCAGCTGACTTGGGAGATGTAGGAGGAAAGGGAAATTAGGATTTCTGTCTAAATGTTGTGCCTCTTTTTGTTTATTTGCTTTTTTGTTTTCTTCCCAGTGTAATCATATCCCTATGTAAACATTTTAGATTGATTCCTTTAATATCTACAGGGGTTAAACCTCCCTTTAATTTAATCCAGATTATATTCCAAAGTATTTAAAGAAATACTTTCACGTGCATGCCATCAGACCCTCTCTGCTGTTTTATTCCAATACCTCCTTCACCATCTTCTAAGTTCATACTGCAATTAACAGACAATCATCCTGTCACTGCATTCTGCTCTGCTGACATCCCCCCTCTTAAATCTGCCAGAGGGCTGAATTCCTTGGAAGTAAGTGGTTTCTGAAAAGCAGGCACCCCCAGGGAGTCCTTGCGGTCAAAGTGTAGGGAACTATTTCAAACACCTGTGGCAACTTTAATCTCTTATGCTAATAAATTAAGCACAGCAGACAGAGAAATTGTCCACACCTAGGTTTGAGAATCACTAAACTCCTTGGGGTGACTGTCACAGGAAGTGAGCTTGCTCTTGCAGATTTAGTTGCTTTTGTAGATTTTTTTATTCTAGCTCCACCAGGATGAATTTGGAACGCTCTCCTAAACATGCTGCTTGTTCTCTGTCACCTGGCTCAAAAGGCATCTGCTTTAAACTAAACTGCTTTGTTTTGGTGTCTCAGAATCCCAGGGCAACCAGAATACCTTTCCTCATTACGGCAGAACCAGACACACAGACACCCTCCAAGGAAGCTTTATCAAAGCGATACAATTTAAAATTCAACAGAGAGAAAGCCAACCCTCTGCCTGCTCCAGCTGGTGTTTTCCTGGAGGTTCTTCCCCCAGGAGCTTTGGTTTACATCTCAGCTTCCCACAGCAGGCAGAGCAGGTCCCAGCTGCTCCCGTGTGTCCCTCCCAGATAAAGCCCAGGATCCTCCCAGCTTTCTCTCCTGCCCGTGCCGGGGCTCTGTGCTGTGGCCCTGGAGCCAGACTTGATGTGAGGATAAATGTAATGCTATCTGAGGCTTCAGCAGGATTCCAGTCTTGTGCAAAGGGACCTTAGTTTACAAGTAAGTCAGACCTGGAAGATCATGGAGCTGCTCCTGTAACAGCATAAGGATTCTTTTGGCTTAACTTGGCCAGATCTCCCCACCTGGGTGCTCTGCTACAGTATTTCCTCTTTCCTCAGACTCCTCAGTTGCTGCATTTCTTTTTGCATCTTTATGTGGCTGGTGAAGTCCTTTGCATTGAAATCCATATCCCTTTGAGACACTGAATTCTAAGGATTTCTTTTTCTAAAAAACTCAGGGTCTTACTTTTCATCCTGGAGAAATCCCACCCTGAGGATCTCTGCTGAACTGCATGGGAGGAATTTATATTTACATGAGGCTTTGCCTGTGGGAGCTGTGCAGCTATGTGAGAAATTCCATTTAATGGCACTTTATGGAAGAAACCTAATTTGTGTTTTGGGGAAGAATATGTCTTTCTCTGAGGTTGAATTTTCTGCTCAGTTTTTTTTTTCTAATTAATTTAATGTGGTTGAAACTGTCACTTATGTGGATGGAAGTTATTTAGTTTTTACTTTAAACCAAATTCAGTTCAAACTGTAGGTTTTTCCTCTGTATGAATTATGTGCTACTGAAACAGGTGGAAAGGGTTTAATGGGATTTTTAGAGAAATATAAACCGAGACATTCCTGTTTTTCCAGCAGAAAAAAAATAAAAATTCACTCAACTGGAATTTTTTTGCAGCTTTAACCTAAGGGACTATTTTCTTAGAGTGAACAGATTCAGTATGAGTGTCAATGCAGCAGAATTGTGCCAGCCTTTCCAACAGAGCTGTATGGCCTTATGGCAAATCAGTCCTGCTGTACCACGAGACTGCTTCAGACTGCAGAGAAGTCCTTCAGAACAACACATTTCATCTTCTGATTCTTGAGGTGTTCTCTCATTTTGCCACAAGTTCTGACAAGCTGTTTTCCCTCTCCAGGTGAAAAACCTTATCAGTGTGATTTTAAAGACTGTGAACGAAGATTCTCTCGTTCAGACCAACTCAAAAGGCACCAAAGACGACACACAGGTTTGTGGACAAGACTTGCCTACTCCTGAGAGTTCATTTGTCTGTGGGAGTTGTGATCCTGAAATACTCCTGAGCTTCTTTCTATTTTTCTGATATTGTCTGCTCATAACCCTGAAGTTAATTTTAGGAGAAGGCTGTGGCTAGGTTTTTAAACTGGCCTTTTAGCATTGCTGTGGTTGTTTAGGTGACTTTTACATCCTGACACTGGCTTTTGAAACAACTTCCACAGTGAAACTCTTTGCTCTATATTCTATGCCCAATGTAGAGAATATATTGTGTTTAAAACTAAACAGTTCTGCAAGAAAAAAATTGCCAATGTGTAAAATTTGCCCAAGACCTATGTGTCATGTGTAAAGTAGTAGTGTGAAGTAAGTTAAGCTTATTGGGAGCACATGAAAATTGATTTCTGCACCTTGAATATTCTTATGTCCTGTCTGCTCCTTCAGGATACCCACAGTGCCAAACCACAGCAGCAGGATTTGCAGTGTCTGCAGATCTTCCTGGGTGCAATGGTTCAACTGGGGGGTTCTTTATGATGGAGCTGCTCAGATGCTTCAGACCCAAGCACTGGAAGAGGAGGTCACAAGGGGTGGTGGCCTCAATAATGACTGATTCCCTGTAATGTGTAGGCACAGAGCTAGGAGGAGCAGTTACAGTAACGAGAAAAAAATAATACAAGAAACCACCACCAAGGAACCAAACAACAACAACAACCACAACAAAACAAAACAAAACTAAACAAAACAAAACCAAACCCCAAAAAATCCCCCCAAACCCCCAAAAACCAAAAAAACAAAACAACAACAACAACAACACCAACAAAAAACCCCAAACCAAACCAACAAACAAACAAAAAACCCCACAAAACCAAAACAAAAAACAAAACAAACACAAACAAACAGAACCCCCCCACAAAACAAAACAAAAAACAAAACAAACACAAACAAACAAACAAAACCCCCCAACAAAACAAAAAACAAAACAAAAACAAACCAACAAACAACCCCACCAAAAACCAAACCAAAACCCCAGGCTTTTGGAACTTCAGAAATACCTGATTTCATTCACCCTTTCAAAAATGTTGGGACATAAGAATAGATTTTTTTTTCTGTCTCTTAGGTGTGAAGCCCTTTCAGTGTAAAACCTGCCAGAGAAAGTTCTCCAGATCTGATCATCTGAAGACTCATACCAGGACTCATACAGGTAAAACAAGTGCGTAAACTTTTCTTCACATTTATATTTCTTTTTTTTTTTTTTAATTTTAAATCAATGTTGTTGTAAATTACATGATTAGAAAGTGTCCTAATCAGGATTTAAATATTCAAAACAGCAGAAAAATTTCAGAGTGTGCTGACTTTTCAGTGTGGCTGTTTCCCCCAAGTGTGATAGCCACTTTTCACAAAGGGATTTAGGTGATTTTAGAAACTATGCTTTCTTCCTTCGTGTTTAAAGGCATTTCAGCTTGGCAAAATAAATTTTGTCAGCTATTATGAAATGAGCATCATGGTCTCAGCCCACAAATGTCAAGTTGATCTACTGCCTTTACTGAAAAAACCCTACAAGACAGAAATTTTAATTCTAGCTTTAGCCAAAGGTCTGTAATCTAAAGTATTCGTGCCTACTCATGCTTCTCCCAAGTGTCAGCTGAGCCTAATGCAGGATAGCACAGCAAAGCTCTTGCTGTTGCTGCTTGTACTGTAATCTCTCCAGCAGATAAAGGCAGTGCCTTTTGCAAACTCACACTGACAGACACTAAAGTAAAAGCTTACTCAAATATTCAAGGACTCTTTTTTATTTTTTTATTTTTTTTAATTTCTTTTTGTAGAAACTGTAGTGTTTCATATTAACACACTTGGGTGGGGGGGGGAAGAGGCCATTTTAGACTACTCTGCCCTCACATAAATGTAAACACCATTAAGGAGCAACTGCAGCAGCCTCTGAATTTTAACTTGACGTTTTAGAATTAGCCCTATGCCCTGACATTTGCTGTTCCTTCTGCTGTGTATGCAGTGTTTTTACCAAGTGATTGTTTGCCGAGCACTTTGGCATGTTGTTGGATGTCACGGTGTTTTCCATACTGGTGTTAACCTTTTAAATTCAGTCTCTGTACAGATGGACAAGGAGCCTGAAAAGCTTTTTCTCCCTGCTAAGAATTCTTTTTTCTCTTCTGGACCATAAAAACACACATTTCAGACTTCCAAAAATAAAAGAGAAAATTTAATAAAGGAAATGCTTCACCTGAGAACAATGGCATTTTCTGTGGCTCTGGCCAAATAAATGCTTCACCCAATGGCCACATCTACACTTGCAATCTGCAAATGGCAAAGGCTGTGTTCCTGGGTTGTCCCCATGGTCCTGTTGAGCTGCAGGGCCTGGGTCTCTGTGCATTTGCATGAAGAAAGATGTTTTCTTAACCAGCAAGAGGTAATGTTCTGGGAGAGACAAAATGGCAAGTGGTTGTAGCACGCTGGCAAGCTGGGATAAACTACATTCCCCATCACATTTCACTGCTAACTGATCTGCTAATTCAGGACTTGCATGACTCAAGTAATTTCTTTAGCCCAGATTAGCTACAGGGAAAAATTTGCTCTCTTTTATGCTAGGGAAGTTCCTCCCTGTCCCAGTTCCCCGTGGCTCCCAGTGATCTGAGTCCCACAGACCTTGCTGTGGGTTTGCTACCTGCCACTGGCACAGGATGTCATGGAGCCACTCCTGACAGCACTTTTGGATGTGTCAGCTCCTGAGGGGGATGAGCACGAGTGCTGGGTGGGGATTTTTCATCTCCACCTCACCCCACAGCTTCATTCCTCTTTTTTCCTCGTAGCCCCTAAATTTTGTCACAAAGCACCTAGCTCAGGTTAACTTGCCCCACGTTAAATCTTGAGGAAGCAAAGCACAGGTGGCTTCCATGTAATTCCATCCTAATTTTAAGTCAACTGCCAAGCTATTTGTTAAGGTTCAGGGATTTTTTCTTCACAAGCAATTTCACTGTGACAGCAACCTTTGCTGTTGAAAGCAAAAAAAAAAAAAAAAAAAAAACAAAAACCCACAACAAAACCACCAAAAAAACCACACCAAAACCCCCACAAACAAACAAACAAAGAAAGCCCAATAAAAACAACAAAAAAACCCAAAAACCAAACCAAAACAAGACAAAAAACCCCAAACAAAATCCCTCAAAAATAGAAACAAAACAAAAACCAAACCAAAGGAAGTTTTATCCATCCATAGACACGTTTAGCAATGGAAATGTGATTGCTGCTATCTGTACTATGAAGCTGTACAAAGTAATTGATGCCCAGCACAGAACTAACAGAGATTGTTTCCCCCTTTGTTGGGAGAGGACAACCAGGATTGCTTGTGAACTGTGCTGCTGTTACTGTGGGAGTTCTGTGACAAGCTGGGCAGTTACAGATACCTCACCTCAGTTCACAGGATGGTTTTGCTAATGCTGGTGAAAGGAGACCAGTTTATACAATCTGTGGGTTTTGACCAGATCAATTTTTTCCCCACACTCTTTCATGCACCCAGGGGAGAGAGCTGATGCTTTTGCCAGCATCTATGCTAAGTGGATAAAGCACCTAAAATGCCTCTCATGGGAGTTTGCAAGCAGAAATACACATTTATGCCCTTTTGTCTGAATTTGGATCTGGTTTGTGAAATGCCCGAAGTGTGAGGTAAATAGGAAGAGAAGATGCCTGGGTGAGGTTGTACCACCCCAGCGTGTCTGGAGTGTGTTAGAGAGGATGAGGTGTGTAAACAGCACTGAAGAGCCCAGCCCCAGAGCTGAACATTCTTTAAAATATTGCATGTATTTTGAGGGGAAGGAAGAAAAAAAAAAAAAAAAAAAAGAAACTGAAAAAAAGAAGCATGAGTCACCGGGCACTGCTCTGAGCTAATGAAAGCATTCCATCAGCATTCCTGTGGCATCAGAAACACAGCCTGAAATTCCACTTACACGTTGTAGGGAATGGAGAGGCCAGGTTAAACAGCTAAAAAGTGGTGGCATTTCTTGTTATATTTGAATGTGCTTTGCTTGCAGTTATTTGCAGCGAGTATTATCCTCACAAAAATGTTAGAAAATGCTGTTTTGAGCATTTGACATCTCCCATAGGTGTGAATCCACTTTATTTAGATAGTAGTGGAAAACCTTGAGTCTGGCCCAGCAGACTCCATGCTGAACTCTGTTGCTTCCACCATATTCACTTACACTCACCAGTTTCAAAGAACTTCAGCCAAAACCCGTTGAATTAGCTGGAAAAAACCCTCCCCTTGACTGGAGGTCAAGCTGTAAAAAGCCCCTGACAGTTTCCACAGTGACTAACAGTATGTCTGCAGCACCGCCCGAGGTGTGACTGAAGCCTGTGTGAATGCCAGAGTGACTTTGAAACTTGGTCCTTTGAGGGCTAAGAGGAGCATAATCATGGCAGCAGGGTGTTCAGCAAGGGCCTGTCCCCAGGAATGAACCACTGCAAAGTGCTCTACGTCACCTGAAAGGGCTGCTGTTAACCATCAGCTGAGGCAGAGGTAGGAAAGCACCAGGCTCTGATGTGAGCAGGGGTTGGGGGCACTCCCACGCCCTCCCAGGACAGCCCGGGGTGCCTTTCCTCCTGACAGGGGCTCTGCCAGCAGGAAGAGAACAAATAGCAGTGTCTCAGAAGAGCTGTATGCTCAGCTAATAACAGGGTGTTTTGTTAACAGGTGAAAAGCCTTTCAGTTGCCGGTGGCCCAGCTGTCAAAAAAAATTTGCCAGGTCCGATGAATTAGTTCGTCATCACAACATGCACCAGAGGAACATGACTAAACTGCAGTTGGCCCTTTAGACAGTTCAAACAAGTGAAAAAACCAGATGGGACATTATAAGCTACTGCAAAACTTTCTCAGCCATCCTCGATCACCTCTGTCAGAGAGCTGCAGCTGTCTTCGCATCCTATTTGACACAAGTTAACTAAACCCTAGGATTCTGCTCAGCCTTGCCTTCCACTTGGAGATACACAAGTTCCTATTCAATCAGTTCAAGAGATATTTACTTGTGGTTTTGTACAAAAGTAGGCAAGATTGCCACAGTTTCAAGAATACTGCAAACTGTGCTTAGCTTTCATGTCCATCTCCAGCTTTTTGGTGTTATTTTCACTTGAATTTTTCTAGGTACAAATTGCTGTACCTTTTTAATTCCTGCAGTGGGTAGGATGATTCCTCCCTGTTGAAGGTTAGCTCTTCACTCACATCATCCCTGCACGTGCTGAGGTTCCTGAATGCTAGTTACAGCTCTCCTCACAAAATGAAGGAACAGTCACCTGAGATATTTCTGGTAACCTTTGTACTCGTACTGCCAAAGTGCAGACTTTTAGAGTTGGAAGCTCTGCTTTTGAACAAATCAAACCTTTTTTTAAAGGTTGTCTTTCTAGAGCAGCTAAAGCCAGATGAAGGCCAGAGCCTCTCTGTACAGAAAATAAGAATCTTACCATTAAGTTAACTTGGTTTTTAAAGAATTGCATAATTGAACCCTCAAAACTGTTTTGTTTGTCAATAGTTCTCTCCTTTTCTCTCTCTCTTTTTAATGTATTGGTTTAAATTTATTCTATCATGAGATGCACAGATCTCCTTTACACAAAACTAATTGCAATCATTGTAGACATTTGGGATTTGTTTACAATGTAAAGCCACACTGGTTATGTGGCTAGCAAGCTGTATAAACTTAAAACTGAACTTCTAATGGGGCTGGTCCAGGATCTCCATTAACAGATTACTCTTAAGATAAGTAACTTAAAGAAGACTCTTTGTCAAGTATATGTGAAAAAGACATTATTAGTGTAAGGAAATATATTATTTCAGGGTTTGGGGAGGAGGGGTTTATTATTTACTTTTAATTGCTTGAAATGGTGTGTATATATATATATCTGATAATGTATTGCTCTTAGACATCTCCAATTAGAAAATGTATAAATATTAGAAGCATCACTGTTCTGATGTTGTTGCTGTTACAAACTATTGATAACACTAAGAATGTAACCTGCATTTTTCACTGAGCTTTCAATTAAAGCCCATTCAAAGAGAAACAAATCAGAGTCCAACAGATGTCTTGTTTCATGTCTGGTATTAAATTTCAAATGCCCTGTCCAATAGTATCCTTTTTTTTTTTTTTTTTTTTTTTTTTTTTTGTATATAAAGGTACCACCAGCACTGATGACCACTAGTTAACCTGTCCAGGTCTTGACCACAATTTATCCATCTCACTTGGGAATCATACTGGCAGCAGAAAACAGTGTCAAGTTTCATATTGTGCTATAAAGCAGTTGCTTCAATCGTTTCGTCTTCTTAGCCAACCGTTCCTTCTCTTTCGACCCGTGAGATTTGTGTAAGAACTTTACAGAACAAGCAAAATCCCATTTATAAATAGCAGAGCTGGCCTTCTGTAGAACTGGGCTGAAACCATAAGCACAGATAACTTCCTAGATTAGGATGTCATAGACTGACTTTTAAGTAAAAGTTAATTTAGAGTTGGGGTGGCTTAAATCAGTTCAGCAGGTTGGAAAAGACAGTCTTTCAGAGATGATGAAGTGTGAAAATGAAGATAAAGAAATATTACTGTTTCTTTGTCATCCTGCCTGCTTTTCTTTGGAAGTAAGTACAGCCTGCCTCAGCGCCCTTTGCCCTTGCAAAATATTTGTATCTCTTTAGCAAAAATCTTTAATGTATCTTGCCAAGCTTTTTTCTCTAATGTACACAATGGAGTTCTATGATGGGTTGAGCTTTCTCTCTTAAAAGTGCAGCTGCATCGTCAGGAAAACTCAACAGTTAATTCTTCAAGTCCTCTTTTTCGCCTGGGTATTGCATCACTGTTAATTACTGTTGGGGTACTGTGACTCATTTGTATCAGTCAGCTTTATCTTTTGCTGCCAAAAGACAGCATCTCTCTGGAGAAAATCATAACAAGTGTGGCAAACATCAACTATTTGGAGCGAATGGTGTACATAAAACTGCACAGAATTAAAAAATAAAGCAACTCCTCCCGCTCTCTTGAAAGAGAAGTTCAGCTGCAATAACAATGTCCTCTGACTTACCCAGCAGTTCTCGGCAACTACAAAACAATCTGTTTTTCAGTCTGCACCCAAAATAGAGAGCTGCCACGAGTGTTTATACTAAAAGCCAAAAAAAGAAAAATCAGCCTCCAGTTTTGCCTGCATCAGTCAAACATAAATAAAACTATCTTTTGTGAAATACAACCAAAACTCCACTGCAGTGCAGGCCAGACTTCCAGTGACCTGTAAATAGCTACAGCCATGGGTTGCTGCTTGGGGAATCACGTGCCTAATAATAATAATAATCATAGTAGATGGCTACAAAAAATGAAGCGTGGGTTGATGAGTGACAGAGCATGTCCTTTTGCTTTTGCTGTCACCACTTTTTCAGTGAAAGACTTACTGCTACTCTGCTGTTTGATGGTCATTACCCACCGCCCCCAACCTGCCGAGCACAGAGAGGATGATGGTAAATGTTTATAAGATTTAAAAAAAATTTTATTCCCGTTTATTTTACGGTGTTTGTTATGAGAGGCATTTCATGTCTCTGCCTTTCATTTCCCTGTTTTTGGGATTCTATCAGCAAGGTAATCCACCTCTATGGAAGTGCTTTACTGCATGAATTTCTCAGAAGCAGCCCCCAGATGCTGGCTCTTGCAGCAGGCAATTCCTCTTTTTGGGACACACAGAGATTGATCAGCAGGCCGAGTTTCTGTGAGCTTGACCTCCATATGAGAGATGTGGGGGCTGTACTCTATTACATCTTAGAGTATCCTCAGCTCTCTGGAAAATGTTCAATCCCACAATCAATTGATTGAGCAAATCTTTTATGCCTCTGCCCTCTCTTCTTAACTGAGAATGGTGACTTAAAATGGTATTTTGGCTGATGGTTGATGTCTTAGTGGGATTGGCACACTGCTCCTGTCCCATGGCTTCTGTAGCCCCTCTGAATGGAGAATGTTAATGATATAGACAACAATTCTTCTTTTTCTTGCCAATTCACAAGGTAAATATGTTGAGTAGGAAAGGGAATGTAAGCTCTTCCCTCTCTGATGGTGTCAACTGGAATTCAAATGTTGACCTGGACAAATATTTTTGAGGTATGTGAATCCAGCAAAGCGTCTGTCTGCTTTAGGAAAGCATGAGAGTTAACCTGCCTGGGTTGTAGCCACGTGCTCTGCTTCTGGTGCATGCCTACATGGGGATGGACATGGGGATGGTGCCTACATGGGGATGGACTGTGCTGAGCAGACAGGAGGATGCTTCAGTTAGGCAGCTCACCCAGAGGCAACCCATCCTTCAGACAGGTGAGGGTTCCTGTAAGAAAAGTGGGGGGGGGACGTGTAAAGGATCTGCTCTTTCCTTCTCTCTCCATGGTGGGTTACTCAAGTTGCTCATTTCAGGAGCCACTCCAACCAGGCCTGTCTGTTTCAGGATGTCAGTAGGATTCACTTCACTGCCCCAACAATCCACCTTACAGCAGCTGGGAACAGCTCCTGAAGATGCAGGTAGGTGCCCAAACCAGTGTTTCTTCCTCCTTGCTGCTCCCTGAGAAAAGCCTGGTGTGTGCAGCCTGTTCTTGTCATCCATAGGACCTGGCAGCAAATCCAGCACGGTAAGCAAGCTGCTCCTTGCACTTTGTCTAAAAGCCCAAGAAAAAACTCTGGAGCAGGTTGAAAGGCTCCAGGGAGGTCCCAGGTCCTCCTCCCTGGCATGAGGTGGGCACCCAAAGGCCACCAGCAGGCACAGGTGGCACCAGCTGCCAGAGGAAAGTTCTACTGCCCAGTCCTGCTTGAGCCCTGTTTGTAACTTCCCCCTGGGACAAGAAGGGAAAATCACTGAGATTTTCCTTGCTTGGGGAAGACCCTCATTCCCCTCCCTGCCCTCCAATTAACAAAAAAGTAATTAAAGGCAGTGCACGCAGTTCAGAATGGCACTAATGGACAAGAATATGCAGCTGCAATATCTGGGAAGATCCAATAAAAGATTCATTAGGATTCTTTGAGTTATTGGAAGTCCTGATGACACAAGGGAGCCTAATGAAACAGAAGACCTGGTCACAAGAGTGATGAGTTAAAAAAAGCCCAAACCCAAACCCCAACCCCACGGACACCATTCTAAAAATTAGACAATTAAGAGGAAAACCAGGAATGTAGCCAGAACTATTCCACCTCAAATAATAAACACAAGGATAAGTTGCCAAGCGAGGTCAAAGAAGCAAATGGTAAAGTGAGTTTAAGAGACAGCTAGACACTTTTATGGGGAGAGAGGGGATTGAAGGATACAGTGACAAAACTGGGGGTAGAGTTGAGATAAACCCAGAGGACAGTGGTGGGCCAATAGCCTCAGAGAGTGCTGGGAGCCCCAGGTGCTCAGCAGAGATGTAGAGCAGCTCTTGGAGTTCAAGGGAGACTTAACCAGGGCTCTGTGAGGGGTGAAGGGAAACTGTCAGAGCAGTTTGAGAGGGAGGTGAGCCTGGCAGACAGCAGTGGGTGTGCTCCCAGGGGCTGTGCTTTCAATGCACTGATCCTGAGTGCTGCTTTGGTTTCACTAGTGAGATTCCCTGAAAACTTGCTGAAAAGCAGATTTCTGAAGAAATCCTACCCAAGCAGCTTGTCTTGTTGCAAGTTGCCAATGCAAAGCACAGAAAGAGATGCCAAAAAAAAAAAAAAAAAAAAAAAAAAAAAAAAAAAATATATATATATATATATATCTATATATCTATATATCTATATCTATATCTATATATCCCAGGAAGAAAACTCCCTTTTTTTTTTTTCTTTTCATTTTTTGTGAAAGTCCACTTGTAACATTGGAAGGAAAAGGGTTGACTAGAATATGATTCAAATGAGGCAAAGACAAAATATACAGAGGCTGTGTCCTCTGCTTGTACAGAGCTTTGCATACTTTCACGTTGTCAGCACAGCTTGGGCCGATTCCCATAAAAAAAGCTGGCAGAACAACTTCTATGGCTTCACATAGCAGCATGGTGAAGCCTGGTGTGAAGTGCTTGGCTTGGCCATCTCTGCACTGACAAGCAGGTGTTGGTTCCACCAGCACAGCAAGGTGGTTAAATGAGGGTGGGGGGGAGAACCAAGACCAGCACAGCCAGTGGAAGTGAGCCAGAGAACCAAATAAACAAAGTGCAGCTTTCTGTGCAGATTGCAATCCAAACACAAATGCTTCTGCAGCTAAAGAAAGTCAGCTCTGACAGCCCAAAGCACTTTGAGTGGTGAGGATGGTCTGAAAGATGCTGCTCTCCGAGAAGAGACGTGTAACATGGACAGAGCTTTGCCAGGTGCTGTAGGGATGGAGAAGCAGGTAAGGCTTTAAAAGACAAATGTTTTAAAGGCATGGAAAACCTAGAATGAGAAAGTCTTGTTGCAGGCAGGACTTTCCTGCTCCTGTTGACTAAATAACTATCCCATAGGGATAAATATAATTTAATCACTGGTTTTTTTTTCACTGGTAAACAGACTTGTTACGTTCTGATGAACTCCGGCAGAACCAAGATCGTAATCTGCAAGAAAGGGCTGAGCAGTAACAGAAAAACCTGGCTGACCATCCTGACTTGAATGGCTTGATAAATCTGATATAAAACTGTTCTTCCCCAGCATCAAAAAAGCTCTTTTCATGCAAAGGAATTGTAAGAAAACACAGGGCACTGAGACACCTTAGTATGGAGGTGCAGGGGAGAAATGCAACTATATTTGTTCTCAGACTGCTTCTTTTTACGGCTCATTCTCATCTGAGTCATGCCCCAGAACTCCCATTCACTTGAATGAAATGTTGAAAAATATAACCACGAAATATAAAAACCTAAAAAAAAAAAGAAAAAGTAACCTCACTGCCCGGAAAAATCCTGCCCCAGAATTTCTTGGGAAATGGCGTGTCCTCATTCACATGCTCTGTTGGTTCAGTAATCACATCTGCCTTATGTTTCCTTCCAGGAAGGTCTCTGGTCATTTTTAACTCTATCACTGAAGTTTGGAGGTTAACTTATGGTGTGGCAGCACAGCAAAGGTGCATTGTAAAGGCAAACAGAGGGGGTTTTATCAGCTCTATGGCCGTCACCACAGCCCAGCAGAGCCCTGTCCAGAGCAGGAGGGTGGTTTTGCTCCCAGCCAGAAGATGGCCTGGCCCAGTGGGATTGCTGGCTCTTGGGACAGCTGCCTTCCCGGGAATGTGAGGCCACCAAACCCCTGCTGCTGCTGGAGGAGGAGTTTCCAAACTTGCAACAGAAAGTTCCAGCCCTCACAAAGCACTAGTCAGAGCTGGAGGCTCTCATGTGATGCAACTCCTCACGTAGTTCAGAGGCCAGGTGTGCTGTTGTGCTGCTGTGACAGTCACAGATTCTATCCCTGTGACTCTGGGCAACTACTGGCAATTCAAACCTTTCAAAAATCCGGCTGCCTAGGGTGTTCTTCAAAGGCCAACAGCTCTGCTGTCCTTGAGGCTGCCTGGGGTGGTGCTTCATGCTCTAAAGGGTGTGTGCCTCAAAGCTCTAAAGCACGCCCTGCTCTCACCTCAGGCCTGTGGGGGTGAGTGCTTCCCTTGTTAGGAGGAAAAATTGCCCAGAATCGAGGAAAGGAAAGGTGACATGGCACTGGTGTGGTTGTGGAGTGGATGAAGCCCTGGTGAGCTGCTCCCTCCCCAGCTCTGCCTTGCTCCAGGCTCCCCCTCTGTGAAGCCAGTCTGGGAAGGGCGAGCTGGTTCGCAACACTGAAGGTCATGGCACGGGACAAACAACCCAACAACAGTCCAATATTTCTGAGCTGTATAAATTCCTAGTGTCTGCTGCAGGCAGAATCCAAACACTGGTGTCAATTCTGTACCATGCCCCAGACTGCCAAAAAACATTAATATAAGCATATTTATCTGGGCTGCAGTGTGTTACAAGAATTCATTAGGACAATATGTGATATGGTGCTGAAACAGAAGGCTGGGTTTCTCTGGCCAGAGATGAGGAAGTCTAGTCCCTGCTGAACTTTTACTACTGATAAAGACAATGTCTGCTGGCAGCATTCATTTTTTACTAGGCCATCTGCATCTAGTCAAGGATAACTTGACTTTCTGAAAAAGTCATTCATCAGAATCAACCCCGTACAACTTTCTCTTGATGAGTAAAGCAACACAAAGAAAGACCAAGATGGTTAATAAACTTTTTTGGGAGCAAAAGGTCAATGCTGCTGTAAACAAAGCAGTGTCATAGTACTATACAGAAGCATTGAAGTTCCCTGTGTGTTTATAAGGCTGATGCCCCATTTATTTTTTATCAGTGTTTGTTATCATTTATTTTGCTCTGCTTTAGCTGATCTATAAATCTTTATAACAGCGTTCTTTATTTTCTCAATTTTTTCATCTCTGTTATCGCCTTTTATCACCTGTTTGTGTCCAGTGTGTTTGCTGCTCTCTGCTGCTTGATGGCTGCTTTTTAACCCTTTAGTTCTCACCCAACACACACAGGTATCATTCTCAAGTCTTTCAGAACCTCCCTGTTTTTCCTAAAGCTGAATCAAACACTGAAGAAGTTTCCGCTGTCTCCTTAATGAATCGTTATCTACTGAGGGCAAAAAAAAAGAAAGAGTGCACTGGTGGGGAAATATTCCTGCCCCAAGTGACAGAGCCTTCTTTTAGCTACACAACACAGACAATGGGCAGTAGCCACGTGTTTTTCACTCCAGGAACTGTACTTCAGATCCACATTGGAGAGTCCCAGACTTGCACCCTGTGGGCAGGTAACAGATTGCTTTCCCTGCCCTCCCAGTCTTTGGCTTTTGTGCTTGGTGCCTGCACGTGTGGAGAATAAAGCCACTAGAACCTGAAACATAGTCCCAGGCCCCCTTCACATCAACCACTGCTCCTCCAGCCAAATATTTTATCATGAGATTGGCCTAAATTAAAGGCAGTCAGCTAACAGGAGGAGATTCCAGATCCACAATGACAAACATGAAGCAGCTGATACCTTGGCAATGTTATTCAGCTATTCAGTACGATTGCTGTAGAGCCATAACATTTTAAACCTCACAGAGACACAGGTGAATTTAGCCTAGGGAACAAATATTTTCTTGTACATTTCAGAGAGAACTAAGACTCTTCATGAAATAATCTCGAAGAAATAAAGGAAGTGAATTTTTCATAGTGAAGAGGCTCCAGATTTCACCTTGCTTCCTTTGGTGTGCTATTTTGCTCTGTCTAATTAGATTATGAAAAGTTTTGTATGGACTAGATATACAAAATCATATTCAAAAATTGTGTGACTGAAATCAGTTTTAGAGGGATAGCCTCAGTAAAACATATGTTGCTCTTTTTAAGGGTTTACATCTTGGAACATTTTACTTAATAGACACTTGTGCAATGTAATTACTAATAGCACTGGAGTATTCATTGAAACTGGGTCCTGTAGGGAACAAAAATATGCTATAAACCCTGAATTAACCATGAATTCTGAGGCCAGCCAGTTAAAACATTAATGTCCCTTGTTAATAAATGTAGTATAATGTCATGCACTTCTAATAGTGTGAGCCTCTGCTGCAAGTGCAACCTTAGACTTCTAACTAGAAATGCCCCAGGTTCATGAAGTTAATACACATAAGACTTTTACCTGAGGAAAAAAAAATAATTGCTGGGTTAGATTCAAAACTCAGTGGTTATTCCAGATTTAGTGTCCTAGTTGTTCCACATGAGTAGACAGCCAGTGGATCTTCTGTCATGTGGACAGCAGCACTATGGGTAGGTCTAAGTACTGGGATTATATTCTGTGTATTTTATAGTTCAGCTGCATTCCAGTACCTCTGGTATGTGTTTCTGCCTTTAACATGGTATGATCTGTAAATGATATATAAGTAGAATAAAATTTCAGGTGACAGAGAAAGCTAGAGCAGGTTTTTTTGTTACTTTTGTTGTTGGTTTGTTGTTTTATTTTTTTTAACCTGCCCTGTCTGCCTGGAAGGAGTATTAAATTTTAGATGATAGGGGTGAGCTAATCTTCAGACCCATAGTGTCCCAAACCATGAAGTCACTTTAGAAGAAATCTAGTGAATAATCATGAAAAATATTACATTGTTTTTAGTCAGAGGAAATTTTGTCTGTTTGTATTGTTTAACTTGGCCATTTGCTGGAAATAACTTAGTGCATTCCTGGCTGTTTTTGTGAAAATGTTAATAGCTGGTGAAAGCAATTTTGCCTTCTATTGGAGGCTCTGCTGTACGCTGCACAGATTGCTTGAGCTGACTGGCATCAAATTTAATTTGCATCAATTAGCCGCAGGCAAGGGCAAAATAAAATAACTGTGACCCATAAGTGTAGGATTTTAGAGTGAGATGGGCTGCAGGATTGCTGTCTGTGAGGTGACTGGGACCCTTGAGTTGACTTGGCCATGAAGTTTCCCACCAAATCCCACTGCTAAATCCACCTGATGTTTATACTGCAGGTACAAGTACCACCTGGCTGAGCTGCTCCTTGAGAACTTTTTCACCCACACTTGATTTCATTTCTACACCTTACTTAGGATCTGCTCCAGTCATGAAATATCAAGTGGTGGGTAAAGATGTTTTGAAGACACAGAATGTAACTGTGCACTGACAAGCTCATGTATTTTATGATTTAACCTTTATTTCCAGCCCTGTGAGCACTTCACATAGCTCAAGGTTATGATGATTTTTTTTTTGCATATGATCCTGCATTTGGTGCTGTAAACATGCAAGGAAAAAATATCACCATTCTGTTTCTATAAGGAGGTGCTCATTTCCTCCACAACATTAATTCCTTTTGGCTTCTGGTGTGGAATAAATGCATTGTTGTGGTATTGATATGGCTATGAACTCTGAAACATTTCTAAGTTAATTAGTTAGTTATGAATTAATTTTTCAGATGGGCATCCAATCCTTGATATCTATCCCAAATTTCAAATTAATTGGGCCAAAATGACATTTTATCTCTTGGGGCCTTTTTATTTTTTAGAAATAAAATGCTGGAAACAGTTATGTCAGGTTGAACAAAATGTTTCTCTCAAGCCCCAAACTGAATATTTTGTTTCAGTATCTTGAGGAAAAAAAAAAAACAAAACCAAAAACAAAAAACAAAGGGATTGAAGGGACAGATCTGCTTTACAAAGAAGTCTTGTATTCAGAAATATGGAATGTGAGCACTTGGGCTGCAGAAAGTGCAAGTTCAATTCTCTCCTTTCTCTGGTGCAACTCCAGTGAATCATTTTCCTAATAAACAAGTACAGCATGGAGATTTCCAACAGGCAAGCAAATCACATTTTTATCTACAGATACAGGAATGCTGGTTTTTTTTTTTTTTTTTTTTCCCATTACACCAGATAAATCAGAAAATCTGATATTGCTGGTGCTGGGAGAGCTTGGTCAATGGCCACCTACTACAGACCTAGCAGGCACTGAATCTGTCAGGTAACAAGACTGCAGACACTCATGGCATCATTAGTGACTCATACCTAAAATCACTTACTTTTGATTTACTAGTTGAGGTCTCAGTCAGCACAAAGATGAGCAAAAGCTGCTGCTCTTTGTAGGATGCCTGAAATGAGGCTTTTACTCTGTGCTCTGTTCTGCAAGTTGAGTTCTGGTTGATAACACAATGGAAACTCCAGAAGTGAACCATAGAAGCCACCAGAATCTCAGTCCACAGATACCTGTAGTTAAGAAATTGCTTTGAATTGAAAAACGTAAGAGGTGTAAAATTTACAGCCACAGAACAGTCACATTTGATGTTTCAGAGACCTTCTGTTTCCTACAGTAAACTATCAAAAATAGATCCTGGTAGAACATGGATGTGTGATACAATGGGAGAAGTGTCTACTACAGGAAACTTTGGAAAGGGTTCACTTGCTTGAGGGAAGTGTTTATCTCCTTTATTTGTTTCCATTATGTAATGAGCAGTGCAAAATAGCACTCCAGCATCCCATTGTGCCTCAATTTTTTCCAAAATAAGGCTCAGAGATGCACATCTACGGCAGTTCTCTGCAGCAAACAGATTTTTCTTGTTTAGGAAATACATTGCTTAGTGTATCTCAATATTTTAGTAAAAACTAGGGGATGATCTGAGAAAGGCTATTTCTCTTTACAATTAAAAAAAAAAAGTCATGGAAGCAAACAACTTTTTGTAAATGACACCTCTCATTGCACTCAGCTCTGATAATTTAGGGCTCACAGTCATTATTATTTCAAAAGATTAATTCTGTTTAAATAATCAATTGAGCAGAACAAGATGTTAGTGGGATAGTTAGCTACGTGTCATAATATACTAGATAAAGGATTGTACCCCACTTAAGAATTAATAACATTTTAAACCTCTGCATAAACTATTTTTTTTATCAATAAACATGTCTCTGACAGTGGGCCAGATGCACTCACGGGTCTTAATTGTTCAATCCAGTGACAAATCCCCACTTGATCAAGATTTTACTGACTTAGCAGCTGTCTGGAGAGTGACAAATTTATGATCCAATTGCAATTTCATCTTAAAAGTTGAAGCTGCATGATCATTTGTGGGAATTAGCTACCTGATAAGATAAGGAGGGTGGAAGAAGTGCACATAACTCTGTGCAGCACAATCGGAGTGTTGCAGAACTCCTCAGGATGCACTAGAGAGACACAAATGGCCATTAAGGGATTAGCCCATCACTGATTGAGTGGCTGCACTGAGTTGAGGTTTGCTAAATCACTGGAGTCCTAGGTCATTATCCTTGGATACAGGAGACAGTTGAATCTGTGTCCAAACACATGAGCAGTAAATTGGAGTGAATGGGTTGTGCCAAAAATGAAAACCAAAAAATGCTGAACCCTTGTTCTTCAAGTGTTCAAATTTCCAGGTCATACCCCAAGTTTTTTCTTTCTTGGCATAAAAAATATTTTTTCATTGCCTTTAGTATCAGCATATTCTTGTCTCTGTAATCTCTTTTGAGTCTATTGCTTCCCCTCAATGATATCAAATTTGTGCTTAGTTAACAAATGCTGAAACTTAGATAACATTTCAGAAACAGATGAGGAAAGCAATGTTAGGAGTTTCCCTCTCTGGTTTCCATGGCTTGTGCACAGTTACTACTAAATATGTAATTAAAATAAATGAGTTACCCTCATTTGGGTTTTGTAATGATAACATTTTGGTAAGGCCCTCAATTGTTTTATGTGCCATTGACATGTGAATCAATAGTGCTGTAATAGCTCTGTTTATTTTCAAGGTCTACGACAAAAGCAATGCTTTCATTAAAAATAAATACAAATCCAATTGTTTTTTCTGAGGAAAGAAATAATAACATGTTGCAGGAATTGCACAACATTCCTGCCTTCCTTGATGCAGCTGATGAGTAAAATTAGCTGATGAGCAATTCCACTTCAGGGGTCTGTAAGAGTATGCCTAAAGACTATTTGGCAATTCAAATGAATAGTTTAAATATGTCAAATTTTGGAATTTTTGCAGTGCTGGCTCTGGCCTTTGGCTAGCCTGAATAAGCCCAAGGTCCCTTGGGGCTATTTCTCTGTGAGTTGAACTTAGTGATCTCTATTCCCAAGGTATAGATGCATCTAATATTGTTCAACTTATCTCAGTCTAGAGGGACACATAACTTTAGAGGGGCTCGTTTCCTGAAGCATTTCACTAGAAATTTGTGAGCTGGTAGATTGGAAAACTCACCTTCACAGAAATATGCTTAATTTTCATCATGCAATGAGCAATTTTCACTTCTTAACATGACAATAAAATATGCAGTGTGGAACAGAGATTTAGCTGGAGGCCAAATTTGAATATTAACAGAGAAGGAAGGTGAATGTGTTCAGCAATAAAAGTCTTAGGCCAGGTAAGCTTGCTTTACCCAAGCCCCAAAATGTCCTTTTTGCCCAAATATTCATCAGGTGGGTAATGTTTTGTTATTTTCCAGGTCTTTTGCCCTTTACCAGCCCCAGTTTAAATGTCAAAATATACTGAGGTGCCTGAGCCTTTGGGAACATGGGAACATAAATAGAAATTAGGAGAATTCAGTCAAACTGACTTTAGTGGGAGCACGAACAAGATAAAACAGGGGCTAACATAAATTTGGGGCAAATAAATTAGAAGGAAAAATTATTATGCAAAAAAAAATCGCAGAGGAAGTTACTGTTTTGTAGATTTGCACATCAGTCTAATGGCAAGCCTGAAGGTTTAAACTAGATGAAAAGCTTTATCCACATTTTAAACATTGAAATCCTTGGCCAGCTCTGCTTTCTAAGACTCAACTGATGACCAGAAAATTTGGATGGTTAGTAAGACTCAGAGAACAAGCTAAAAGAAAGTGCAAGAAGAAAATCAATCTGCCAAATTAGACAGAGCAAAGGAACAGGAAGAAAAACAGGAAATAACCTAATAAAATATAGTGGAAAATAAATAACTTCCAGTGCCCCAACAATTTCCTCTTACAGAGAGTATTGGCAGTATAAAGCAAATTACAGGCACATTTCTGTCTGGCTGTGGAAAGTCAGCTATTTAGGGACAACATATGGCATTTCCTCCCCATCCACCACCAAATGCAGATAACAGTGTCAGGCTTGGGTCTGAGAGTCCCTCAGGTGAAGATCAGAGCACAAGCATGACCCAAGCAAAGCAAGCTGAAGGAAGAACCAGATGGTTGGTGAAGGTGAACTTTTTGAGGTGCAGCCATGGAAATCTCTACCTATTTTTATGAGTCCTGTCTCAGGGTCTGATGTCACAGAAAACAGAGGAGAACTGAAGGAATGAGGGCAACTCCTCTGTGCTACAGCATCCTAAGCTTCTGGAGATCTCCAGGCACAGTGGCTTTTTGGGACTGGAGCAGAGAAGGGGGCATATAAGATACATTTATGAACTTACTAGCTACTGATCTCCACTCTGTTAGGTAGCAAAGAGGCCAAAGTCTTTTAGTGATGGCATTTATTTAGGAAGGATGCCACAGCACAGCTGCACCGTGCCACCGAGTTTTGGCCTCAGTTTTCCCAGCAGTGACATAGGAAGATACCTGACTGGGGATAGCAGTCCTCCCCCAGCTGCAGGAAGCTTGGCAAATAAGTAAGGAATCTGTTTTCCAGGGGAATCCTGGTTCTGCAGTGTTTACAGTTTTTGCACTCTACGGAGTGTGATTTTAAAGAGGCTCAGCGCTTACTTCAAATTATTAAAGTAAACATTGTAGCATCAGTTTTTAGCCAAAACCAACAGAAGTGTAATTAACTTGAGTAACTCTGGGCTGAGCAACAACATACATCATTTACTTCTTTCCCTGTGTTTAACTGATCCCCCATGGAAGCAGAAAGCACACTGGAAGTGCAGCTCAGTCTCATGAAAGTTAGAGTGTGTCCTTTAAATGAGCCAGTAATCCCTCTGAAGGGTTCCACAGGTGAATGAACACACTGTGCTAATGGGGTGATTTATTTACGTGTGTTTCATCCTGTGCACAGATACTAGGGGATAGAGAAGAAAACAAATTAATCACAAAGTGAATACAGACTATGGAATGCACTTCACAAAACCAGAACCTTTAAAAATACACATGCATTTTCAGCCTTGAGTTTATCATTAAGTGGAATAAAATGACTGTCTTTCACAATACTAAGGAAAAAATAAAAAAGAGCTGCTTTTTAATTTACATCATTTCTAGCTTTAGAATGACAAAATGAACCAGGGCGTACCATGCTACGATTTCACCCGTTGACACAAAGGAAAAGGATAGAACAGACATAATACATCTGGTTTACGACTTTTAATTGCCTTTGTGACCCAGTTCATACCAAATCCTCTCAAGGCAAAGTCTCTTTCTTTGTATGCATCATGGGGCTAAATCTCTATCTGAAATATGTTGCTTAAAAAAACATCGCCATGTTAAAAAGTAACAATATTTCTTGCTCACATAAATCTTTAGTGCTTGCAGGTGACCTGAGAAAGTGAGAAGTGGAGAGTTCAGTTGTCTGGTGAATGAGTATGTTAAACTTTCCAAATAAAAGCTACTCTTAAAGCACCAGATTCTTTCAGCAATTAATCACTATACTGTTGTTTATGAGGAAGACACGCCTGGAATTTTTTCGTAACTCAGGTAACCTTTCATGGTTTGATGGATACAAAAGATAATTGTGTCTGCAGTGATTTAATGAGGCTCTCTGATGTAATATAGTGGTCTGTGACTACTGAGTTGGTATCTCTCTCCTGGGAATAGGGAAGGGATATTGGAGGAGGGCATGTGTACAGAAACACACTGTTATAAAAACAATCTATTGCTAATCAGTTACAAGAAATATTTTCTGCCATGTAGCAAGCCAGGACAGACTGCTGGGGTAACAGCTCTGAACTTCACTAGCAGACTGGAAATCCTGTGGCAACAAAGAGATTTGGTTGAATCAAGAAAGGAATAATGTGCTCAGTGCAATATCCCGTGGACAGACAGCACTCAGGCTTTCCTGAACTCTGACTATTGCAATCTTTGAAGGGATGGCAGCATGGATCTTCAAAAACTGTGCTGTAAGCAGGAGGTGAATCACTGCATTTACTACAGAGTTGGTGTCAGATGATGGTGATGATAGTTATTTTTGTAAAAAGTGGACAGGCTTCTGAGATGTAAACAATATCATCCTTAGTTGTACCCATCCTCTCTCTGAGCCAGGAACTAAACCTCTCCCTCATGGACAGCAGAGATGGGATTTAACTCTGCCCTGTGTCCAGCAGTACTGGTGTCCTAACAACAGTGTCACTCCCGACTGCTGCTCAGCCTATTAGAACAACAAATGTAATTTAGCAGGGTCTTACTGTCTCCTTGAAGCAGCCTCTTTAAGATTCCTTCTTAGCTCCTACTTTTGTAAAGTCTGCATTCAGGCAACTACTGTTTTTTACTCAATTATTCAAGTCTTGTCTGACTTTCAAAATGGCAATGTAAAAATTTCTCCTTCAAGGAACCTGTTCCTTTGGTTGTATCTAGCAACTTTACTCTAAACAGTATCTTTCCTCTGGGGTTTTTTTAATGGTTTTGTTTGTTTGTTTTTGTTTTGTGTGCATGTGCTCTTCCTAGAACAGCTAACTCTGGGATGATTGGATGTAATTCTTTCTTGTGCTGCATGGCAGTAAGTATTTAGTAGGTTCCAGCTGTATGGTTTGTAAGAAAACATTCCCATTCACAAAACTGCTGAATAAGTCTGTAGTCTACCCACGGTTTAGAATGATGGATTTGCTGAATTGCATTCCTGAATTAGAAGCAGAGAGGTTGAAATGAAGGTGGTGAGCTCTCACAAATGTACCTGAACAATTGCTGTCTGCAATAATGTGAAAAGCATGAAAAGTCTCTTCTTTAAATATGAGGATCCAAATGAACTTGGAAAGCTGTCAGTAGAGAAAGATCAGGTTCTTATATCCAAACTGTGGATCAAGAAGCAGTTAGCATAAGAATCCACAGTGGGTTTGGACAGGCACAACTTATTAGTGGTAGCTAGAAACTTTTGAATGCTTCCATTTTAAGCAGCCAAGTGGAGACACACTAAAGACATATTGTTTTCTAGAAGAAACTTATCTGAAACTACTCATCTGTCTTCTGAAAAATCACAACCTACATTTCATGTTGTAAAACCAAAACCATGGCCAGCATTAGGAACTTTGGCAACATCAACATCTATACAGTTGATACTGTTCATATGTGTTCTGAACTGCCTTTACTTTAGCAGGGGTTTCACCAGCAATTTCTGCAGATAATGTAGTGTTTCCGAATATTTAGTATGCATATTCAGAAGCAAAACCTTAACCAGGCTGCAAAATCCCCAAATTCCCAGTGTTGATAATTCCAAGAAAGGTGACACACATCAAAGCATTGGTATTTTAGAGAAAGCAAGGAGTATTGAACCCATTTGGATTAAGGAATTCTGCAGATTCCTCAACTTCTCAGCCTTTGCGATACATCTGTGCCCACTTGCAAAGACATTATCTGCCACTGCCTTCTCAACTTTCAGAAAGTTTTAGAGTATTCCTAAAGACCAAAATGCTACTTACAGACCTCAGTAGGTTAAGAAAGAGTCTAAATATCTTTATAGAGGATAAAGGACCAATAGAGGATAAACGTCTGAAAAAATAATTTTGTTTGAGAGCAAACTTGCCAAAAATATGTTTCCCAAAGAAAAAAATCCCAACTAAACAACAACAAAAGAATAAAACTTTGAATTCAGTACAAAATGAAATGCATCCATCTAAACTTATGTCAGAATAACAACTGCTATCCACTGTACTTTCTGGGAAATATGTGAGAATTTGAAGATATGTACTTGCAAAATTTGCAGAAATTCCTGGTATGATTTTACCATACTCCAACCCTGACAGTTAATATAGTTATATATTAAACAAATAGTCATTGCTATATTTCCTTTTTCTTGTCTCATTTAGACATTAGCTACAGATTTTCAGTGCTCAAGTCAGATTTTTATTTTGGTTTAAAACAAACATGAACTTATCCTGCAAGATGCTGGACACCATCCATTTCCATTCACCATTCCCCAAGTTTTGCTGCTTTCTTGTGGGAACAAAGCCTTTGCAGGCCTAAAGGTGATCTCAGGATCTACTGTTAGTGTCTTTCACATAGCAGCAATACATACTGAAGGTGTAGAGGTATTTTCCAGAGGTGCTTTGTAGAAGGGAATACAGGTGATCTCACCCCTGATAAGTCACAGCTGTGTTAATTACCCAATTCAGCCTCACCCCTGATGAGTCCCAGCTTGAAGATAAGTGTGATAAAAGGGAATGGGTTAGCTGGGGAGGAGCATGAAGAAGCTGGATACTGAGGAGAGAATCCCTGCTATGAGGTCAGTCTGGGACTGCACTCAGAGGCTGCACACTGATCCCTGCAGTCACAGCCTGGCTGGGTAAAAGCTGCACTCAGAGGCTGCACACTGATCCCTGCAGTCACAGCCTGGCTGGGTAAAAGCTGCACTCAGAGGCTGCACACTGATCCCTGCAGTCACAGCCTGGCTGGGTAAAAGCTGCAGGCAGAGGCTGCACACTGATCCCTGCAGTCACAGCCTGGCTGGGTAAAAGCTGCAGGCAGAGGCTGCACACTGATCCCTGCAGTCACAGCCTGGCTGGGTAAAAGCTGCAGGCAGAGGCTGCACACTGATCCCTGCAGTCAGAGCCTGGCTGGGTAAAAGCTGCAGGCAGAGGCTGCACACTGATCCCTGCAGTCACAGCCTGGCTGGGTAAAAGCTGCAGGCAGAGGCTGCACACTGATCCCTGCAGTCACAGCCTGGCTGGGTAAAAGCTGCAGGCAGAGGCTGCACACTGATCCCTGCAGTCACAGCCTGGCTGGGTAAAAGCTGCAGATTCTGCAAACTAATCCCTGCAGTCAGAGGCTGCAAGGGAAACCCCCAGCAGGAGCTGCTGCAGGCAGAGTCAGGGAATGGTTGGAGTCAGGATGGCTGAGCTGTAAAGAGGAATGAGCCAGAGCCCTTTCCATGCTGTGATAAACAAGGAGTCTGTGTCTGGGCTCATTCCTGCCCTCTAACAACAGGGCTGCTGCAACAGTGCTTGTTACTTGGTAGTTACAACCTGTTCAAACTCTTTGCCCTATGCTGGGATTTTTGTTTGCTGATATAAGGAGAGCATCTGGCATCCTGTGGATAAGGAAAATGACAGTCAGTCATCCCCATGCTCCCGTGAGCTATGGATTGTCATTTCTGTCTTACACAGGGAAGTTAACCTAAGTCAGCAGTCTGAGCAAATGAAACTTTTCTTTCCATGTGAACTGTGCAAGTGTTACAGTAGTTGGGAACTTGGCACCCGTGGATGAGGTTTGTACACAGGTCACCTTCCATGTCTTCTCCAGTGTACTGTTATGTGACAAAATGGTTTATATCTTAATGCAAGAAATTTATTTTTTACTGTAAACCAAATGATAATGAGTAGCTCTTTAAACTAATGTTTTATTTCCAGTGAGTCAAAGTTTTGGCATTAGTTTCATGGAAAAAGCATTAATCTTTACCATTGATATAGAGAGCTGGTTGTCTAAATATGACCTGACAAAATTAATTTTGAAAACTGTTAACAGATCTTTCTCATCAAATTTTAAATAGTTCTTATTTGCTGTTGAATTTTAAAGATTAATAATTATATTTCTATTCATTTTCTATTCTATTTCAGTTTAATTTGAAACATTGGCTTGCAGAACCAAGAGGAAAGACATGTTCAAGTATCTGCTGAGACGTTTGAGTATGTGTAAGGAACTGTCGGATGTAATAGGAACAAACATTTGTTACTTACATTTAACCTTTGGTAAACTAATAATGCTGTGAGTTGTAGTTCACAGGAGGAAGAAATGTTTGTTCCCAGCTGTGTAATACAGACAGGCCTTGAGGGCTGTTGGGAAGTTCTTTGAATTATTTTTTCTCCTCTGTCCTGCTGGGAAATGTACAGAAATTGATAGAAGACCCCGCTATCATTCATGTGGCAGCAGACTAGGAATGACTGCTAGAATGTCCGGGACATGCTTTATGTTTAGTGCTGACAAACTGAGCAAGACAAATATGATTTATGGGACAATAGTTCAGATGGGGAATGAATGGAGTTGTCTTGGTGAAAATAGCAGCCTAAGTAGGCTGTGAGAAGGAAGTGGTTTTAAGGAAGGATCTAAAGGAGATTTGGCATGTGGCAGATGGGAAGTTATTCAAACTGTAAGAGGCAACATGGAGAAAGAAGTGAAGCTGAGAGTGGGAATAAAGTATGAAAGCAAAAGTAGGACAGAAGGGCTCTGGAAAAGTCTGCTGTTCCTTTCCACATAAAACTAATCAAAATACATCTTTGTGACCTGGGAAGGTGACTAATGAACTTCTGGTGAACTCAGGTGTATCCCCTTAGACAATAATTAATAACATATTCAAATATCATCAGATCTTTCAAACTTGGATATTCCTCTTAATTAACCAAGGATTTACAGATATCTGAAAAAACCCCTCAGGAATCAGCATTTTTATTACTGTAGCACTTTTATGTGAGCGCCTGTTCTTGTTTGGAAGAGTTTATTGTCTGCTTGGACAAAGAGTGGGTGAAGGGAAATATTACCAACAGATTTCTATTACAGAAGAAGAGAGAGACCTGCCAGCATCAGGTGATTTTCCCAAGGACATGAAGGAATCTGAAATGATGATGAAACTGAGACTCAAGCATGCAAATCTGCAATGCTTCCATCAGGTTACAACTGCAGTGCTGGCTTCTGAGCAGCTAAAAATCATTCATACCCATTCCTGCTTTGATAACAGGCTCCATATACTCACACTGCACATGTTAGGAGTGTCCTAGATCATTTTGGAAGCTTATATGTGTGCTTGCTCATAGGTCTACAGGAAACTTAATGTAATTTTACTAATTTCTTAGTAGACCTTTATTCTGACTTTCTTTTTCTTGGCTTAAAAACCACGTGCAGTTTTGTCTTTGCCTTCCTAAGTAATTTTCCCCTGCCTTTTCTTGCAGGTGTCACAAGCCTTGGCAATGCATCTGTTTTCTGCCTCTCCAGTAAATTTTAATTTTGCAGGGTGTGCCATGCTTAACAGACAATGAGGAATCCTTTCTCTGAGCTGACCTCTGTTGGTTCAGCACCCTCTCCCTCTCCAAGCTCTCATTTTTCCATGTATTAACTTGGCCAAGATGTACATGGGTAGAAATTATGTGTATGCAGTGAAAAAAAGGAAGGAAAGTTAACCTCACCAGCATGTAAGAGGTTACAGAGTTGCCATCCTCTCTGTGGTAATTGCCTCTTCTTGAGGGAGAGCTCAAACCAGAATGTCTAAGGTAAAGAACATAAAGGAATTAATAAATTAATGTCCATGTACATAAAATCAGATGGACATGTAAAGAATATAAAAAATTAATTCTACCAGAGGTCCAGAATAAAGGCTGCCAGAATCCCCAGTGGTGTAAGTGTGCCAGGACTTACAACCTACAGCAGCACACGTTGTGTACAGTGAGCACTGGAGCTCGGTTTACCCTATTACTGAAATAACTCGGTAAGGAATCTTCTGGCTTGAGGATAACGTAGCCATAAAATCTTTCTCTGCACTATTCTGAGAATGAACTTTATTCCATATCTTATCTTCTGCTTGAAAATGAACATCCTTTCTATTCTTATCATGTTTCTGCTTTTTTTTCTTTTTTTTTTTCTTTTTTTTTTTTTTTTGAATTGTTGAGTGTCAGCCATATTCTTCTTGGCAGATATGCAAAGTTTTTCCTGCTCAGCTCTGTTGTGCTGAGTTACCTTTGAAATTCAGCCCTCTTTTTATGACTATGCTCCAAAGGCCCTTCTAATAACCTGCCCAGGGCTAATAATACTTCCATGGAAGCCAGTCTTGCTCTGATACGCCCACCACTTTCTCATTAGACGGCACAAATCCTTCAGTGTGATATGATAGAGTCCACAGAGGAGAAAGCCCTGAGTAACTACGTACCACAGATCTGCTTCGTGCTGAAACTAGTCTTGGATGAGGTGACAGCATGGCATTCACCTTCATGCCATCTGATCTGGATAAAGCAAATGTCTTTTTCCTTCATGGGAAATCCTTCATTGTCCTTTCCATGCCCGTGTCCTTTCCTTCCTGGGCACATCAGGGGTGTCCCTGCTGGTGTGTGACTGGTTCCTCCATGGTCAGTGCTGCACAGGGTCTGTCGTGGGCGGTTTGGAACACGCTCGTTTTGTTTCTCCATCATAGTGGTGTGACACCTATTTAAAACAAATTGTCCTTTAAAACACTGGGGCTGTCCTTCAGATTGTAGCACTTTCCCGAGGTAAGGAGGTCAAATGCAAGGCCTGAGGAACTTGCCCCTTTCCTTAAAACACACACTCGGGGTCAGGACCTTTTCCCTACCCCCAGCCATTTCTCAGCCCTCTCTGGCAGCGGGGCCTGCGCTCCCCCTCCTGCCTCCTGCACCGAGCCCACACCCTTGGGAGGCATTTCTGAACAAAACCTTGGGTCTTCCTCACAAAAAATGCCACGAAGCAAGCAGTGGGTGACACGAGGAGTGCTGGCTGGCCTGGGCTGGATCCCAAGTGGGGGCACAGTGCCCTGGCCCCCTGCCCTGGCTGAGGCCTTGCTGCCACCACAGCCCCTGGGCACTCCGGGATCTCCCTGTCCTGGGGGAAAGGTGTGTGCCTGCCTTGGGCACTGTGCACACAGAATCCTCAGGAGAGAGAATGAATTCCAAGGGAAATGTCTTTTTTTTTTTTTTTTTTTCTCAAAAAAAAAAAACTGGATGGATTTCCTTGCTTACTGGTAGAAGCAGCACAGTTCTTGGCAAGCTGGGCCCTGTCAAGGCTTTACTTGGAACTTCCAACAGATACTTTGCTTAAAAACCCTTAAATCTTTCCTTTGGTTAACAACAGCCTGCACCAAGTTAAAAAAAACCCAAAACCAACAAAACAACACAAAAAGGAGAATGTGAATTTAAATAATTAAACTTCTTCTTCCAGATGAAAATCTTCATGGAACCTACAGAAGTAAGAATACAGCTTACGTTCACTTTATTCTGAGGGAAGCCTGTAACTAATTGGCCTATCTGTAATGTTTTTGGAGTGATTCCACTATAAATACACTCTTTATAATTAAACTAACGGGCTGATTTATAGCACCAGCAGTTCAGATGCTGCTGCTCTTCGGGGATTTTGTTGCATTTCTTTTAATAACGATCATGGTCTTTTCAGCTGGCAAAATTTAACTTCAGCAAATCTTTGGAGATAAAAATTGCTTGCAGGTGTTGCAGAGTAGTAGCTTTAAGGTTTAACTTTAAAGTTTAATCCTTTCAATGTATGAAAAAGCTTATTGCTTTTCATACAACTGATTGCAAGAATTGAAAAGGCGCGGCCTTTATTTTTTTTAAAAAAGTGTATCCTACCTTTAGTATTTTAGTGGCTTTCAAAATTCTAATGGACAGATTGTGGTCTGTGGTGTAGTGAGCAATGTGAAGTCAGTGAAGCTTTTATTGCTTCTGTGGAGGGAGTTACACTGACTTCTGTGGAATTTGGGTGGGGTTTTGTGCTTGTGAATTTATTTTATAAAGTTATCTAAGAAGTGGAATAAGTACTTGTAGGAATAATCGCTGGGTGGAGGATTTTTCTCACTGGTAATTTACAGTTTTCTTTCTCAGAGTTGTTATGGAGACTTAAATATTATAATGGGATGAATACATTATGAAATATGTGTGCTATATAAAAATAGTTATTGATTGAAGCTCTGGATTAGAAGTGAACTCTGCCTGCTTCTCTGCTTCTTATCTATTTGCTTGCTTGGTTTTTGGTTTCTAGGGTTTTTTAATCATTTAATCAATTCTAGGGTTTTCTTTAGGCACCTTGGTGTAAAAGATTACTTCTTTTACAGCAATAATTATGTTTCAAACTCTTTTTTTGAAACAGTGTTTAGCTGTAGTGGCAAAGATTGCTAATGACAGACAGGAGGTGGTTGTATCTAACTTTGTGCTTTGCAAATGTGGGCCTAAAAGCTTTCAGAGTCCTTAAAGAGGGAACAGTCCTGGGTATTGGGAGAAGGTGGTTTCCAGACAGCAAACACAGGAAGTGCTACAGCTGTGCTAATCTGGAAGAACATCAGAGCAAACTGTGGCAACAAACTGGAGTTGAGGATCTTCCAGATTTCTGCAGAAGGATCGCTTTTGTCAGTAAAACAGCTACGTTCACAAGACTTCTAAATTCCTCTCAGTGTAATGCAGTGTGCACTGCAACCTACTAGTTCCCTCAGAATGGAAGAAAATCCGTAAAAGAAAGCTGCTGTTCAGTATTTTCTTGTAGCATTTGAAGTGAATCAATCTGCAGGAGCACACAGAGACTTGTATGATGCCCTCGGATGTCCTGTAATTCACTTGATTTGCAGCGTTGCTGTATTACCAAAATTAACCCTACAGAAGTCCTCTCATCCCCACAAACGTTTGGATATCGCAAGTGAGGAGGGGGAAAAGAGCAATCAGACTGCAGCTGTCAGTACCGATTTTGCTTTTAGCAAGGAGCTGCAAACCTGGCGTGGGACAGCTGGGTGAGATGGCCGGGGCTGTGCTGGGGAGGGCGGCTTGGCTGAAGAGATCTCTCGTTTTTCGGGGGCTGCTCCTTCGAGGGCAGGCCGGGGAGCTCTGAGCCAGCAGGCTGAGGTTCTGTAAAGCTCTCCGGGACCTTGGCAAGGAGGGTCACCACGCCTTACCCGACTGCTCCCTCTTGTGCTGGCTGCACCGGCTCAGCTCCGGCTCGGGGGGGGCTGGTTTCTACCCGGCTGTGGATGTCTTAAAGGGTTGATTCACGCCATGCACACCCTTAGTTTGTTCTCAGCCTGGTTGCCCTTGATAATTTCGCATCAAGTTCAACTCACCTCAGATTCTCTGGAGCAAAATGTTGTCTGCTGCACTCGGGTTCTGTACGCCTCAGCTGCCGTGATTTTCTAAGGCGTGAGACAGTTTGATATACACAGAAATGTGAACGTACTTCTGAAAATGAAAAGCATGTTGAAAAAAACCCCGTCTTTTTAAAAGCAGGGTAAAATGCTCTAAAAGGTGTGCGTACCTGCCTTAGGGTCTTTTTCCTCAGTTAAATGACCTCATGTATTCCCAGGTACCAGGAATACATGTCTTGATGCATCTTGAAAAGGTGATAGTGAGATTATTCAGGTAAAAATGGCTAACAAGAAATTCCTTTTCGCGTTTAAGGGGTGTGTGCATGGGAAAACTCATGGTTATAATACACTTATTCTACTATTGTAAGCATTACATGAATCCTTTCTCTTTTTATGATATGTTATTGTAATATCTTTTAGGAGATTGGAAATATCTTAATACTGCCTAAAATATTGCTTTTTTATTTTTCTTTTACTACAGGTACACAAGACTTATTGAGGTACACAAGATTTTTAGAGCATATTTTACGTACTTGGTTTAAAGTTGATTTGAGCTAGGGCCCTCTTATATTTGAGCTGATAAACATTTGCTAGGCTTAAGAAATATTAGTGAATATGAGACACCATATCTGAAACTGTGTTGTCTATTTAGACATTACTGTTTTTTTTTTTTATTATTTTTATACAGGAACAATTTCCTGGTTATTGTGTCATGCCTTTGCTTTTTATTGTTGATAGGACACGTGTGTTATGCTAAGATCAACGCACTTAGTCCTTAACTACTTTCATGAAAATTAATAGGTTTCTATTTAAAGCAGCAGTATTTTAATTTATGTAAGCAGCTTTTAAATGTCAATAGTTTTCAGTGGTGATTTCTGATTGAAGTCATAAAATGTATTGCCAGTTCCTGTCTGCCCCTCTTCCCCAGACTGGCAGTTATTTGGAGTGACCCTTATTCTTGAAATCAGGTCTGGTCACAGTACTTTCCAGAAAATAGAGATGAGGAGAGATAGAAATGCAAAGAGATTAAAAAGCATCATAAAAAGGAGCAAGTCTTTGGAAGTGTAGGCAAGGTTTTGAAGCATATACAACATATATCACACGCTTCTCAATCAATCATTAAAATCAAGCCAAAATGAATTGTTCTGACAGTCTCTCAATGTTCTTTAGTTAAGACGATTATATTGTGTTCCTCTGGGCTGGAGGCAGGGCACTGCTGAATGTTTCCTGACTGTAACACAAGCAGTTAAAGCCATTAAGGAGTAGTGCTGGGCAGAAGGCAGTGCACACAGGTGCAGGGGATCCTTTGTACAGTGCTTTTTCACCAGCTAAGGCAGGCACTCATTACTACATGTTCTGACATCTGGTGGTGTGTGGTTAACGTTCTGATTCCTCACAGCTCAAGTAATTTGGCAAGTGACAAACAGAAAACTTAAATGCTTTCAACAAATTCATGCAGTGGATTTCTTTCTTAAAAGGTAAAAGGGATACTGCATCCATTTGGTGTCTTTACTGCTGTAAAAATAATGACAAGCAGAAGATTTTTTTGTGTTACCTTGGTAAAGGATCCTCTGGAAGTCAAACACTATTAACTTTAACGAAGTAGCTTTGATGGCAGGGAAGAGACAGCTGATACTACACTTCCTTAACAATAAACCACAGTGACAGATAAAAACAAACATGTCCATGATAACATATAGCATTTCAGAGAATGGAGCCAGAACAGAAACCAACGCCAGCTGAAGTGATCTTTTTTTTTTTTTTTTTTTTTTTTGGTAGCCTGTTACTGCTTTTGAAACTGTACTTTCTGAAAAGAGTTAAAATTTAATTCTGCTTCTGTGACAAATTTATATTGTGATATTGAAGTAAGCAAAAGCAAATAGATGTGCCTCATATTGTCTTGGGCTGCAATTTTTGAGGTTTGTTTAATTGTGCTTAATATTATACACCATGAATGATAACTTAATAGGAAGAAGCAGTCTGTTCTTTCATGTGTTTACTCCTTCCTCTCTATTTCCTGTCCTCTTTCCCTGAACTTACTCACTTTTTGCCCTCAACTCTGGATGTAATAGAACTACTGCTCATTATTTTTACCTGAGCTGCAGAACCTTTTCATTTTCCAGTTATGTTTTTATACTGAGGACAAGCAGAGAAAATGAACTTGCTAATGTAAATAATGAGGAGAAAATACTAGTTTTTGTTTCAGGTGATCAGAACCTGTGTGCGTGCAGTGGTGTGCTCTCCTAGGAGAGGTGGCAGATTCCTTCATTGTCCTGCTGTCTGCAGCCCAGTGGTTAGGGCATTTTTATGGAAGGTGGAAGATACTTTGAATTCTTTTTCACTGAGGAGTTTTTATTCTTGGGTTTCTTGTATTTTGGACAACCAACAACCGTTGGATGAAGTGCGTTGTTTTCACTGGGCTTACTTTCAAGGAAAAGTGAACCACTCATCTATATCCAACAAGATAACTCAGGCATCTGAAGCCTAGGATAGGGTTTTGGGATGTGAGGAAGAGTCTCACGTAGGAAGAAGGTGAAGTTTCAGACCTGATTGTGTTAAAGTCCTCTTGTAAATTGAACCACACTCTCTGATGTCTCATTGACAGTAATGCTGTGACAGGAGTGTCCTTCCAGTCCATTTCCTGCTTTTAAAACATTTAATAGCAAAAGCAAAGTACTTATCCAGAGAAAACCAATATGCTAACATCAACAGTGTAAAAAAGGCTTAAATCCTATGGCCAAAGCTGTTTTCAGATTGGTGATGTACCCTAGACAATACAGCATATGTGCTGAACCCATGCCTGTATATTACAGTCCTTTTTTAGAGCAGATTTCCACTGCACAGTTGCTGTCAGCTCCTATTTTCATTTGCATGATTCTTGTGAGCTGCTTTTCAGACTGCATCTTTCTCATCCAGACCTCACAGTGAATTTCCTTAGGCTTTACTTTCGCCATGAAGACAGGTGCTTTTAAACCAAGAAGACAAAGCAGTTCACTGTTTGTCTGAATTGTCAATAAGTGCAAAAAGCAGGAGCTGCTTGGAGATGTGAATGTGGTACCTGGGGACGTGGTTTAGTGGTGGACTTGGCAATGCTGGTTTGCTGTTGGACTCAGTGTTCTTTGAGGTCTTTTTCAGCCTAAATGGTTCTGTGATTTATTATTAACATTATCATGTGCTGTGAGAGCACCATTCTTCTTTGGGCAGGTGAATGGATGGGCTTGGCTCCTCTGAGGGCAGGAGAGGTGACTGTGAATAATGCAACTGATATGGCAAAAGGTGCACTGGCAAGCTTGGTAAAAGGGACCAGCCTTCCTGCTGGGGGTATCACTGCTCTGCTTTAAGGAACAGGGCCATGCACTGAGCACTGCCACCACACCACTCTGGGGTTTATCTGTGGGTGACTGCAAACCTCTGTGGCCTTATGTGGTGATTTTACCTTAGTCCAGGCTCTTCACAGAGTGGTAGGGATTTGGCTTAGGACTTGGTGGGTTTTACCTGTCCAATTCTGCCCTGGGAGATGTTTATAGAAGGTGCTTGAGCTGTGAGTGGAAGCTGCAGTAGAAGAGTTAAGTCAGCTCTGAACAGTGTTTCTAATCAGCCCTGACTTTGTCCAGCTTCCTGGGGCTTGTACAGGGTTTTTGAATACATGTATTTCTCACCAGCCTAATGGAGGTATTTTTTTCTTTCTTTTTAACTTAATAAAGGCTTGTTCTGCTATTGACTATCAGACAGGCTTTATGACTAAATTTTAAAATTGTTTTGGATTATCTTGGAGCACAAACCTTATATTTGAGTGGAACACCTGATTTACAATTGTAGAATACAGAAACTAGTAAGTCTCTCAACCTCTGACTTTCCAAAATAATTGTTGTGTCAAAAATAGACTGATAAGCTGTGTCTCAAGGGATCAGTGCAGGGAAGAATCCTATATTCCCGTTTTGTTTCCCCACCCTTATCAGACTGATCCTTTTCCTGAGTCATTCTGTATTTCCTTTTCCAGGATGCTTTATATTCAGAATCTTCAGATGTTAGTTGAATCAGTGTCAGATTTCCTGAAATAGATACTTCACCTTGTACATGCTACACATTGCTTTCAAGGTCTTGGTTTGCTTTTATCATATGGAAATCTTGTGTTATTTCACTTTCAGTTCTCATATAGTACCTGAAATTCTTTGTGTGCAAGATTTCCTGTCTTTGCCTTATTTTTGCATGTGAGCTTTCCACGAGGGGCTGCTTTGCATGTAGGAAGAACTGATTTTAATTTGGCATGTACTGGATATGAGTACAGCCCGAGATTGCACATGAGCTGTGCCCTCTTGTGTTCACTTGGAAAAGCAACCAAAGTATAAGAAAATAAAGCAAGCCTCCTGAAATTAAGTTGGTTGGAGTTGATTCATCACACATCCTCTGCCTCAGATCCCTGGAAAAGTCTCAAACAGTGGAAACACTGCATTGAAGTATTCCAGAATTCGATGATTTCTCCCCTTCCCAGTGCTGGGTAGTATGTTAGATCCCTCTCATTTCATTTTAAATGAAGAGAAGCAAAGTGTAACAGCAGAAAAGACTAGAGTGCAGTTATAAATAAAAAGAGAAAATGTCTTTAAATTCATAGTTGGGTCATTTTCCTGCCCCAAAAAAGTAACATGCCTTAATAGAACTTTTCCAAACTAAGCCCTCTTAATTGTATTCGATCAGTCTCTTTGGAGGTGATTTGATATACTTTGAGCTTGCCTAATGAAACTAGTTGATCATGTGCAAGCATTCTGTTTAATCAATTATTGTAGGCTAACAAATATGGATGCGAAACCAAAAGCACAATGAATTGTGAGTTCAACTTGTTTTCCGTGGGGCTGTAGGTGTTTGTAACTTGTGCCCATTAGGTTAAAATCTACAATATAATAGCTATAAATAGGTTTGGTGTTTTTTTTTCATGCTTCTCAAATTTCTGGTTTAGTTTAATTCACAGTGAAATACACTTATATATGGGTTTTCCAATGCATATTTAAATGCTAACATTATATTGGTATGTCTGCTGTGTCCCTTCTTTTGTGGTTTTTAGCTTTGTTTCCTGTAGAGATCTATGATATATGTAAACTATGTCTTAGCTTGACCTCTTCTTTCACGTGGAGAATATATTTTGGTTTGCAGGGATCATTTTGTCATTTGTGTTTGCATTTCATCCTTTGATGAAATATCATCATTTTTGAAGTAGTCTTGTTATGTTTAGTGAACATGAAGTTTCTAACTCGTGATTTTTTTTTTTTTTTAAGAATTATGATTACAGCAGACTTTTTTTGTGGGCATTGCTAATTATCTACATCAATGTCTTTATATGTAACAGCTCAGTAAGGACTTGTTATTGCAGGTCAGTTGCTACCTCCTGGTTCATGGTGCTGTGTCAGGGAATCAGCCTGGAGCAGAAACAGGGGTTTGCTTCAACTGGAGTGGCTCAAACACAATTTTAGGTGTCGTTAAAACTCAGAAACAGCCAATTTGGCTGTGCCTTTGTGAGCTTTTTGCAGAGTCTAATCTGAGTTTCTTGTCACCCTGACTAATTTCAGCGGTTTTCTTTTGCAGGAAATTGCATTGTGTGCTCGCCTTGTAGGGGCTTGGACTCAGATAGAGAACGTGCGTATGAAATGAGATCATTTGCTGGCTTGGAGTGAATGTTGTTTCATGGCTTATGTGGATACTCTGGTAAAAACTGAGATAGAGCTTGTATGAAGTTAGAAGTCAGAGTGAATTGTCGAATACTATGGAAAATAAGCTTTTTAGTTTAAGGAAGAGTGAGACTTTTGAAGTAAGCAACTAGAAATTTTGGATGCTTTTATAAAAAGTAAAATATTTTTTATATATTTGAGAGGCTCGGTATTTAGATTGAGTTTGTGTAAAATTGAGCAGTGTTTATAAAAACTCTTTCCCATTCGGAGAACAACGGATGTATCAATGTGTAAAAAGCCTCATGCAAGAATAAGAATAGAAACCCAGAAGGCATCAAACATAATTCACTTTACTAATTACACCCAACACAAGAGAAACAGCTGCAGCAAGGAGAGTTTTTAATGGGGCTGCCTTTTTTCCCCTCATCTCTGCTGGTGTAAATCATATAGTCAGGTCAAGTTTGCTTCATGTTTATTTACTTTAATAAGGAGGCAGTTTTGCTGTATCTTATTAAAGTGAGAGCCCATCTCTGAGAAATATACTGTGCAGACCAAATCCTTGGAGATGATACATGTAAATCACACATGCTGTAACAAAAATGACCAAAAACCCCAACAAACTTGGGGTTATCGGTGAAAGCACTCAGTCTGATTTAATGTCAAAGACATGCTGAGGTAAATAATTTGTGATCTTTGCTTTTGTAACTGAAAAAGATAGCTTAAGGTGTTTGTTTCCTCCCAAAGCCTGGAAACGTGAATGTTTTGGAAACATGAGTTCTGTGTAAATTGTGTGTAAGCTTCACATGGGTTAAGCTCTGTGCATAAACCAGGGAGTGGAATTGAGCAATGTGCCAAGGAGCAGTATGGGCTGTCTGTTTATAGCACCAGTTTCTATTATTGGTTTGTGGCATATTGCCTTGAAAACTGGGTTGATGGCAGGCCTCAGGACAAAATTGCAATTATTTATGTGTGACCTGTCCATAAACTGTGTCTCACCTGAGAGTTCAGAACAGCCCATTAGCTCACAGTGTGGGAGGGCACCCACCTTCTGCAATTTTCAGAGACAAGGTTTTCAGGAGAGGAGGAGTGGTTCCCAAAAATATGTTTACTTCCACTCTTTCCAAAGCTCAGTATTTTTTTGTGGAGGCGTAGGATTGCCAATAACAAAAGTTTTTTTTCCTTTGAGCAGATTGGTTTGAGATTGTCTTACTGCCTGGATCCAGTGTGGGCACATCCCAGGATGACAATGCCTGCCTGTCCCCCTCTCATACTCCTCACCTTGGCTGCTGTTTTGATTCTCTTGCTTGAGATGTTCAAGTCCTGCACCTGAACAACAGATGTCTGTGGTACCTGCCAGAATGAATGGTGCATTTTTCATTGTTACTGCCAAGAGGTTTCTGTCTGAGATTGTTAAAGCTTCTTTAAATAAAGGCAGTGAATTGTTGTCAACAGGAATCCAGAGAAGGATGGGAGAGGAGTGCCACATGGTATCAGTGTGGAATTGGGGCATTTAAGAAAGAAACTGCAATTTCCTGTGTAAGTTTGCTTTTTGCCTCTTCAGCTGTTTCAAGGCACGTTAGCTTTGGATAAACTTATTTTTCTTCAAGTACCCAACATTATCTCTTTAAGTTACCCACATATACTTAAAATGATTGTATAACCTTTTGCTGCAAAATTCCTGATCCTGTGAATTATAGCACTTGGAATTGCTCTATAGTTGGGTGAGTGACTAAGACTCCTGCATTGGGTGCTCAAATGACAGAGATGTTGATTCTGAGAACCAGCATCCATCTCCCATGCTTCTGATGGGGGGCTGTTGGTCTGTGAAATGAAAATCACTGCCACTGTGGTCAGATAATAGTGTCGAGGCCATACTCTGTGACTTGAAATGTAGCAATGTTGCAAGACCTTGAGAAAGGATACACTGGGAATGGGAGCTGAGGAATGCCACTGTATAGTGCAGGTTTTCGTGGGCAGAGCAGTTCTGGTCAGGTTTAGGGACTGAAATGAATCCTTTTCTACCTGAAAAAGGATTTTGAAAAAGAGCTTTTGATTGCCTGTGGGTTGTAGTTAGACAGTTAATTCGAGCAGAACTCTTTCTAAAGCAGAGGGAAAAGAAATACGGGCTTACTTATGGAATATTACCAAAGACATGGGAAAACACTTTGGTAGTTGGGGGCTGAACTCAGTGACCCTGCAGTCTATATATCCTTTAACGATGTGTATGCTTTGTGCATATAGATCATTGTAGAACTGATACTCAACATTGTTACATGGTTTCAATAGAAGCCCCAAGGGTCCTTTCACTCTTTATGCTCTGAGACAACTTGTTCACTGCTCTAGAGCTAAGGGTTGGTTTGTTTGCTTTGTTTTGTAGGGAGAAAATAATATGCTGTAATATTTTGTCTTTTAATTTTGAGGTTTTCTTACTATTGTGGAATATTCTCAATCTGCCCGGAATTCTTGGTTCATCAGGGCATGAATATAGAACATAGAAGCAGCTACTCTAGTGGAACATTCTCCCTCTGTCATTTCTAAGTCAGCATTGGTTATGATTGGCTTTCTTTGTCAGTGACACCAGATGTGATCCCCAGAGTAAACAAACAAACAACCCCACTGAAAGAGATTAGATGAGATCATTTACATCTCACACACCTTCTCAGAGAGCAGAAAAGAAAAGAATGACTGTGGGTTCTCAGGAATAAAGCTGCAAACCCCAGCACACATGCTGCTTTAGCCTGGTTATACTCCAGACTGCATTTTTATAGTCCAGATTTGCAGTTTTAAACATTTTGATGTTTAAAATTCTGCAGATGCTAGAATTGTGTATTTCTGTGTGCCACAAGCTGCCCTCTCTGCACTAGTCTGGGGCATTTTTGGGGTGACTGGATCCCAGAGGAAGGACCTGTCTGGTTTGCTTTGGGAGCTCCTGGTGAGTGGTTGGATGGTCAGGCTCTCCACAAAATACAGGGGTCATCACCACTGTTTTTTGAAACATAAATGAAGGAGATGGCAAGCAACTTCCTGTGTCAAGCACCCTGAAAGTGGGACACACCACTCCAGCTTCTTCTGCAGCTTGGCAGCAGTGCGAGGTTCTAGATCTGGCTGTTGAGTCGAAGTCTTTACTGGACTTGGTTACTGCTTTAGTGCCCAACTTTTAGAACATCTTTCATGGGATATAATTGTAATTCTGCTCCTAGTGTGCTACTGGTTTATCCTCTTTTCATATGTAGGTCTGTAAGAAATCAAAACATGTACATTGGTGTTAGCAGCAGCTTTCTTTTTGCATGCATACCCGGATTTGATTTATCACCTTGATGTTGTCAACATCTGACTCTAATTAACTGGATAAATGAAGCTGAGATCTTGACTGAATTAGCAGTTGAAGAATGCATCTTACCAGAAGCAGATGGAGAGAAAAAACAGTGTATTTAGTTTATGGCCATTCCCCTGGTTTATGGCCATTTCCTATTTTTAAGGGAAAAGTTCTGCCAAATCAATTCTTGTCAAATGCTAATTAAATTATAGTGATGATTAATCCTGATGTAAATACATTATTTCAGTGTTTAGAAGAGTTATAAATAGTTTAAAGACTTAAGAGACGTTGTGAATACATACTTAATCTGGAGTGCATTTGGGAGAGAGAAAATGCCAATTAGATAATTCAGTGACAGTTTATGCAGTTTAATTTATCCTTTGTAAATAATGTCTGTTATTATTAGCCTCTGTTGTAGATAGAACTCAGCTAAATCTTCTTTGTTGGTAAAAGAATTCCTTACAGTGACATTTACACTGTCTTCTTTAACATCTTTCTTTTCTTTTCTTGCTAGAAATCTTCCAGTTTTACAAAGAAACAAAAACAACAAACGCAAGTGTTGTCATTTCTAGGCTGGGGAAAAAGAAAGTGAAGCAGGAAGGCATTCCCTAGGGTCACTGAACATGCTGAGAACAAAATCCATGTCTGCTAGCTAGCTCCATATGGTGCCTTAAATGCTGTGGAAGGAATATCCTTTCATGGCACTTTCTATGGCATATGTTAAAGAAAGTGGGCAAGCAGTGTCAGTGGTTGCATTACCCTGTGTCTAGCCTGTAACTTTGATAAGATCCTCAGCAATGTGGGGGGGGGGGGGGGGGAAACGTGAAAATGTACCATGTGAATGTATTACATTGTTAATTAAAAGAGAAAAGGAGTCCCAAGCGTTGCTTTGAGGCTGTTTTATCTGCTGCAAGGAGAGGTCAGCCCCTCACTCAGCACTGGTGAAAAGATATCCTTAAAGAGGTAAGGCATCCTGGTGAAGAGCTGTTAACACTGTTTCTGTGCTGCAGGACTTGTTTTTCTCCAGCCAGACGCTCTGGTCACCAGTCAGTGCTCCTCAGGAATGTGTTTGGAGGCAACCTTCAGGGAAAGCTGCATTCGGGTTCCAGATTGATGAGGTAAAGCACCAGACCTTAGCATTTCCTTAGTCCATCACAATGGCGCCTGCAACACCTCAGTTCACCACTGTGCTGGCAGATGTATAAAACAAAGTTGGAGGTTAATTTATTGGTAGTGGAGAAAAGAGATCTCTGCTCCTTCATCTGCAGTATTCTATGAATTATATGCTTATGCAAGGTGAAATGCTGAATTTTTCTATGCACCATAATTTACGATGCATTTGCTAATAACAGACAAGGAAGACTTGCCAATTTTCAGTCGTACACCTTATATATACAGGCTGGGAATAAATATTTTTTTGGCTCTTTTGTCAAGGTCCAAATTTATCTGGAAATGAAATGTAAAGTAATGTTATGCAGCACCCATATGTGTAGCCTTTTGGGGAAAAAAAAAAAATGGTTTTATCTTTCTTGTCACAATAAATAAATGGTTTGCCATTGGAAGTAGAGTTGTTTCTAATAAACAAACAAAAAATTCCTGGCAGTAAAAGTAAAAAATCCTGTCTCTGCCATCCTATGGAGACCAATGAGTGAGTGTGTGGAAGTGACAGCCAGTGCAGGGAACACACCAGTATCCCCTCACACATTTGCATCAATTACACAGGCCACAACACTGTGTCACTGAGGGAGCATTCTGTAGTGGCCACCAGTGTTTTCCTAGGTGAAAGGGTAATTATTTGGCTGTTAGTTCTTAATTTATTAATATCAGCACCAAATGTTAGGATAAAGGATTATTCCAAACAGAGGATTATTCCACTGACAGATCAGCTGTGTGGAAGATGTAGTGATTTTGCTGCTGATAAGAAAAGCTATTAGTGTAAAGACAAAGGTCAGTTTGGAATCTCAATGCTGTTGAGTGACATTTAAGGAAAAATGAAAAGTATAATGAAGCTCTGTACTGCTATAACCTGCTACAAGTGTAACTTTAGGTTGCCATTGCAGCTAATCATTTTAGTCATTCGAGTTTTACAAAAGAAACAGTCTAGCATCTGATCCAATTTATGTATAAATCAAAGAATTTCAGACTGGGAATTTGGACTGGACCTTGAAGGTCCTCAGACAAAAGCAGATTTTACCAAAGAAGATATGTTCAATCCTTTATGGTGTCTACACAGCTTCTGTTTCTTCAGAAAGAGACTGATCAACATTTTTTTTAAATTATTTTTATGACAATGTTGACTTTTGAATGTGAAATAGCCAACATTTTGCTTTAAAAACCAGCAATACAAACACCAGTATTTTTGTGACTGGAATTCCTTGAACCTGTAATCATTTCCCTAACTTCCTATGGATGCTGTACGTTTCCATGTAGTGCTCATGTGTTTCCATCAGATTTTTCAAAAGTATGAACTGATTAGAGGTATCTTGGGGAGGGGGTTTCAGCTAGAGTAGAGTTAATTTTCTCTGCAGGGGCTGGTGTGGGGCTGTGTTTGGGTTTGTGCTGAACACAGGGCTGTGAACACAGAGATGGTTTTGTTCTTGCTGAGCAGGGCTTGCACTGAGCCAAGGCCTTCTCTGCTTTTTGTGAACTGCACTGGTGAGGGAGCTGGGGCTGCCTGGGAGGGTGGGAGGGGACTCAGCCAGGACAGGTGACCCCAGATGACCAAAGGGAGAGTCCAGACCATGGGATGTCATGGTCAGTAAAGAAAGTGGGGAAGAAGGAGGAAAAGGGGAACATTTGGGGTGATGGTGTTTGTCTTCCCAAACCTTACCTGTGATGGGCCCTGCTCTTCTGGAGAAGGCTGAACTCCTGCCTGACCTTGGATAGTATTGAATTAATTCCTTGTTTTGCTTTGCTTGTGTGCAGAGCTTTTGCATTCCCTACTAAACTCATGAGTTTTCTACCTTTTCTTCATCCCATTCCCTCCCTGAGCCCACTGGTGGGGAAGTGAACCAGGGACCACCTGGAGCTTGGCTGCTGGCTGAGGTTAAACCATGAGAGATGGAAAGGCTTAAAGGACATATTTTTCTTTGATATGGTATGTCTGAAAAATCAGATGGGTCACTTTATTCAGGTAATATACCTCAAAAAGTTGCTGGGAAACCAAATGCTTTTAATACTGTGCTAAACTTAAAGGTGAAGCACACAAGACTGTATTACAGCTTGTCTAGAAAGACAGCAGGTTCATTGTGTTCTTCTTGACTTTTAAAAGCCAAGATTACTCCTGAGGTACCCTTCCCATTAGCCTGCTCACCAAGAGGGTTCTGATGGTGCAAGTTTTTTTTGATGAGGAAAATCTGTGTTATATGAGATAACTTGGACTTCACAATAAATAAAAAGTGAAAAACTTGGTTTGCACTTAGCCAAATGTCTGGAATATTATTTGTAGGTTACTTGTATGGTGGGCAGCTGTATGCAATATGGCATTCACACCTTGCATGTAACAGAGCACACAGCTCCTAAAACCCTTTGGTACATGGACAAACTGCAAAGGGTTTGTTTGGGTTTTCTTATTGAAATGTTTTTGAACTGCAAGATCTATAAAATTCACTGATTGGAACACAGAATTGCTCATCCATTTCATTTCCTGAGCTCGGTTCACATTTTCATCAGATTATATCAGGAATAACTTGGCTAAAACTGAACATCCAAAGTGGAATAAACACAGCTTTCAAAAATCTAGAATCTAAGGGACAGTCTCATACTTGGAGTAAAGTTGTTTACTAGGTTATTCACCTGAAGAATATTTCAATTTGCTGTTGTGACTTGTTTTTGTCTTTTGAGATCTGACCATAAGCTAAAATCATAACCCTTGTTGGTAGCTGGCATGAAGGAATTTATTTACCATGTTGCATCAACCTGACAAAAACAAACTTCTATTCAGTTTTTCTTGAGATGTTTGCCTTGTTGCGTGGGGTGAGCCCAGGAATCTTGCCTTCAAATACTATGGGTTTTTAGTTTAGTGACAGATTTATAATAATAAACTTGAGAGCCTGTAGGGGAGATGGAAGTGAAAGATATATGAAAAACATTATTTGATTTTAAAACCGTGGAATTACTTCCTTGTCTAATGAAGAATGTAATGAAAAACATTAAGAAGCTGCTGCCTATCCCTGTCTCCTCAAGGCCTGTGGAAGAGGACGGAAGGGGCTTTGCCTTCTTGTAAACAGTTAGAAGAGGGTTGCAGGGGCAGGGGGCTCATTGTGCACAGAGCCCATGGAATAACGGGGCAGGGACAGGTCAGAGGACAGGGATTAGCTGTCTGAGAGGAAGGCAGCACACAGCCAGGGATCCTGGAGTCATCCATGAAGTCTAAACACAGCCCAGTAGGTGCAACTGGAGCACTCCTAAAGTCGCTTCTCTTTCATGATTTCAGTGGCTTTGTTTACAATAACTCAGCAAAACAGGCCTTCTTAGGGGACTGGGGCTGGATTTTAAGTATGATTTTTAGTTTTCCTACATTTCTTGATTATAAAGAGTTTTTTTTTCCTAAAATATCCAAATTCTATGTAGTAGGGTAGGAAACAAACTTTTTTTCTGCTGAAGTTCCATTCTACAGAAGTTGAATTGACTGAGAAAAGGTGATTAAGTTTGTGAGGTACTGTTTTCCTTGTCATAGACTAATTTTTATTCTCCTTTTTTTCTCCATTTCTTCGTTTGTATAAAATATTGACGATGTTATGTTGTTTGGGGATTTAAAAAAAATTACATTATTTTAGTTCCAAAATGTCTAGGAAGCCCTGAGCATGTTTCAGTCCTTGAGGTTTGGTCATGCTTAACTTCATTTGCTAACTGCCAATGAAAAAACCACCGGGGGTTGGCAAGGTTATTGACAACCTTTTGCACTGTGAGCACAACCATGATAAACTGGGCACTGCCCTTCAGTCTGTCTGGTTGGAAAAGTCACCTGTGACTCTACATGAAACAGCAAACCAGCTGCTGTCAAACTGGAGCTCAACTCACAACCTCACTCACCTGAAATGCTTCTGGTGTTCCTAAAACAGCTGGATAAGCATAATGTAGGAAATATCTCGAGAGGGTAAAGGGAATAGGATCTAATGCATGTGATGAGACAATTGCATAGCTTTCTGTTGCATGGGGAAAAAAAAAGTATTTGACTTGTGGTTTGCTTCACTAAATGCAGTTAAAGAGAAAATAATGGCAGTCCAGTACCACGTGGGCAGGAAGTGCAACAGGTCACCTTGATTGCCAGTAGGATAAACAATTCAGAACAGGAGCACAGCTGAGGAAGGGATGAGTTGGGAATTCTGCATTTAGGTGCATTAAGTGCTGGAAGGAATAGTAATTTATTTATTATGCAAGGCTGATGCACATTGATGCAGTTCAGGAATTCCACAGAAGTGATGCTGCCTTCCAAAGAGCTTGGCTTTCAGGAATGTTTCGCTTTGGCACAGCTGAAAGTGTCTCGAGGAGCACTGGTGACCTGCTTGACTAGTGAGGTTCCCTGTAAGAAGTTATTTTTTTCATCCACTGGCATAAGTCAACTGCATGAACTGTTAACAGCCAGAAATTACTTTTATTTGGCTGAAAACAAATGCCAGGGCAGTCACAAAGAGTTGTTTTAAAACCTTGCACTCCACAAAGGATTCTTGTTTTGAATGTAACAACTGCAGTTTCTTTGAAGGCTGTTGTTTGATCATAGTGCTAGTTTGGGATCATTACATTCTATTCCCATGAAACAAAATAAAGAGAAGATGTTCCCACAGAACAGGGTATAATGCTTGAAAAAATATTCCTTTCAGGTAAGCTGAAGTGACTCAGATTGATTCAAATGAGTGAAAAAAAAATAACAGGAACCTGTACTAAAACACTATAGATGCAGAGCCATTGTTCTGTTCACTCAGCCTGATGCATTTGCTCTTTGCAAATTATTTTGAGTGCTTCAATGAGCATAAATAAACCATATTTTAATTGAAATTTCAATTATCAGCCTAGACATATTTATCAGAGGTGCTGCATTGCTAATGCTTGTAGCACAAAGGTATGTTTAAAGAGTGAGAAATCCAGAGCTTGACTTGGGTGCTGTGACAGATGTTTGGATTTTCAAACACCAGTGAGACCCTTCTGTTCAAGTGGCTTGACCTATGTTACTTGGAACAGGCGTTTTTGATTAATAAATCATTATGGAGCTGCAGCAGCTCTATTTGGAAAAAAGTCTGTTTCTGAAAGAAATATTTCTGGTGCTGAAGAATCTTGAGCGTATGGTGCCAATAATTAATCACTGCTGCTGTTATTCTTCTCTTTTAGTCAGAGTTTTCCTAGCTTTGGCTTTTGGAGACTGCATCCTGATTAGGTCTTTTGTTTCTGGATTAAAGATCCATAGCTTGTTAGAAGCTTTTTCCTTGTGCAAATATCTGCTGATCTCTGATGAATTCTCTTCCTCACTGCCAGCTGAAACAGCACATTGATTAGAGTCTTTCCAGGCTTATGGGCACAAGTCATCTCTCCCACAGTGGATAACTTATTGGGAGCTTCTTCTGGGCTTTTATTAGTTAAAGATCTGTTAAAGCAGCACTGCACAAGGTGTACTTTCAGTTCTTTGCATTGATTCACTCTCATCACTGAATTTCCTCAGGATTTTTGCTGTTTGTACAAAACGAGTTTTGCTCTAGGAATTTATTTTCTGGTTTTCACTAATCATTATCTCCAAACAGTGTCATTATTTGTGGGCTTTTTAGGCTGTGGATGAGGTTGTCATCTTGAAAGTGATCTGCATCTTAAGGCATTAACTTGTATTTGATAATATTAGCATCCAAGTGGATTAGCTGGCTTGTGTAACTGATCTGGCCCAAGTCAATGACTTCTGTTACAGTGATGTTAAATATATTGCTACCAGTGATATTTTATCAACCTTTTCTCTTCCAGTCATTGATAAAAATAGCAGCACTGGCCCAACATCTCTGAGACTGCTAAAAATATCCCTCATAAATAATCCTGCATTAACATATTTTTTTTTGTGATCTGTCTGCACCAGTTTTCAGCCTTTGTGGTGAACCTCATTAATTTTTGTATACAAATGTCACTAATGAAATGCCATGCTTTAAAGAAAATATCATGCAGTCACATTTGTTACAGACCATGGTTAGTGTCAGCCCTGTTACCTTATCAGTTGGGTTTGCAGTGTGTATTTTAAAAAGTTTGTCAAGCTCTGCTTGCCACATAACTGTTTTGGTTATTTTTAATTATCCTGCTGTGCTTTAGTCCTCTGTGCACAGACTCCCTTGTCATGACTTAGCTTTGCACTGATGTTATTCTGTCTAACCTGTGATGCCTTGGAGTGGCTATCTGAAACAGAGGCCAGACAAAATTAAGAGAATTAATCAGATATTTATTGAAGGCCTTCAGCAGGTGCACCTTGGGCAGTCAAAGCCTCTGAGGGGCTACACACAAGGATGGTAATGAGTTTTTCATACAGTTTCAAGTTTGGTCCAATAACATATTAATTAATCCTCCAATTACAGCTTCACGTAATGAAGCCATTTAGTCCATGTTTGCCCCCCCTGCCTCCCAATTCACTGTTTGCAGCTTTTGGGGCCCGAGGCAATAAGGTGTCCTTAGGTTTCAGGCTTAGAGAGGAACTGTTTTGTCTGAATGAAATGGGAGAGAACATTAGCTGACAGGCCATGGAGTTTTAGAGTTGTACACTAAATTAGTACAGGATCTGAAAAATAAAAGCTAAATCCTAAGGCATTACCTGGAGTTAATTGGATTATTTGCTATTCACCATTTTAAGGTTCTTGTTGCCTAGTGAGTGGCAGTGTAGAAAATACTTCTTTTTCATGATAAGGGAGTAGTATTTAATTTCTTTCCACTACATCTGTGATTGTGGGAACCTAAGGGTTGGAAAACAAAACAATAGCAAAACCAAAATGCAAAAATGCAAATGCAAAACCAAACCAGAGCCAAAGGACTGAGCCAAGCAAAGCTATACCTATATTAGCAAATGTGGTGGCTGCAGTTCCCTTCAAAAGGCTCATGTGATCTGAACTAAATACAGGCACACTGATGTGTTTGGCCCTGACAAACTGGCTGTGGGTCTTGGATTCTCTGCTGTATGAAACAGGGTGGAGTTACTGTGCTGATAACTTTGTGTGCTGGTCTCTGAAGGCAGGCAGTGACCCACACTGCACTGGGAGAAGCCTCCTGACATGCATTCAATGTCCTCACTGATGCATTGGGGTGGTGCATTCAGAAGGAAGGGAGCTGCTTCAAAAACAAGGTACCAGTTCACATTTCTGCTGTATTTTGTGAGAGACATTTTGTTACCAGATATACCAGGTGGGTTTGGATCCCCCTGAATTCTGTATGTAAAAGTAATTACTTATTCTGTGCTTTACAGTCAAGTTCAAATGTTCTCACAACCAACTTTAGCTTGAAATCTCTCTCTGCTAATTCTTTTACTGGATGAGAACAGTCATGGCATGTTTTGCAGTCCCATACCAAAACAAATTTTCTTATGGAAGTCGAGGTACATCTTGAATACTTCATGAGCTGATTACTTATTTATGGCAGTTATGGTTTCATTAAAAATGGCACTACCTGCTGGGCAGCACAACTATGCTTTTAACAGTTTTTATCAGGTTGTTAAAATTACACAGATGATGAATATTTCAATAGTGAGAGAGAGAAAAGCATTTAACAAACTATGTTGGTTGGAGAATCTTATGCTGCCTAAAATAGTAATGCCTGCTAATTCGTGTAAATAACTAAAACTGCTTATTAAGAAGGGGAAATTAAAGTTTCCCAAAGCAATTTCAGCAAGTCAGAAAGGTGGCTTTTTTGAAAAGCCAAATCAGTGTTAAGAGATCATTTCAGTCTGCACTGGACATAGCAAAATGAATCTTTCAAAGGAGCAGATGTAATCACAGGGAAAACTTAATACCTTAATGATTAAGTTATCCTTCCCTCCAACCCCAGTCAATAATGTGATTAGTGTACACTGGTAAAAATGTTGAGTTATGGATAGCCTATTTGTTATTCATTGAATATGATTGGATTTGTGAGTATTGGTTGTATTTATAACATGAATTTTTATTCATGAATTTACTTAGTGTAATTTTAAGGATTTCCACTTGGTGGAGCTTTATGATTGAATTTTTAATATATAAAATTCTAAATATTTGTGATTCAGACTTAATAACTTCTCCACTGTAATGAAAAAAATAAACTTGAGAAAATGAAGTGAAGAGTAAATGTTAGGGATTTATTGTTCCCTTTCACTTGGATCTTGGATCAAACAATGATTTTTTTACATGGTATCATTATGCTACTTGAGACATCATTTAATGCAATTAGTTTTAATAATTTGAAAACAGGGTGGCATAATAGCTCTAGTAGGTACTGATATGTATATTCTATTCACAAGTTAATACTTTGTCTCTGTAAATATGTATATAGGTATACATATTATATATTTAAAAAACCCTCCAACATTCTTAGTCAAACCAGTGAAATAGTGTAAAATTACCTTTTATTCTTACTGTATAGGGGTTTGTTAAATTCTGAAGGATCCTAAAGAATTTTAGAAATTACTTTCTCAGGATAAAATACCTGAAAAGATAGAAGACTTCTCACTAGAATGCAAGGAGGAGCAATGTGCAAGGTTTCTGTCCCCAGAAGGACTCAAAACTAGACTGGACAATCCAGAGGACTGGACCAAGTATCTTTTGGAGACCCCATTCAACCTAAATGAATCTTTGATTCTGTAAAGAAAACTTTTACCTGTGAATTGTGATAACAGACACACAGCCACTAAGTTGATGGCCTCAGGTTTTAGGGTGATTGATTTGTTCAGTGGAAGATTTTGGAACAAGTAGCATTTTGATAGCACTGAGGAGGCATGGCTAACAATCAATTTATAAATGAGGAGAGGGCTCTCTCCTGGGAGCAATTAATATGCAAAGTGTGATAGCATTGTTTTACCCATCATCAAAATATATCTGCATAAAATGTAGCAACATTTCAACAGCCATGGCAGGTAATGAGCAAGGTCCTCCACACATCTTTGCAACCTACATGAGAACTGTTGTGGGAGATTTCAGTTCCCCCTTATGTGTATTATAGATAATTTGAAGGGAAGGTTACTGCTTTCCTCTTTCCACCCTAGGCTTCCCATTTTGTTGGATTTTTCCCATTTTCTGAGAGACTTCCACTCCTTGTGTTACTGATTCAGGCTAGTCTCTCATTCCCCAGACTTCTGAGTTGTTACCTTCTCTTCTCGAAATTTAATATCATTCCTCTCTGATAGTGTTTTGGATTATTTTTAATATTTGCAGTATAAATAAAAAATTACTTTTTTTCACTGTGACTTACCAGCAAAAGGACAAAGGAAAATTTAATGCTCTGCAATACTTAAGTATAAATCTGACGAGATATTCTCTTTGTTTGTTTTCTTTTGCCCTGTTTGTCTCTAAGGTGGTCAAAATTTATTTGTAGACATCCAAGAATTTAAATTAAAACCTCAAACAAACGAGCAAAACCACCCTCCCCCAAACAAATACCCCTCAAAAAACTCCAACCAAACAAAAAAAAAAAAAAAAAAAACCAAACAGAAATAAACATGTTTGGGTTGTTGTCTTAATTTTTCAAAATTAATGATTGCTGTTTCCAGATATTCTTGGCTTTAAAATCTGAAGTAATATTTTGGGGAGGGGGAATAATAATTACAAAAATTTAATGCCTGCTTAAAAAAACCCACTGATTTTCAATTGCGTGGTAGCAACCATCGGCTGCAAAGATGAGAAATCCGTGCAGCAGGTAGAGGAACTCCCCCAAATCCTGGGTGGGGAGGAAAACGTCTCGGCAGGTTGAGAGAGAACCCGAACGTCTGACGGGCATTGTCTGAATGTCACACAGCGACGGCAGGAAACCGAAAAGGAAACCAGGTCATGTTGGCTGGGGCTGTGCCGGGTGCCACACAGACGCAGTTTGACTGTCTTTGAAAGAAATCCCTTCGCATCCCTGGGGCGGAGCAGTCGCGCTCCTGTGCCGGGCTCTGCTGGGCACCACGGCGCTGCCTGGACCTGCCCGTGCCTCCAGGTGCCCGCAGTGCAAAGCGGAACAAACTGCTGCCCTGCCTCTTCCTCCGCATCACCCGGAGTGGGTGCTCCCTTCCCCTTCTTCTTCCCCTTCCCCTTCTTCTTCTTCTTCCCCTCCTTCCCCTCCTTCCCCTCCTTCCCCTCCTTCCCCTCCTTCCCCTCCTTCCCCTCCTTCCCCTCCTTCCCCTCCTTCCCCTCCTTCCCCTCCTTCCCCTCCTTCCCCTCCTTCCCCTCCTTCCCCTCCTTCCCCTCCTTCCCCTCCTTCCCCTCCTTCCCCTCCTTCCCCTCCTTCCCCTCCTTCCCCTCCTTCCCCTCCTTCCCCTCCTTCCCCTCCTTCCCCTTCTTTCTTCCCCTTCTTTCTTCCCCTTCTTCCCCTTCTTTCTTCCCCTTCTTCCCCTTCTTTCTTCCCCTTCTTCCCCTTCTTTCTTCCCCTTCTTCCCCTTCTTCCCCTTCCCTCATGTTGCAACTTTACCAGTCCAGGATGCAGGAAAAGGAAAAAAAAGTGGAATAGCTGACAAAGGGCATCCTGAGGGAAGATATTTAGGGGAATAAGTAGCTTTTGAGGCCGAATTTCTGTTGATAAAATATACATCTGTAGGACCATTGTGTGTACATTCACGTGGTGTTATGCATTTCTAGATGTAAGCACGTAGTTTAAGATACAGATAAGAAATTTATAAGTGGTGTAATTAAAAGCTGTTGCTGGAGTGATCTGTGGGAGATAGAAACACCTTTCTGATCTTTCTCTGCTCTCCTCAGGCTTCTGAAGTGCTTTGAAGAGACACAAGTGTGACTCTTCCCCAGGCACTGTTCACATGGTTGAGGTACAAGCAGGTTTGCTGAGTGCATAAATAGGGACTGGTTTGTCCAAAATTTCTTATATTTTAGAAATCATTTCAGGCATTGAGTACTGTTGAAGGGACAAAAATCTACTATCACTCTACTAGTGATCATACTCAACAGTTGATCAAAATCAACTATCATACCAACTAGTTTCCCAAAAACTTTTGAAATCTTCAGTTGCTGACCTGTGAACTGTGAGTAACCAAAGAAAGGTGTTTGGAAAGAGATGTTTCTTTCTGTGCTGTTTTTCATGTGGGTATTGAACTACTGGTGTGAGAGCAGAGCAGAATCCCTGTGTCCTGGAGTTTCACTTTCTGTGATGCCCTAAGGCGTGGTCCAGCTCAATTTTCCAGCTGGGACAGAGGGAAAATGGAGTTCAAGCAAATTCCAGGGACCTATGTGATCCTTGCAGACGTGAAGCCATGATCAGAGAAGTAACCACGCACAGGTTGCTTTGAGGACCTGCTTAATACACTGTGAGCAGTCTCCCAGTGGAGCTAGCTGGGGAATTACTACTTCCTGATGATTTCCCTGCCTCCAAATTTATGCCCTGAAAGAGTTTCAGACAGCATTAGTGTGGACTTTGCCTCTTCATTACTGGTGAATATGTGCAATAGCTTCAGAAACTACTGCCAGAATAGCTATTTCAATAGCTCCTAGATTCTACTGGATGCAGTACGTAGCATTTAAGTGGGATCTTGCAGAAAGAAGTCACTAGATGAGATGTGCATCCTTACTTCCTGCAGGCTTTTGTGCAGTCTGATATTTGGGATCTGGTCTTTCTCCTGAGATATGTATAACTTGGGCAGTCATGAGGAAGTGGTTCTATGTGTGAATGGGGCAGTACTGCCAGTCTTGAATGTTTTGGGTTTTTAGTCAAAATCATTAGACTCATCTGAAACTATAAAAATATCACCACCTTCTTCTATTCTGGATTGAACTTTTCCTGTTGTGTAGGCTTTTGTTTTGTGTCTAAGATTCAAAGATGAGTCTTGATGAGCTATAGTGCTGGTCTTGGCTGGAATAGAGTTAATTTTCTTCATAGTGACTTGCTTAGGGCTGTGTTTTGGATTTGTGTTGGAAATAGTTTTGATAATAGTGGGGATTTTTTGTATTGCTTAGCAGATTTTACACAAAGTCAAAGCCTTTTCTGCCTCTTATCCACCCCATCAGCATGGGGCAGGGGGAGCATAAGGAGTTAGGAGGGGGCATGGCCAGGATTGCCCAACCAACCCAGGGATATTCCAGAACTTATGGCCTCATGCTCAGCATATGAAGTGGGGGTGAGAAAAAGGAAGAGTGTGTGGGGGAAATTCAGAGTGCTGGCATTTGTCTTCTCAAGTCACGCTTATGGGTGATGGAGCTGTAAGTGATTCCCATTTCTGGGAATGGTTGAACACTACCTGCCCCTGGGAAGATGTGTTCTTTGTTTTAATTTCCTTGTGTGTGTAGCTTTTGCTTTACCTTTAAAACTGCATTTATCTCAACCCTCGGGTTTTCTCATTTAATTTTATTCTCATTCTCTTTTAATTCTCTCCCCATCCCACTGAGAGGGGAGTCAGCACGTGAAGCCCTGGGGTTTGGTGGTTTGAAGTAAAACCACCACAACACCCTGAGTGTATGAAAATGAAGATGACCGGTCTTGTCTTTGCCTCTGCTCCATGACTCTTCCTTTGTTGATGGAAAACAGTTGAGGTGTTGCACTTTGGCTGTACTTGTGCCTTGTCAGCAGTACTGCAGTTCTTGGTCAGAGGGGGATGCTGGTGCAGCTGCTGACTGCACTTGGTGTATTTGGGTAAAAGCTGCAGGCAGAGGCTGCACACTGATCCCTGCAGTCACAGCCTGGCTGGGTAAAAGCTGCAGGCAGAGGCTGCACACTGATCCCTGCAGTCACAGCCTGGCTGGGTAAAAGCTGCAGGCAGAGGCTGCACACTGATCCCTGCAGTCACAGCCTGGCTGGGTAAAAGCTGCAGGCAGAGGCTGCACACTGATCCCTGCAGTCACAGCCTGGCTGGGTAAAAGCTGCAGGCAGAGGCTGCACACTGATCCCTGCAGTCAGAGCTCAGCAGGAAATCAGCAGCAGTCAGAGGCTGCAAGGGAAACCCCCAGCAGGAGCTGCTGCAGGCAGAGTCAGGGAATGGTTGGAGTCAGGATGGCTGAGCTGTAAAGAGGAATGAGCCAGGGCCCTTTCCATGCTGTGATAAACAAGGAGTCTGTGTCTGGGCTCATTTCTACCCTCGAACAACAGGGCTGCTGCAACACCTGCCCACGAATGGGTGTATTTCTAGGGAGGTGCAGTGCAGTGCCCTGCTGTCTGGTATAAAGGCAGAAGCTGGGTACTGTGCCTCAGCGTGGCAGAGCTTTGGGGCAGGGGTACCAGCAGTAAGAGAGGCAAGCTTTGGGTGAGACCATGAGCTGGGCTTTAGCCTGCCTTAGATAGAGCAGAAGGTGGGCTGCAGTGGTACAATAGAAGGACAAGGGGAAGACAAATCTCAGTGTATCGCTTGAGTTAATTCTGCAAAATGCTGTGTGCAGTGGATCGCAGCTGGGTAGGTTATTAGGGATGATTTACAAACCCTAAACAGAGTCTGAGAGCAGAGATGAGAGCACCTGTAGCTGAAGACTTGAGAAATTCATAGCTCTGGTTTTGGTGGCCTGATATGTTATGCTAGCCCCAAACCTGCAGGTGTGCTGTTTGCTAAACGCAGAGGCTGTGTTGGTTGTTCACTTATTTTGTTCATTGTAAATGAAGAATTGCCATAGCAACTATGTGGTGCAGGTTTTTTGGTATTTTAAAGGCTGATTTTTTAACTGTGAGAACTGAAGAGTTTCTTTGCTCCTCAGGTAATGGAGCAAAATTCCTGTAAATAAAATTACTACCTTGTTTTTATGTTGTTTTCCTGCACAGTGGTATCTTGGCTCTTCTTTAATTTCCTAGTTTGTTTCATGTATGACTCTTTGCTTGTTTATATTACTCTTAATCAGCCAGTTAGGAAAGGAGTCAGAATCTGGGATTTTTACTGGTGTTCTATTGGTATCGGCTGCAGCTAATGAGCTCCCAAATATTTAATGAAAAATATGCAACTGAGAGGTGGGATTGCTTATTAGGAGTTGCAGAAATTAATAGAAGCCACATCAAAATCAAGTTTTTGGGTTTTTTTTAAGAAAATGCCCAAAATATATTTTGGCCAACATTTGCTTTCTTTACTGCAGTTTCACTTTTTATCAAAAGCAGAAGTTAAAGAAGGGAGCAAGAGCAATTTAATCTACATAATAATAATTTCATCTACATTAGCTTTCCTAAACTCAGAGGTATATTTTAAGGCTTTGTAACTTAATAATATAAATTACTGGTTCACATGTAATCTAAGATTAACACATTTAAATACTTGTGATAAGTTATCATCGATCCATAGAGAAAGTTGAGGGAGAAATTATCTGATGTTGATGAGCTATTAAAACCCTTCTGGGTGAGCTTTGTGTTGGAAAAAAAAAATTAATTCAGTTGTACTGAAGCAGAGAATGCAGGCTGGGCACATTAGAAATGTTTTTTTAAATACAATTGGCTTTCAATTGCTACATCTTGCTTCTTAGGAAACGGCTCGTTCTGAAGTTTGGCTTGCTCATTTTTGTTGGAGATTCCATAAAATGTGTGAACATTTCAAACTTTAAGAGTAAATGGAGAAAGAGGACACAGAGGTTGAACCCTTGCACAGGCCATCTGTCAGAAGGGCTTCCCTGGGCTTCTCTCCCAGGGAAGAAAAACACATTGCCTGCTGCTTTGAGTCGATTTGCAGGAGACAGGAGCTGGGTGATGGTGTAGAGGAGAGAGCAGGGCAGCAGTGCTGGTGACAGGGAGTGGTATGTCACACCTAACTCCCAATTTAGCACAAATGCTTTCCAATATCCCTTGGAGTAGTAATGTTTTTGGTAACATTGCTTTGGCATTCAACAAGTTTCAGTTCAAGTCAGTATTAACCACTCAGGGGAAAAAAATATGGTCTATGTTTGAGATTTCTAGTCTAGATTTTTGTTTATAAATGAGAAATGTTGCCTGTAGAAAGCTTCTTCAGTGCTTTGTTATCATCAAATCCAGAGGCTGCCCCATCTGCACAGACAGGAATGCCTATAAATATTGACAAATGAAGCATCTCTGAGGTCAGGGAGGAGTATCACCTGATTTAGAGCTAAGAGAAGTCCTAGGAGGACTAGTTTCTAATTTGTGCTAATATAGTCAGTCTCTGACAGAATTGGGAAAATTTTATCTGCTGACTTGCAGTTTTCTGCTTTAGCAGAGAGATTGCTCTTTCTCATTTATGGTTTTTTTTTCCCCTTCCTGCCTTTTCTTTCATACCCTGTTTCATACAAGACATTGCAAGGCTGTGTTGCAATTTCATACTTGAATTAAATGCCGTATACAAACATAAAATATATTTAGAATATAAGATTGTAATATATTATATATATAAAATATATATTTTGGCAGAAATATTTTTAAATATAAATATAGGCACAAGTAAATCTTTGCAATTTTTAGGTATCAGTTTGAACCTACACACTTAGAAAGAGTAAATTTGAATCCCCAGGAGTAGTAGTTTTAAGATCTTCTTTTTCTTTCAGCTGCAGTATCTGTGCATTTCACAACTGAACAAGTAAAATATCTGATGTATAAAAGGTAGCATTTTTAACACCATGAGTGTACTAATGCTTACCCAGCAGAACTGCAAGACATTTGGATATACAGGAATTTGAGTTAATGATGTAGAAATTGTATATATGGACTGCCTGGAAAGCAGGCTAAATGGCATTGGGTCAGTTTTTGCATAAAAACGGAAAGAAAATTAGTTTATTTTATGGATTTTGAGGTATTTTGAGGTATTAGCTGTAGTGATTGTAGCTTAGAAAGCATTAGTAAAGAATTAAATAATAGTGCTTTGCATGCTACTAATGGAGAATTTTGTTCCATGCTTAAAATGTTCCACTAAAGTCTATGCATAATTTGTTCTTCATATGTCATTTTTGGGTGTTAAGTGAGGAGTTTTCTTAGGATAAACATAAATTAGAGAAGCCTGGTACATCAACTGTTGGTGCTGTAAAAGTCATACTGCTAATTGTATAGAGATACCATCTCTTACCTAGAATATTGAATGCATTACTGAAATAAGGATGTGACTCACTGTGTCTTTGCTAGGTATCCTTTTTCCTGCTTTCCCAGGTCAAATTTTAGTCAGGTAATCCTTGATTTCCATGGCTTTTTAATTCCAGGAATAAAGAGTAAAATTTTTTCACTTCAGCTTTTTGCTGCTATTTAATGAAATGTAGATCTGGTATATTGGTGGCAGAAAAAATGAAGTATTTTTACAAATGATCAATTTTCTTGATTTTCTTTCATGTGTTTTGGACAAAGTGCTGCAATTTGTTTCTTACAGCTAATGCAAGATTGCTTGTTATGATATGAAAATGCAGAAATAGGATAACTTTTCTTTAGAAACCATAACATATTGAATTGCAAGGCTGCTCAAGTATGTATTATGATCTTACTTTATTGTTCCAGCCTTCATATCTAGTTTAGATTTCATCTTCATTCTGTCCAGATTCCTTACTCATATGTTAAATTGTTCTAGGGATAGAGATCTTCCTGAGATTAGATGTATGCAGGGAGTACAAGTGCATGTCTTGTACTCCCTGCATACAGAGGGAGGAGAGGAGAGGTTTATTTCGTTTCGGTTTTGTGTTGTTGCTAAATATAAGAGAGATTTTCATTCTCCTCTGATGGATTTTACGAGCTCACACTATGTTAGCCCGGAATGAAATTAACTCACAGGGTGGTAGAACTGGAGAATATTGTTGTACTGAATATTACAGATGCTCAGATGAGGGAGCTATTGGCCTAGAGACGCGCTGGTACTTGAGAAAGCTTGGAAAAATATTCTATTTAGAGACTACTCTGCTTATATGTCATTTTCTGTATTTATCTGACCTTTTGCTCATTCTTTATTACCAGGGCAATTTACATAAAATAGGATCTATGCCATTTATGAGTTCATGTGCTCCTGCTGCTTATTCTTCCCTTGAAGTTCTAATCCTTTGTGGCATTTCACCCCAAAGCACTTTACAGTAATTGCTAATTGATATAAAAGGATCACTTCATCCACCCCTGACATGTAGCACCTCGGTATTGAAACTCAGAAGCTGTTTAACAGTGAGCAGTAGGACTACACAACGTTTTTAGGAGGGGGAAAAAAATAGCCCATCAACCTGAAAATGGACAGGCTATTTACATAGTTAGGAATTAGCTGCAATATCCATTTCAGGACTGTGTTAGGACGTCAGGGTTCATATTCCTGGGCTTCAGACAGGAGACCCTTGGTCACAAGCAGAGGACAGAGTGGCTGTGTTACATTTTGTTCAGAAACCAGCACCTCTGGAAATATATTACTCTTGGAATTCAGTATATTTTCCCACTGGTTGTGAATTGGATCAGCAGAGACTTAGAGGAAAGGCTTTTGCTTTACAGGATCTCAGTGTACTGTGGCCATTGGGGTTACTCTGAGAGTTCTCAGGATACAGTTGTGTTTTAGGGTGATGTTACGATGTTGTATCAGACTGGCTTTGAAAGAGTGAGAGTCAACAACACACAGACGTGAGATGGAGAAGTTTTGTCATCTGGTATTGTTCAATTTATTGCTCTAGGGAGTGCTTTGCTGGTTTAATAAACAAGTTTCTTTCCACTTCTGTCTAAAAAAGTTTCTCCCGAACCAGTTGGGAGAGAAGAGGGAAGGCTCCTTAGGAGGTTGCCTCCCAAATTTGCCCTAAACCACCACAACTTGCTACCTTGGCATGTAAATTGTGGCACTGTGCAGTTAGGTGAGGGAATCCCTGTAAAGAAAAGTTGTTTTACACAAGCTTAGGCTGGGAATGGCAGCCACAATGGGAAGTAAGCTCCAGGAAAAGTCCTCCAGAAGTCCTCAGGGAGTAATGTGTGCTTTTCCAAAACTCAGCCTTGAAGTGTGGTAATCCTCATGGCTTCACAGGAGCTGCTGCATCTGTCCAAGAGGTACAAAGGTGACTTTTAATTTATTGAAATAGGCCATAAAGAGAGAGAACACAGAACAAGCCTGGCATGCTGTCAAAGGATCTGCTTGAAAAACAGGAGAAAACAGCCACGGCAAGTGCAGCGGAGTTGCTAAGCTGTGGATTAATAACTGAGGTTGGTGTAGATGCTGCTACTTAAAATAAGGAGATAGCTGTCTTTCATGGTGTACCCTCTGGCTGCTCTCATGGCTGCATGACAGGTTTGATAGCACATTTGCCCCACTTGTTGGATTCAGTATTATTTATGCCTATATTACCTGTGTACTCCTGAGTGATTTCATTAATTTGCTGTATAACTATGTAGCAGTCAGTGGCATTTAATTTATTTTACTGATTTATGTCTACCATTTAAAAAAGAAAGCCTGTACAAAGCTTTGAGTGACATGATGGTAATTAAATTTTAAATAACTATAAATTAAAATATAACTGCAAGTTAAAGTTAACTATCAGTTAAAAATAAACTTCACAAGCCAGCAGTCTTTGCTATTCAGAGAGGTGGTAATTTATCAGCAGTCAATCTGCAGAAGCTGATTGGGTCTCAAATGGTACTTGAAACCTATCAAACTGGGTAACTTTAAAGGGTTTCTACTTCTTACAACATTCATATCCTCTTGGTCTGAAATTACCAGAGTCCTGGGCATATTTGGGATGTCCAGTTCTTAAGGACAAGTCTCTTAAACACACTCCACGAAGTGTAGAAGTGGTAGGCAAACACAAGGAGAAAACACTTTCCTTCAACTAAGTTAATAGATATTTGTAATTAATATATTAAGTTCTCCCAGTCAGTGACTCATGCACGTTCTAGCACATTTGTCACGTACTCACAGTGTTTATAATGTTGTAAATTCTTGCTAAGGCAGGAGTCAGCCTGTAAGCCATTTCTTTTAAATGTGAAAATCTTATCCTGTGCTTGGAACCGAAGTTATGTGAGCCTGCTAGAAAAGCTTTGCTTTAGAAATACTGTTTTCTGAGGAAGCTGAAGAAAGCATGGGAACTTTTTTGTATTTTATAAGGGCCTTAGAATAAAATGAAGGCTTTATGACCTTTAAGTGAAGCTTGGCTGTTAAATTATTAGGATTATCTTGAGTTACTCCTAAATTCTTCTATCCTGAATCTAAGAGAGGAATGGTTCCAGGGAGAAAAACATTGCAAATGCATTAATAGAGATGTAATGTCAAGAATGGCCATGTCTGTGAAGGGAAAATATCAGCCTATGCCTATTATTTTTTTTTAGGGACTTCAGGATTTCTTTGACTGATTTTTTGCCTGTTGGGGCAAAAAAATGTACATTGTGGTATTTTTTTCTGGTTCATCTTATACAACACAGCAGGACCTATACAATACAATTAAATTCAGTGTCCTGGTGTGGTGAGGAAGGAGTCAGCAGTTGAATCAAAGTGGATATATCCACCAACTAAAATCAGGAAAATGCTCTGGCTTAAAGGGAAAGGAGAAACTTAGAGTACATAGTACATGCACTTTGTTGTTGGTGGCACTTTCACAAATAGAGAAGTTTAGTGCTCAGAAAACATCAGACTTTAGAAAACAAGGCTGGATTTATGAAGGTCAGTTGTTACTTTTTCCTGACCTGTTTGTTGTAGTCCAAGTTTAGGAAGTTACTGCCTGATAATACCAGTATATTATCAAATATATTCAAGATTTTTATATCTTTGTTGCATAAAATAACAATTTTTTTCTCTAGAATGAAGATGTTTTGAGCTGGAGGTGGGAAGATAGATGGTATGTGGGTGATGATGATGTGAGTGCCAATCAATAAATCTGGAGAGCTAAGAGTCATTTTTTTTTAAGCAAACTTTACTCATCTGTCCCATCCACTGGTCAGATTAGAGGTATCCGCTTTTTAGTTTTCATCCAACGTTTAGAAGATATCCTGCTACTTTGTTCTTGCCAAATAAACTATTTAATGGTCACCCAGTAATGACATGCAAATATTTCAAAATAGAAAAACTTAGGTTTTGTGGAATGCTAATATTTTTTTATAGTCAGTTTGAGTAAAGTGGTGTGGATCACATAGTACCTTTCACAAAGATTAGTTTTTGACATGTAGCACTTAGTCAGGTTATTCAGTGTGAAATTAATTTTGAGCAGTATGAAACACTGACGCTTTTTACCTGATTGTTTACCCGATGCTGTATCACTTATAAATAATGAAAGAGTGGTGATATTTGCTTTGTTGCAGAAAGGCTAATTCTGTTTCTCTTTTGGTTTTAGCTTCTACACTCTTCCCACCCCCCTCACTGTATTTTTAAAGCAACAATATTAAAGTCAAGTTTTAGGTTTCTGTTTGGCCAGAAATCCCATTGGAAAGCTGTGGAGTCCTTCAAGCCTCCACCCTTCACAAAATCATTGTCCAAAAGGAAAGAAACTCAGACCAGAAAGGCAGGAATTTGCTGAAGAGGTTGCTGGTGAGTCTGCCTCCATTAAAAAATATTAATTTCAGTTCCTTGTGTGACTGAACACTACCACATGCTCATACTTTGAAGGTTTATACAGAATTCTGTAGATGTCTCCATTCCTTCTGAGCAGGTGGATGTTTCTGAATTGTAAGAACAGCCACTAATCACTCAGCCTGGACCTGATGGGGGAAAAAACAAGGTTTCCCCCTTAATTAGAAATAGTTAGGGAGAATGGAGTGTGGCTGAGTGCAGAGTTGGACACATTACTACAGCAGAGGGTAAGTTGAGGCATGTTGATGTGCAGTCTGTAATAACCACCTGGTTGGTGACTTAGAAATCCCTTGGCAGTTCTGCTACTTCTGCAGTATTTCTTCTGTTTCAGCTGTAGTCTTAAAATAACTGATGGAGTCCTTTTAAGCATGAACTGTAACAAAGAAACCTTGACATATAAAAAATGTTTATAATAAACCCATTTTAAGTTTTAAGAAGCATCAGCTTCTTTACATAAAATTACTGATTTTTTAAATCAGAAATGGGGTGTGATGGTGCTCTCTGAGTTCTTAAATGTATGTAGAATATAATGACTTTTCACTGGCTTCAAAAATTGTACAAGATCAGTAGGAACGTGAAATTCTTTTGCACTAGCATCAGGTTTTTTGAATAGTGTTAACCAAACACTGTGGAGTAAGTTACTCAACAGAACTGCAAAAACCCTTTTCTCTGGTGGCCCTCAGATGTTCTGTTTACATTCTCTCCTATTATACACAGATATAATGTACATCCCCTGCACATATGAAGGATGTTTCCTCCTTCCATTGCATGATTTGCTCGCTGAGGCATAGATGTTACTTTTTTCTTTCAGCGTCAGTGGCATGCAACAATTTGCTGCAGTTAGTCACACCTCAAAGTTTCTAAACTTCTTTTAGATACTTCAGTAAAATTTAGGCTTAGCTGACGACCAGTTGGATGTCCAAATGTCTGAGGTGCTTTAGTGTTGGAGTTAGATTCAGATGTCATGTTCAGGCCCAAAATGTGGGGCATTATTTTCTTGGCATCAATGAGGACAAGTTTTTCATAGTTTACAGGTTTTCTTGAAGGTCTTCTGGAAGCATCAACTGCTTGAATAATCTGCAGATAGGAGGATGAATTATAATAATACCACAGGATCATATTTGCCTATCAACAATGCTGCGTGGGTTCTTTTTCTGGTTGTGACACAACAGAATTTGGAAATCTTGCATTCTCTTTGGGCACTTTGATGCTACCTTTTCTTCATAGAAGTCATAAATTAGGCTGCTTTCCCACACAATAGTTTCTTGGAACATGTGCTTTCTGAAGCTTCTTCTGCAGTTTTTGATCACTTAGTTGGTGTAATTCAGGTACACAAGTAAGAGAAATCAGTTTGTGGAAGAGGTTTAGCACTCAATATATTAATGGACCATGGAAGAGAAAGCCCAGTTATGTAAAAATTCACAGAGTGACCTCAAAAGTCAGTAATAGGGAATGTCACCCTGTCAGATTGCATTATTAGAATGAGCTCAGCCTTATTAAGTGCACTTGAGTTCTACAAATGATGATTCATCTCCCAGGTGCTGTAATGCCCACTCACTGGACCTCAGTGGAAGTTTTCCTTGATATCTGTTCTGGAAATTAACTGTCAATAACTATTGCAGAAGCTCCAGGTTATTCACTTCTAGTTACAGCCTCTGTGTGGAGCTTTTGGAACATGGGATTGATTTTTCTTCTCTTTCCCACCTTTTCTTTCCTTCCTTTATTGGTAAGTCTAACCTGGAGTGCATCTGAGTCTAAAAAGAGCTGGGGTCAACAACATCTAGGAAAAGTAATATTGCTTTTACTGGCTTCTTTCCTCACACTTGGCATGTGACGGAGGCAGTTAAGGTAATATATTCCCTTCTGAATATGTAATTAAGTGTCCACTGCTGCTTAGGAGCTCTCCAAGTGACAGAGTTCCAAGTCAGCCTTAGATGCCTTGTTGCTTGAGCATGTCCTCAAAGGACCTTCTTCAGCCTTTTAAGGCTTTTACTTTTAACTAGTTTTCATTTGATTTTGGTAGAGTTAAGCAGCCGGACACCAGAACCCCACACAAAGGGATTTCATCCATTTTGCCATGATTTCTGATCTCTGAGAAGTCCATTTGTCACTGGAAGATACACCTAAAGAATTTCTTGCTGATATTTTAAATGACAATCAATATATATTTGTCATCCTGTCAAAGCATACCCATGGTGTTTGTCAGTTCTCATATTGTAATTGCAGTGTCTGGGTATTTTTTTTTTTTTAAGTAAAGAAATTTATTCTCTATCTTTGATAGTGTGATGAGAGCTTGAGGCTCTGGTTTTTTTCTTGAACTCATATTTTAGTAACCTTTCATGCTGGTAGTGCCTCTCTGCTCTGAGGATAGGCAGAGTTTCCTTTTCTTGGCAAGTTCTTCCATTAGCTCTTTGGTTTAAATTAGTGACTGACCTTAGATTAGCAGTGTTATGTGAGCCTATGCAAAATGTTCCTTGGCTTAGCAGTGCTGTCCAAAACAGTAACTAAATAAAAGATGTACTCAGAAATGGTAATGGAGGGATCCCCTCTTCCTCTAGCAGATTGTAGCAGCAGGTGATTGAGGAGAGGCAGCTCTTACACACCTTCCAGGTGATCTGCCCAAGACGAGATCAAAGGAGAAGAAAGGGCTGCTGGATTATGTTCTGAAGTGCTGCATGTTTTCTCCCTAATCTGACCCACAGATTTCTGCCTGGCTTTATTTAAGTGCATAATGACCCCAAGCCTTTGCAGCTGCTCCTCTTAATGGTCTTTCTTACAAATTTTGGAATCAGACATGGGGGAATAGTATGCTGTGGGGTTTTTTTGATACATACACCAATACAGTAAATGATAAACAGTGGTAGCATTTCTTCACTTGACTGAAATCTATAATTTAACTTGGATAAGGCCCTAGTAACTAGTAAATGACATTACCGTTAACTTGAAATCCTCTGTTGATTTGGAAATTGTAAAAATAAAGAAAAACACTTGAAAAGCCAAGAAACACACACACAAGGCCCAACTAAGCAACAGAGCACAAAAACCATAACATCATGGGTATCCTGAAAGAAAAAGGACTTTTCTCACTGTCCTGCAAGCTGCTTTATAAATTCAGCTTGTGATGGATTTGAGAAAAGGCACAAGGGAGATTAGGAGTGTTATCCATTTACTTTTACAAATAACTTTTGGCTGTGTTTTACAATCCAAGTGGATAATACCTCCTTGCATAGCTCATGAAAGGCAAGTTTTCGCAGGAAAAAATGCAGTGCATATTGGTGTAAGTTATCTGGTAAGCTTTAGGCTTGCACGCTTGCTTCATATAGAAGAATCAAATTAGCTGCACTTTGTTTAATTTTTCAGCATTTGCTTTATCTTTCTAAGAGTAACCCTACTTTTCTTGTCATTTTAGTGTTTTGAGACTTGCAGAGGGAAAGACTCTGCACTCCTGAATGTAATAGCATATTGAATTTTTGTTGGGGAAAAAACCTAAGGTCACATATAAATCTGTTAAGGAGATTTATGTCTTAATGTCTTCTAAGCAGCTCATGTGGGTTTTAGAGTATATCTGTTATATAGGTGACTGCTTTTCTGTGCTTACTTCAAAATTTTACATGCCTGTAACTTCACAGGGGAATATGAATCATGTTATTGTGTGTCTTTAATGGCTGTCAGATGAATTCGTCTTTCAATTAATAACATATCATTGAGAAGGTGAAAATAAATTTAGGCAGATGTAGTCTGATTAACTCATATACCATTATGAGTATGTGGTAGGTTGTGAAAAATAGTACTGCTACGACAGTAGGCAAAATTTATATCAAGAAATCTGTTTGTCCTGGATATAACTGCAGGATTCCCGTTTAAAGAACATTGATCTTTACGTTGCATTAAAATTAATTTCCTTTTCAGACATCTGAAAGGTCTGATGTCTGAAACCTCTGACTTTTTTTACAAGTAAACACTTAATGCTGATTTGTTGATAGTTTTCAGGGAGACATTTACAAAACTAAAAAGTAAATGTAAAATGTAAAATAATGTGATAAAAGTGTAAATCCCTCTCCTTAAGGATCCTACCCCTCCCAAAAGAAAAGTCATATGGTCACAATCAGAATTTTCCAGCAAACAGAAAGTTTTCTTCTTCCCCTTTTCCTTGCAGTGTTTAAAAACCTATTCTAATTTTACTTTGGGAAACAAAATATTTAAATCATTCAATACATTTTTCATTTCACCTTTAGAGGATGATAAATAACAATTTACCAAAAATGTTATGGAGGGAGAAATGAGGCTGAAAAAAAAAGAAGTTAATCATATCAGGGCAGCTCAGTATGATGAGGGAACAAATGACCAGCCTCCCTTTGGCAAACAAAACTGAATCATAGTGAGGAAGTGAGGTTGCCAAGGCAGTGAAAAACAGAGCTGGAAACTTCTCTTCCAAGTCAAGTCACAAGTGGCGAGGCATTCAGGGCCTTTGGGGAGTGGGGAGTCCATTGCACGTCTCTCTGAACAGACAGGGGCTCCCAGCATTTCCTGGCAAAGGAGCCTCTGGTGTCCTCTGCACAAAGGACAGACTGTGCCCTCACTCCACAGGCACTCGCCACTCATGGCTGAGGTGCATGAAATTTTCACTAACAGTGTGCAATGCCTGCTTTGTGGCTCCAGGGAGGGCTTCCACTTCTTGGGATATTAAACCTGCCTCTGTCTAAGAGTGGCAGTTGCTTGGAGTGATGTAATGCTGTGTACACAAAATACCTGGTTTTCAAGTCCAGGAAGTTAGTAGAATACACCATGCTGATGACCTGCTAAGTAGTACTTTTTACTTTTCATCCCTCTGAAGCATGAATTTTGTTTAAAAAGCCTGCCTTATTTTTGTTTCTCACTATATTTAAGACTCCAGCTACTTAGTGTGAACTTTTCCGGGGCATGAATGAGTGAATGAGGGCTCTGACCTTAAGGAGGAGGTGACTGTAGCAAGTTGCTACCTCAGCTTCCCTGTTTGCAGGACAGGCTTGATAAAAAATAGTTCTATAAAAATTACAAGGTTGTTAATGAATAAGAGCTGCTGTGTAAATAATTGGTAGCCAGTCATTTGCTTGTCATTTGACTTTGTAAATTTTTTACAAAGTTAGAGGTATGAGCAAAAAGATTGTTTAGATGTTATACTCAAGAGCAGACTCTTAATTTCTTTCAGAACTCAGTCAGATAATCCAGCATTGAAGGAAAAAAAAAAAATCTATGGACACGTGTGCCAACCTTTTTTGAGCTGTACAAGTTATTTTTGTATTAAGCACCTCTTAAAACTCTCAGTGAGGTCTGTAAGGAAAAGAAATCCCCAAAGTTATCCCTGGAGCAGTTCTAATTCTCTCACACCTCCTGTTTTGCTGTGACTTTGGGGATGGGGACACTGCCAAGCTCTGTGTCCTGTGGCTGGCCCTGCCTCTACTTCTCTAGGAGCTGCAACTTCACTGCCAGAGTTCACGGAGGAGTCTTCAGCTGGGTTTAGTAGGTATTTTCACTTGTTCCCCCTTCCATGCAGGGCTGCCCTCCTGGATCCTCTCTCAACAAGTGAATTTCATTCTGGAGATAGAAGGTAATTGCTTTTTGGACACCACTGAAGTGTACCAGCCCTTATTTCCTGACTTTTCTCACTGCTGTCTTTGATGGTGACAGAAGACCCGTGGTCACTGCTGTCCTGGCTGTGTTCCTTTCTGAAGGTAAGGTGAGATATTCACTATAAAGACGGCAGCAGTGGTGGAAAAGGTTAATGTGTAGGGATAGACTACCAGGAAGGGAGTGGGGAGAGAGCAGTGGTTAACTAAAGCTGTTAAATACCTCCTCAGATCTGTGTGCCGAATTGTCTTATTGTTGCTTAACCTGCTTCACTCATAATTACCTGAAATGGCAAAGGCCTCATACCCCAACTCATTATTTGAATAAATAAGGCTGACTTCAAATGGAATGGACCAGGGAGCTGGTCCCAGGAGCAGGTGTGCTGGCTGACCTGAGGGGTGGGTACCTCCCACCCTCCCCTCCCCAGAGGCACACAGAAGTGTTTAGGTGTGCTTAACCTTTCCTGCCACAGCTACTTCTGGCAAAAGGTGCTAGGAAAGGTTAGATGCTGGAGATAACACTGGCAAGCCTGGGCTGTCCACTAGGACACCCACCCGCTGTTGGAGCTGAGCTCGGCAGCACCAGGGTGAAATCCTCCAGCCATAAGGTGAGCTAATAAGGAAATGGGGCCCAAAGAGAAGGGTGTCAATTTAGCACAACTCTAAGAGTTAAATAGGCTTGACTGAAATAATTTTCTCAATTACGGCTCAATTTCATTTTTTAGGATAAAAAATTAAAAATTTTAAATGCAGGAAACATAAACCGAATGGTTTTAATATGGAAGACAAATAATGATTTTTTTTCTCAACACTTGTTCATATTTTATGCTTCCTCTTGCTGCTGGGATACCAGAGCATGTGTTCCCTTATGCTTTTTGCTGTAAAAATTTGTTAGTAGTTTTATTTTCTTTCATCTTTCATACTTTTGAAAATTATTTTATGTGGGCTGAATATGTCTTTATTGGTTAAAATAAGTGTGTTCCTAAGCATTAAAGGAAGGCATGTCCAACATGACCCTGAATGCCTATAACTTGTTGGCAGAAACTGTGACAATATATATTGCCCGAGGAGACACTCTCATTAACAATTTGTTTCTTTCTTGCAAATAGATAAAATTTTTGGAAATCCAATTAGATCTGATGCTTTTTTTTCCTTTCCAATTAATTTCGTAACTGATATAAACCAAAATGAATTATGACTTTCTCAAAATTCCCACACTTTTATAAAGTTAAAACAGGCTTCAAGAACAAATTAGTGCAGTGCAAAAATTAATACATGCGAAGTAATGTAAGCACATGGCACTTTTAATTTTTCAGTGGCCTGGGGGTACTGTTATCTGGTCTTTTCTGGGAAATCACTCATCATGTTGCTATCGGGGAAAGAGAGAGCTGCAGCCCCCTTTCTGGGAGCAATCCAGTGCAGTATGGATATTAATTAAATTTATTAAACAAATAACACAGCGACTCAGGGAAGCAGGGGTCCATCTGCCAGCTCTGTAGATTGATCTCTGCAGAGACGCGAGTTGAATGGTAGTTAAAGCTAAGTTGCAGAGCTCAGCAGATGGGCTCTTGTCTCTAGTGGGGGGAGATTTGGTGGCGGTCCAACAGCTTTTTTCCCCCTCCAGGTTTTTGTTCCTTGCAACTGTGACTGAAGAAGCACTTCTCTGCCTTTTCTCAGCCTTGCTCCCCTCCCCCCCTTTTGTTTATCTGAGCAATGTTTAAGTCTGAGTGATTTGTTAGAGAGGCAAGTCCCGGCTGATCTCATTTTGTGTATGTGATGTAAACCTCAAGCAGAAAATAATTAGGAAAATGTAATCCCATTGACTTTACACCCCACTTGTGTACACTGCTACATCTCTGCCTGGTGCCTTGGAAAAAGGAAAGTCTAGTAGCAGCACTACACTTACTATTCAAAATCACCACCCATCAGACATTATTGTTAAAAAAAAACCTTTGCTGGAAGGCTGTGTACAGAGGATGAAATGATTTCTGCCTGGAGGTCTAGGCTGTGGTGGTATTCTTTTGATTTCACTTTCTTTCATTTCTTCCTGTTGTGTTCTCTGGTTCTTGAAAATATGTGTCTTTCGAATGAATCCCTCTGCAATCTTCCTGTAAACCGGTATCACGCAAATACTGATCTAATGAATAGTTTGCTTTATGTGGGCTACCTAAAACCTACGGTGTTGTCTGTTGTGGATTAAAAGCCCTTGTAATTAATTATGCAATTAAATCTTTATTTATTATATCTTTGCAGGTGGGTAGGTCTTTAATCAAGTCTTGAGAGTGATGGGTAATATCTGCTGCTGGAGACCAGTCATAATGCCACTTACATCCTTGGCAGAAGTCCCACAGACTGTAGTGGGAGCAAGACTGGCCTTAATGCTGCAGGGAATCCTGCTGGCTGTGGTTCAGAAAGCCTTCTGAGAAGGTTTTGTAATATCTAATCAGAGTTTGACTATTCCTCAGCGAGCGCTTGCAATGGGAAAATCACGGCCATACAAAAAGTCAGCGCTCTCCGACAGCCAGCAATAATAAAGAGACCATGAGCTGCATAAGAGGGTTCTGCTGTGTGTCACAAAAAGATTGCATTTATCTTTCCTGGATGGGGAAAAGTAGGCAAAATGACTTCTGAACTTGGTGGGAACTTGGACAAAAACAAGGCCTAATGGATTGGGCTCTAATCACGTGAGCTTTGCAGAGTAAACAATAGAGAAAACTTCTCTGGATGGTAGTTTATACTTTTGTAGTGCTCATTTGTTCCTCCAAATCTGTTCTTTATTATTATTATTTATTTTCTTGGATCAGTCTTGGTTGAAAGAACAATATTAGTGCTTAACTTCAGGCGTGAATATTACATGGTCTTCATCTAGAGAAAAAATTAAGTTTTCCTTCTCGCAGTTTACTGTGCTTTGCTGTGGGTATGTTTTCACTTTTAGACCATGCTGACATTATTAATTTGAATGTTTCTGTTACTGTGGTAAAGGCCAGCATTAGCTGATTTTTTATTAGTGCTCTGCCAAACAGTATTCTGAACTCTAGGAAGGGCATCAGTGTTCTGTGGTGCTCATGGTATTTTAAACTGTTCCAATTTGTACAGAGAGGAAAATATTATCTTCTGAGAGGCTCTTGTTACTGATTTGTAATAGGTGATCTAGTAATTTATTTATCTATCTGGCTTGTTGGAATTGAGACTCCTCAGGGTCATGCAGCCTGTATTTGAATTTATAGGCTGCTGTTTTATTCTGGTGCTAATTTTACTCTCTAATTTGAGTAGCTGTCTTAATACTTAAAGGAAGGCTGCCAGTTGCTCATAAAAAAGTTCTGGGTGGGATTGCCTGGAAGAAAATCTTGTGTTTAATTGGAGCTACTTTTAGAATAAGATAGTGAAATAAAATGATTGAAATTTTATGAATTCCCACAAACTAGAAAGGAAAGTGCAGTTAAAGATGATGCACAAATTCTTTGCCATGCTTAACAAGGTGTTGCTTGAAATCACACGTCTGTGAAATGAATCCTGGTCCTTTTAGGACCAACAGAGGTGTTATGTAGTAGGAGTTGTGGTAAATGGATATAATTCACCTGAAGTATTCTGTTATTACATTTACTAGGGGTGCTTAACTACAGTATTCTTTAATGAATAAAGCCTCCACCATGTTTCTGAGCCTTCTCTGACAGAGACCAAAGTACCAGCTGCACACTTAATTTTGCTCTCAAACAGTATCTATCACTGGGGTGATTTTGAATTTAGATGGAGAGGTAGAGGTAGAAGCAAAGCCTCCTCTGAATAAAATGAGGAATTTTGCTTATACCATGGGGAAAATGCTTGTGACTTAAGCAAAATGTTCCTCAGGCTTAATTTTTTCTAGATCCTCTTGTGCTTCCATTTCCTTCCCACCATGAATCCTGTGTATTTACACTGAGGAAGGCAAATACCCTCTTGAAGTTACTTAGCAGAAGCTTTCCTAGGAAAGCCTCAATGCTTCCTAAAAAAACCTGTAATAATTTGAAAATTTATAGCACCTTGCCACTGCAATGGTAAATCCAAGAGCCTAAGAATTTGGCATTTACAGATGTTGTATCTTTTCTGCTTTTGAAGCTTTACCTGGACACAGCTGGTTTGCAGTGGATAACAAGCGTATGGATTTGCTACAGTTCTCTCTTTGTCCTCCTTGAAACACTATTGATTCATTTATGTAATTACCAGTAAATGTGGGAGAAATTGAGGAACTCTTGAGCCTTGGAAGTAGCCTGGACGTGCCTTGTAAAATATATTAAGGATGATGATTTTTGCATTAATGTGAACAGTCTCTAATAACATGATGTATCTTTAAAGAGGGCTTTGGCTTTATAATGCCAAGTGAAGTACACTTAGCTCTTTAATAGCACTTTCCAGTTGCAGGCTTTTAATGTTGACAGCTATATTTAGTACATTTGGTATTCCATAGGGTGTTCTTAGAAGAAATGAACACATCTGATGGAACAAACCCACTCTCCATGTTCAATTAGCAACAATACTGCTCAGTGGAGATTGGAACAGATAGGTTCTTAGATGTTTCTGGGAATATGTGTATCAGTGCTTAGGGACAACAGATCATTCTACTTAACTTTGAACTATCTGACTTTTACTAGTAGCTGTCTTTTAATATTAATAGGACATTCCATTTTGGCTTTGTATATTTCCAAAAAGATAAAGAATTTTAATCTTTAACTTGGAACTTATTTCACTAGATTAATAAAAATACTAGATGTGTAATTGTTCTAGCAGATAAATTACTGAGTATGTGGCTTAAGTGTATTCAGGTAATGAATATTTTAGTGTAGGTATTATAATTTTGGAAACGTATGCTGCTAATATTTAAACAAAGACTTAAGAAAAACATGTGGGCCACTGGCAGACATATCTTTAGAAATCACCTGTACTCTTAATTTGTTCCTGATTTCACAACGCTGGGTTTCCACTAGCTACATTAAACTTAACAAAACAAGTAGTTAATATCTATTAGGATTTGCATGCCTGCAGTGGCGTTTATCAGAACTCTAAACTTGTTTTTGTGTGTGGCACAGTTCATTCTTGGAGTCTCAGTTCCTGTTTTCAGGCTGCTTTGGTCAGTCAGAAACAGGCGAGGCTGCCCAGCGCAAGGACTGAACATCTGGGGGATTGCTCACAGCTAAAGATTGAATACCTCAGGGGTTGCTCCAGCTACACAGCGAGTCCCTTTGTGCTCTAAGGCAGGGATGAAGTTCCCGTGGGCTGCTGCAAGTTCCCTGTTTTCCCTGGCAGCTTGCAGTGCAGCCCTCCTCGGGCCCTCTGTGGCTGCCAGGCTGTGCTCTGTGGCTCCGAGGCTCCCAAAGCACAGCTTCAAAGATAAGGTCACTCCCAATGCTCCCTTGCCTTTCCACTAGTCCAATGTCTCTGTGAAAACATGCCATCCTAAATTTACCACTTCATCACTGCAATGAATGGATTTAAAATGAGCCTTTACTCTCACTTCAGCAAGGCTCGCTGTAGTGATGTTGACACTTATATTTAGAAGTTAACAGAGAAAATAAAACACGGCGAATTTGAAATTTGACTATTTCCAGAAAATGTCACTTAGTCTTCAGTCTCTTGGCATGATGCACAGCTTGGAAAGAAGATGAGTGATGGGGTTTGATCCAGTTTCACATAGCCACCTTATATTCTGAGAGCAGATCTAGAGAAGCCTTTCACTGGTTGTACTGGGTGTGCTAAGCATGGCTCCTGTACAGTGCAAACAAAATCCTAATTACTCATGATGCCTCATTTTTAGTTTATTATTCTCTAGCCAACTGGAAATGCAGTGACATCTATGGAGAATGATATCTGAGACTGTTCTGGCATCCTGAACCCAAAGTAATACTGCATACCTCAGTTCTATAACAATTTAATCAACAGTGTGGATGCGCCTTTGGTCAAGAACACTCGACCCCAAAGTAGCTCTGAACTGCTCAGCACATTTTTTTTAGCCTTTTCTTGGTTCAGCTTCACCTGACCTGAGCTACTCATGCAAGCTGTAATGTGTGCCAGCAGTGGGTTTTCTCTCTGGCAAAGCCTCCTTAGGGCTAGGTGCTGTCTTTATTTTCCTGGTGCTTTAGCCTGTTGAGCCTAGGTTTTTAGTTTCAATGAGAACATCTCTATTCTCATATTTTCACAGCTTGGGGAGTGGTACTTGGTTATGTTTCAGATAATGAAGGGTCACTGGATTAAATGTGTCCTTGAGGAAGCAAAGGAGGTGACTTTTTCTGAAAAGTATTTTGGTTTGGGGTAGGCATCAGTTTTGTGATCTTTAATGTCAGATTCACCATTCTCAGGTTCTGGGATCTTGTCAGTCTGCAGTTTCAGTAACCAAATATATTGTGCTTTCAGGGTGCAATACACACAGGCTGCTGATTTTCGGGTGTAGAGTGAGAAGATCACAACCAACACTCACATGGCACTTGCTCACATCTATTTGCTCTATATTCTCATACAAATTTTCTGTCTATGTATTTATACACTTACAGACATTTGCATGTATGTAAATATGCCACCTATGTACGTGTCTACACACATATATACATGGGGGTTATGTGGATATGTGTAAAATAAATATATATTTACAAATATGCATGTACACACACAGGATTGATTTTCTCTGATTTGGGGGGCAGTAGATGGGTGTCTTGGTGTCCAAAAGCCACCTTCAAGGCTGAAGATGTAGAAAGAGTCATGGCAACCAACAGATCATAGAACCATTCCCCACCAAATTTATTTCTTTATTTACTTCAATTAGACATTTTGCTGTTAGATATTGGGGGAAGGGTAAGCATTTTGAAAGAATACTCACACAGCTGTAGCTAATAATAGTTCTATCTATTCAATAATCTTTTATCCCCCAACCCCTTAATTTTACTGTAACTTGTTCAGTGTCTTGTATAGACCAAGCAGACTGTCTTAGAAAAACCAAGACTTTGGATGATAGAGGTCATGATTTTAGGTTCTTTTAAAATCACTTTTCCCCACTTCCTTTTTGTGGCTTTGGGCTCATTTTTATTGCACATGTTGACTGAATGAAAACTCCCTACCCAGTGCAGGGCTCTTCCACTGCCTCTAGGAGACTGGGCTGCAATGTACACAGTGAAGTTGCTAAAGTCATTAGAGTTGTGTCCCTGCAGGCCAAGCTAACATTGTTCTACTTCTAGAATGAGGTCTTAAATCCAAAATCTTTTTTCTCTTGTTTCCTTTATTTAATGGGGCATTACCTTTGGGGAAAAGTCCATCTGCCACAATTTTTGTATGATTTTTATACATCATTCACTTTAAGAAAATGAGAAATGTTACAGTAGTTTTTCCTGAGATGCAGCAATGCAGGCTCTTTTCTAAGCACAGTCTGTGTGTTGCCCAACTTTTTTTGAAAAATATAAATGCTGTAAAGTGAATAATTCAAACCAGATTTGCATGTTAATCTGTTTTTAAATTAGTTTTTTTCATGTCATAGATCTATGCATAATTCTCTGGAGGTTTCAAGCAAGACTGAACTGGGTCAGATTGGCTTGTATATTTTCTCTAAATAGGATGGAAATAAAATCTAGTAGTGAATTGGTGATATTAATCTTATGACTGCAGAATTGGAGCCATTATTGGGCTCTCGAAGCCTTGTAAATCAATTTGTAGATTTCTATAGGATCAGCCATGCTATTGTACCCACTCAAAGGCATTTATGTACAGTGTTTAAGTCCTTCACAGCCTCTTTTGCATTATGAAAGTATGTAGCATTTGTATTCATGTACGTGGAGAAAAGTGGGAAAACGCATCTTAAAAAAAAAAAAAAAAAAATTTAACTATGCATATGAGCACCTGGAATATCTTTATGCCTAAACTTCATTATTTGTCACACTGCCTACAGTAGTATATCTGAGCCCTTACATTTTCTGTGTTAGCTATGTTTAAACAGAAATATTATATGTAAAAGGCTCTACTTGATTGGTGATCCTTTCACTTGGAATTGGCTGCTTCGTGGGAAGGCTCGGCTGCCACTTTGAAGAAAGCAATGGTTATGTGGTGGTTAACATGTGGTTAGTGCTTTTTGAAAAGGTAAACTGCATGTTTTTCCTACAGGGAAGGCAAATGTACAGATGTGTTGGCTACTCCCCTGCTTGGCAGTGTCCTGAGTGTTTTGGACAAACCCTCCTGCTCTTTGTTGCTTCTCACAACTTTAATTCTTGTGTTTCGACTGAGTGGAGCTCAAGGTCTGTGCCTTATCTGTTGCTAAGAATGATGTTTACATCATTACACACAATTTTACCTAACTTAAAGCCTGGGATACTTGGAGGACTGCTGCCAAGTTCCTCAAATTGTACATACAGAGACATTTTCAAGCCTTAATATTCAGCACAAGTGTAAATTATTTGAATTTCTCATCGTGACAATTGATCGGCTTCTTTCTGGCTGTGAAACCAAATCAAAATGGATGGGGTAAAACTGAGTTGAAGGTTTATTTATGTGATCGTGACTTGGCTTTCAGGAATACTGAGGCTGTATTTTCTTTGGCAAAAGGAATACTTTGTATAAGAAACTTTGGTTTTGTGTTTTGAGTCACTGCGGTGTGATTAACACAATGCTCACTTAAATCTACATAAGTACATCTTTCTTTTCTGTTTATGACAGAATAATGGTTAATTATCACCTATCAAAAAGATGAATACTTTTTCATTAAGTTAAAAAAATGAAAATGTACTATTTCAACTTGTGAATAAATTTATCAAAACAAATACGTATTTTCAGCTTCCTTCTTCATGCTGGATTTCTGTTTGCAAAAGTAGAGCAAAATTCTCTCAAGAAGGCAAAAAGCAGAGCCATGGATCTGTTTTCCAGCCTCTATTTCTAGGTTCTTGAGGGCTGTGGATTTTACCTCTAATGGAATGAAAAAGATCAAACTGTGCTAGCATGCAGTGCTGCTCTCCAAGTGCTGCTACCAGCTTGTCTTTTTAGCTACTTTTTATTAAGAAGCCCCATTGCCCTTGCAGCACTTGTCTATCAAAGCTGCCTACTACTCCTCAGACACATGCAGTTTTTCTTTCTTTAGTGCAGTGATGTGTCCACATGGGTGGACATTAGTGTGTATGTAACCTGTAAGATGGATGCAAATTGCTTTAAAATGATTATGGTAAATATGCTAATTTTTAAATATTGCCTCTTTTAAAATCCCACCTGGAGTCCTAATCTATTTTAAATGCTGAAGAGTGAAATGAAAGTTCTCTCTTGCAGATAGGCTTGATTTCTTATGCATTCTGTGCAGAAAAAAAAAAAAAAAAAAAAAGGAAACCTCATGCACTGGAGTTACCATGGAATGCAAGGTACTGATCTAGAGTTGAAATACTTCAAAATTTGGGGACATTTGGACCTAAACTCAATCTCTTCCCCCCTCAAATCTTGTAAACTACCTCTGTTCCTCAGTTTTGTTGGATTCAGTGAGTATAATAGCCTTTGCCTATCTGAAATTTCTCCAGTGCAGGGGAAGCTTTCAATTTTATTTCCAGAGCCCAGGCTTTAATTTACATCTATACTGATGACCTAGTTTGTATGAGTTGGGGGGTATTTGTTCGTGTTTCTGTGGCTTGTGTGTGTTTGTTTGTTTTTTAAACCTGCATCAAAGTGCCCTGTGTTCACCTCCAAGGGTACACTTGGATTCACAAAAGGTAGATGTGCCAAACAAAGGAATTTCTGCCCTGAAGCATCTCAGCCTCTACTGAGGCATGAGCAGCAGCACAGAACAATTGCAGCATGGCCAGTAGGCATTGCATCTGGAGTGCTTCGTGGAGCAGATGTGGTTTTCAGTTTGCTTTCTTTGTTTGTTTGGATGAAGCTTTCTGCCTTTAATATAGAGGAGGAGGAGAAGGAAGTTGAGGCCCTGGCTTTCACTGTATACTTAGGCTCTTTGGAATCAGAGGCTGTGTGGGAGATAGCAGGAGGTGAAGAATACAAAGTAAAGTGTTAATGACCAGGAGACACAAATAGATTGGTTAAAAAAAGGCTGAGTATGAAAGAAGAAATATAGGGTCAAATCTCTGATCTTTGGCTGCCTTTTTTCTGTGTATATAGCTGTATTTTGGGTACTGTGTACAACAGTTAGACACAATAGATATGAGAAGTAATGGATGACAAAACAATTATTGTCCCTCCTCAGCCAGAATGAGAGCGGGGTGAACAGTGCCAGAATAAAGTCAATAAGTGTATGGAGGAGTGAGGAGAGAGTGATGAAAAATGTTTTGCATGTGAGCCAATAGGTGCATTAGAGACATGAATCTAAAACTGTCTGATGGTGGATGATCTTGGTTTCAAGTTGTTCTGACATCTTGACAAGTATAGGTTGAAGTGTGAGAAGATGGTGGTGTTGCTCTCTTAGATGTTATTCAAATCTGTTGCTAAATCTCAGATGTCTGTGTCAACCGTCTCAGCATTAAATGCTGAATTAAATTACTTGGTTTAATCTTTTGTATAAGTTGTATTGTTTCATGTGATAGATCTTGCTGAGGTGTGGCCACAAGCACTTGAATTATCATAGCCTATGTGTGGAACTGGACTACACCCAGTTCCTACAGAAACACCCAAGGTAGTGTATAGATTGTTAAAAAGATGTCTGTGGCATGTGGCACTCGATGCAGACAGACCAGTTTGTACAAGACTAAGGACTGAAAGCTGAGAAGAGTGATTTTGGTCATGGGACAATTCTGGTTTCCATACTTAGCATTTACTTATGTCTCGTGTAAAGAGACATACAAAGACCCACATTAAAAACCAGGGGATTTCCTATCCTATCCTTTTCCTATCTCACAAAGGATTTCTCAACATCTTTGAACTTCCAGGAGGTGACATAAGGAAAAACATAACCTTTTGGGGCCAACTTGTCCAGATTAACATTGTCTCTGTTTTGTTACACATGATATTAAATTTTGTAGGAAGTAAAACCTAGACAGTAGGGCAGATTCTTTTTTCATGCGTCATCCTTTTCCGGGATGTGATCATATACCATGAAATAGCACTGCACACCCAATTTCTTTGTGTATATTTGTGTTCAGAAAGCAAAGCCCGCTGAAGAACCTCTGTGATTCTGCACAGCACAATCAATAGTACAGTGCTGATCTTTCATCCTCAGGTGCTCCTCTGCCCTGATACTACTGGGAAGATCAGTGCCTTGGATGAGCTAATGTGAGTGATCTTGACTTGTAAATGGATTTTTGGGGTTTTTTTAGTTAATGAAGGCTTAAGTCCTTAACCAGAAGATCTTGTGAAAAAATAACCTGTGGCTGTCTTTTCCCCTTCTTCACTGCCACTTCTTCCTCCTGCCCTGGTTAATATCTATCTCCCTTCACAAGCTGAAGGTTATTGTAACTTCTCTCTGTATTTCAGCACCTTTGCTTTGTCTGTCCTGAGGCTAGGGGCCAGGCCACAGTGGTTTTAAGTGATGAGAGACAATGCTGAAATGAAATAATGCATCAGTCCTGACAACCTTTTCTCTTTCTGAGCACAGAGTTTCCACTTGCTATAGGATCAAGATGAAGAGCGAGGTTACGTCACTTTTCTGAGTGAAAATTCAGCAGAAAACATGAGAGAAATTGTTGTATATTCTGCATCAGTCACTTTAGGCTACAGATCTACCCTTTCCTTCTGTGTTCTTGCTGAGAGAAGCTAACTGTGCAAGCTACGAGCAAATTATCACTTGTTGGGGAATGGCTGGTGCATTTGCACAGAATAATGAAGTCCAGTCCTTGCTGGGTACCAGCAACAAAAATTCAGTTACCTCTCTGTATAAAGTGGAATTTGGTTTTGGTTTTGACTGCCTGTAGTTCAGAGGAGTAAGTAGACTGTTGGAGAAGCTGTAACTCCAACAGCATAATTGGGTTTTGACCTTCCAGATTTAACACATCAAGATTCACATAATGACAAAAATCCGAGGGTAAGCAAAAGCAGTTCGTCAAAATTTATTCATCCAAGTTGACAGTTTGATCAGACCACATATTTAATCTTTCTGTGGAAGTGTTATCTAGAAATCACTTTTGACACGTGTTGGGTTTTTTGTTATTGCTCAGTTTAAAGTTCTAAAAATTGAAACCTTGAAGAGATAATAAAATAGTCACTTAATATTTATCCTATACTCAATTGCTTTCCATCAGTGGAAGTGCAACTCCAGTTTACTTGGGATTAATTTTACCTCATGAAAGCTTAAAATGTTTAAAGTTTTTTCCAAACTTTTTTTTTGTAGGGCTGAAAGGAGGCCTTGCAAAGAAAATTATTTAATGCACTGTGTTGATGGGATAACAAGTTACAGTCACAGTTCTGTTGACATCACTGATGGTGCTGAATCCCAGACAAGGACAAAAATGAAGATTTTTTTTTTTTAATGGGAGAAACATAGAAAAACTGTGTTTGTTACAGAAAAATCTGTTCAAGTAGGTAGCACTCACTATCCTTCATTTAGCTACATCTGTGGAATGACTCATTTGCCCACAAATATAAGTAAAAAGACTGATTATAAAACAAGGGAAGAGATGTGGGGGAAATTAAGCTCTTCATGATTTCTCTTGAATTAATTCTGTTGAAGCCTACTGAGTTCTTAAACTAACCTTTCCAAAGGGCTCATTCTTTTGAGCATCTCCTTGAAGGCAGATGTTTGTTTTACAGCACAGATAAATGACAGTTTTTCTGTATATCTTTTTACCTAGGGAAGTGTCATGCCTGTTGCTAAAGAAGTTTGGAGCAAAGAGATCAATACTGATTATTTTAAAGAAACTTATTACCATTGTCTGAGGCTATCTGAAATGAAGTATTCTAGATTAGTATAGAAGATTTCAAAAAAAATTGAAAATGCTCACCAATTTCCAAAATATTACCTTTAATTACCTTTGCTGATCTAGTAGCTGTAAGAGATGTATACTTTAATCTTTTAATCAAGGGACAAAAAACTCTGAGTACCCCCCTTGGTTTTCTCTCAAGTGTAATATTTCATTGTGGTTTTCTGGGGTTTAGGGGATTTTTTTATCATATACCACGTCACAGGATCTCTGCTACATTTATTTGCTTGCTTGTTTTTCAATAGCCCTGTACATAATTACGTGATATACTAGATGCCTGTTTTATTTTGGGTGGGAACTGGAGGAACAGGCTCATGAGAAGGTTGATTTTACAGTCTCAACAGAAATATTACAGCTGGCTGAACATACTGCAAGGTCTGTGCTAGCTAGAAGTATCTCAACACTGCATGGGCTGTGCATTACACACATCCAGGGCCAGTACCAGGTAAGGTGTGCTACAAAAATATCCTGTGATTTGTGAATAACTGTAATGATGGTTGGCCTGGGAAAGAGAATTATGTATGTTTGCAACTTTGCTTAAGGTCTACTTTTTCTGTTTCTTTCCTAAAGCAGTAGGCTGATTTCTTTCTTGCCTGTTTGAAGATGGAGGGGAAAAAAGTTACACTTTCAGAATAAAAGTGCCAAATTATATTAGAGAACATATGCTGTCTTTTAAGATAATTTTAGTTTCACTATCTGACTTTATTTCTTTATGAAAACCAAAGCTAATACAGGTTTGACCTAATATGTACTTTAATGGGTTATGCAACATGGTTAGTGTACATTTATCAATTTTTATTATGCATATTGCATGCCATCTTCAGAATCACAGAATACACAGCCTCTCTTTTCTCTGGGGGTTTTTTACTGATCCTTTCAAATGAAGAAGTCCCAGATATCAGAAGATCTTTTTTTTTTTTTTTTTTTTTTTAATAGTCTGATGTTGATCAGATCCAATCTTTGGCTTTTTTGGATGCAAACATGAAAATATTCCTGCAAGGAGAGACTTAAGGCATAAGGAGTTCTCTGACTATGGGGAATGTCAGGCAGGAGCCCAAAGGCAATAATTTTTTATACACCTGCCTGGCCAGACCAGCTTATAGAATATGCTTAGTTAGAAGGGACCCATCAGGGTCATTGAGCCCAACTCCTGGCCCTGCACAGGACACCCCAAGGATCCCACCATGTGCCTGAGAGTGTTGTCCAAACACTTCTTCAACTCACATAGGCTTGGTGCTGTGACCACTTCCCTGAGGAGCCTGTTCCAGTGCCCAATCACAGTCTGGGTGAAGAAGCCAAACCTCCCAACTCAGCTTCATGCCATTTGCTGAAGTCCTGTCACAGGTCATGAGAGTGAGGAGATCACTGAGAGATCAGCACCTGCCCCTCCACTGCCCCTCATGAGGATGTTGAAGACCACAATGAGGTCTGACCTCAGTCTCCTCTTCTCCAGGCTGAACAACCAAGTGCCCTCAGCCACTCCTCACACAGCCTCCCCTCAAGGCCCCTCACCTTCCTTGTGGTCTCCTTTGGATGTTCTCTAATGGCTTAAGCAAGAGTCCTCGTTTTCTTCCCAATAGTCAGAGGAATTAACCTCTGTCTGATTTCTACATTTCTTTGCTACTGCTGTCATTTTTTATACTGTATTGCTCTTGTTTGGCCCTTCCCAACCCCGAGTTGTTTTGTCTGGGGGCATTCAGGAAACCACAATTCTGGCCAGACCAGAGAGGAGCACAAGAGCAAGAGTGATGGAGAAATGATAATGATTAGGGTCACTACCTTCCAGGATCAACACTGCTAGAACTGTTTGGTGTCTCATCCAATGACTTTTTCAAATACTCAGGAGGGCCCTTGCATCCCTTGCGCTCTTGGAACAGATCCTTGCAGCTGGATCCAAAGTAGTTTAGGAAGGAGCAGAGACTTTGTGTTGCCTAGCATTGATAAGATCAGAGGGAACTGAGAGCATCCTTGGGAAAACTATACAGGCACCAGGGAAATGTAGATGCCTCAGGCTTGGGTGGCAATTGCTGTGGAATTTTTGAGATGGCAATTTTGGGCTTAGCTGCAGTTCTGCCTAAATGGAGTCAGTCTTGAGTTCTGTGGTATGGTTGCAGTTTAAACTTGTTTTTAAATGAGATCTTTTAAATGTATCAATAATTCATCTTTCCAGTTACAGTGCTTTCTTAAAATTGGAGATTCCTAACCTTTCAGTACTGACTGTAGCTTGCTCTTAAAGTAGAAAGATATATATGAAGTTCCAATCATTTTGACATGTGTAAGGGGTTAAGTCATTCTTGAACAGTTTATCGCTCATCAATTGTAATTAAATATGTTTATATTAAATTATGTTCTGTAATTAATGTAAAATCTCTTAGCCTGTGCTGTTATTAGAACCAGATGCTGAAGTATCAACAATATTTCAACATGACTGTGCTGCCTTGCCAGCTGTCTAACTGTAATTACTTTAATCTCAGCTTGTTATCTAATTATCACCTTTGTAAAGGGAAAAGTACTCTCTAATGCGTACTGATTGTTTCAGATGATGATGAAGAGCGTGAAACAGCTGTCAGATATCTTAGCCCTGCTTATCTGGATTAGAAAACTTATTGGGAGGCCCACTTTGCTTCAAACCCTCCTGACAGAAAATGGGACAATGGGAAAGAGGGTTTTTTTCACCTTGTTTACCCTAGAAATGCGATTCCAGTAATCACTGGAGACAATGGAGGAAACAAGCTAAACAATTGCTGTTCCCAGGAAGCAAGAAGCAAGACCATGATAAGGCACAAAGTGTGAACGATGTATGAATCTTCTAGTGGACAATGTATTTCTTTTTTAAACTTCTACTTTCACTGCAACGTTGGAGAATTACTCTTGATTTAGTTACTGTGGGTTGTGCTGAAATGTGGTAGTAAAGTTTGTTTTGGTAGTTAATGAGTTTTATGTAACACATCAATGTAGATAACCTCTTCCTGGAGAATCTTTAGTGTTTTAAGCACTGAATAATTTGCAGTAAGAGTTGTAAGATTTGCAGTTCTTTTCGGTGACCTCCCTCATGACAATGTTGAAGTAATTTTACAGAGTATTTTAATATTCTGTAGTGCTTAAAGCCAAGATCCAAATCCTGCACCTAAATAAAATTCAGGGGCGGAAACAAGGGTAGAATGCTAAAGTAAAAAAAAGTTTAAAAAAAAAAAAAAAAAAACAAACAACCAAAAAAAACAAACAAAAAAAAAACCACAAAAAAACCCAAAAAACCCCACCAAAAAGTAGTAGATTACTTGATTAGTAACACTTCAATAAGAATGTTTTTTACCTAAAATTTTGTTTTCTTTTTGTCTCCCACCTCCAAACAGTGGTGACAGTGATGCTTCTTCAAGACTTTTCCTGAAACAGTCTGGATTTTGTAGCTTAAGTATTTGATTTGGTGGCAGCAATATAATGGCTAAGAAATAAGGCAATTTTATCATAATGTCTTCATAGCAGTTGTAGCTTCTGAAAATGGAGCTTTAGTAAGGCTTCTTGTGATTGAAGTGTATCGTCGTTAATGCTGGCATGGTTTGAATCTTGCTGAAAAATGTGAAAGTAGATGTCTTCTCTCTCCTTGACACTTTCTATACTATACCATAGCAATTTGTCACTCTAGTAACTGTTCTAAGAATAAAGGGGGTTTTATTATTATTATTTTTTCTAAAGGGTAGTGGGGATATTTTTTTGTGTGCTCTTTATCAGTTTGATATCAGGGCACTGAGTAGTTACACACACACACAAAAAGATAATTTTCTGCTATTGACTTAACTGTGTTTTCCTTCTTCCAACTCGGATTATCCTTCTAGGCCTACCTTGACTTGTACATAAAACATAGCTCAGTCCAGCAGAAGGCTAAGTGAATAAAAATGAACTGCAACTTGGTGCTCTCTTACTTATCTCTTACATTTGTGGAGAAATAACTGAGCTTCAGGTTACCACAGAGTTACTCAGTCTTGATTTCTCTTAAAAGCACAAGAAACTAAGATCTGACAGGGGTTGAAAAGGTTCAGAACAGAAGCAAACTGAAGCAGCAGAGTTTTGCTGAGGCTCTTGGCTGGAGCAGAGGAACATCTTGCCAGGACTTCATAAACTTTTCTGTTTATGTAAAACAATGAGCCTGTGCAAATGAACGGGTTCACAGCTGACTGTAAACACAATCTCCATGTCATGTAAATTAGCATGCAATGCTCAAACTAAACATACTCCTTAAAAGTTGAATTTTTTTGAAAATCAAATCCTTAAAGTAGAAATGTGTCTGTAACCCTTCACCTGAGATGTCAGAAAGCACTATAGAGAGTCAATGATGGTCTATCAGTGAGAACTCATCCAAAGTACAGATGAATACTGGGTTGTCTTGACTTGATGGCAGATGCAGAAATGGAGCATTCTGAAACTGTCTTAAATACATCAATATAATCATAATGTGTTTGCTTTCACTCTTCCCTTCTAAGCTTTTATCAATTAATGTAAAATTGATTTACTTTAGAAAGTATTCTGTATTTTGGGCAATCACTTGATACAAGATTATTTGCAAATGTTATAAGGAGTTGTTTTCACTTCTTTTGACAAAGAAGAATAATTCAGGAAGTTTTAAGGTACCCCTCTGAGGAAGATGCTATAAAAATTATACTAATTTAAAGCCATTTTTGACTGACACTATCTTTTCTTGAAAATGTATTTGAAATTGTCATCTCTAGTATATAGCTCTTTACTTCTTGTATAGGAGCTCCATATTGGCCTGTTAAACTATAATGGGTAGTTTATTTTATAATGTCAAGGAACCCTGAACTCAGGAGTCTCCTCAACAGGACCTGACAAGATCATGACTTCTGTAAAACAGCCACTACCATATTTCAGGTCAGTGACTTTCCAGCTACAAATTCCCAACAATTCCTTGGTGAAAAATACAGAATACAAATTACCATTACTGAAAAATGATAATGTGAGAGACTGAGTGAAATAAAGCTTGAGGTGAGGTCTTATTCTGGATTTATCCCCACCACCAATGAGCTTAAAATATGGATGTACACAGAGGTAGCTATAATATGTAGTAGTTCATTGGGTTTTGATGTTTTGAAATGACATAGGTCTCTTTAAAAGGTGCTAATTGCAGAATAATTTCTTGAAAATAATTACCTCTGTATGAACTCTCTTGATTTAAGTGTTGAGGTATAAATACTATAGATCATATATTTTCATCTGTGCTCAAGTGCAAATGCTGAGGTTTCATTTTCATTGAATTATGCTCTATTACACTGAAATAGAAAAAAATATAAATATATTTCTGTGCATATATATGCACACATACTAAATGGGTGTCCATAGATACACAAAATATGTATTTGATAGATACACAGTATATATATTTGACATTGTGTATTGATCATTTGTGTGTAACTGCAGAGCTGTAGGTGAAATTGTGATGCTTTTGGAGTTAGTGTGAACTCTGACTTCACTGTATACAGGATGCTATTGTGTCTGGAAAAGAGCCTTTCAGTCTTCAGCCTCTTGCTTGATTTGTTTATGCCAGCCTGGGACAAAAGAGCCTCAAAGCTCATATAATTTATTTACTGTCTTTAAATCAAGTATTGGAACACCAAAACCAAATTATGTGACAGAGCAAAGTGTTTTCCTCAGTTTGTAAAGCCTTTTCTACTTCTATTAGCTCTTAGGATTAAAGGCTAAGCTGTTGAGGTTGAAGAGGTTTACTAATCACAGGGAAATAACTTCAGGGGTCTGTGGGTGAGGGCTTCTGGTGTTTAAGGGTATCACCCTTTGTAAAGCCAAGGATCAGCAGAGGAATGTGCAACTGCAGGGACAGTACTGCAGGTATGAGCAGGAGGGGTTTGGTTACAGAAGTGAGATTCAGTCCACTCTTAACTGAAGGAAAAAGGCTTTTGCTGCTTTCAGAGAGTTGGGTTGGTCTGAGCCAGGATGGTGCTGTACAGATGTGGGAGAGGACTGTGCCAGTTTTCTGAGAGCAGAGACATGGAAAGAAGTGAGCTGGGACATAAATGCCAGTGAAGAAAAGGGAGCACCTTGTCTGTTCATCAGCCAGGTTGTCTGGTCTGCTTGGCAGCTACAGGCTACAGCAAGAGGTAGATAAACTTAGGGGTTTAGTTCTTAAATAAAATCTGGCATTGATTAAATTTGCCAGAAGCTGCTTTCTTCAAGTTTTGTGTATGTTTCTGGAAAACACGAAGAGGAAAAAAAATTTTAATACTTAGAAAAGTGTAGGTGTTGGTCAAGTGAATGTAGGATATATTTGATGTTCCCCTGGAAGGCACAGTCTAAAATCAAGAATTTAGATGCATGCTTTGCATGGCAGATAAATAACAAAGCTGTATTTTCATCTAGTGAATGATGACTTGGATTATCTTTCTGTAATTCAAACAAAAAATTACAGTTTCCCTTAATAATGGGATTTTGGGTGGAAGGGCCTCATTCAGAGTTGCTGTCTGTAGCACATACATCTGCACAAGTGGTGAGGAGCCAGTGCAGCAGGGCTTGGAAGTAAGGCTGTCAGCTTAATACATTGTGTGAAAATTGGGGCCGGAGGTCACCAATCTCCTGGTACACAAATCTCCCTCTGAGAATCTCATTTCATTCAGACTATCAGTTAGATTAGAAATACCCTAATTATCCCACTGAAATTAAATTACTTTATGTAAGGGTGATATAATGAACAACCATAAAGAAGCTATACAACCAATCATCCTATTAGTCACAGCAAGACTAGACTATACACTAAATGGCTCTGGTTTGATTATTGCAGGCTGGTCTGTGCCACATAAACTGGGGGGGAAGGGAAGGACCTTGGGGAAAATTAGTTTTGATTTCCTTTTCTGTTTTACTGGAAGGAAGGAAGTCACATTTTGATTCACAGTGCAAGCCCTCTAGGTGAAAAAGGTGTAGGGTTGCCTGTCAGAGGAGCCACAATGTAGCAGAGATCACAAATCATGAAGAGGTGATTGGGATCTTGCTTAGCACATAGTGAATTTTGTTCTTACAGAGGGCAGGAGAGCTGTAGGAATGCAGGTAAACTGCTCCAACACCTCAGCTAGCAAACTTTGTCACAGGGTCATTCTTTTCTAGATACAGTCACGTGCAGCCATCACTGCTGGAGGAAGGTGAGGGTTTAGCTGATCTTGAACTTGAAGAGTTGCTTCACTGGCTTGGGAAGGTCAGCTGTTGGGAATAAGCTGAAAAAACTGCACATTTAATTTTTACTTAGTCTAAGACTGAAAAAAAAATTTCTGTTTTAACTGGTATTGAAGTGTCCTGGCAGACCCAGTGGGTCATTGACCAGCCCATTGTGGGTGTGTGTTTCTGTCAGAAAAGCCACTCCTGTGATGAGTTGTGATTTTCACTTATGGTGGTAATGACTTAAGTTTTAGCTTCCATGTTTTTCAGATTCTGTGCTGCCCAGGGGTGCAGTTCTGAGCCTCATATTAAGTGTTAGTCAGGTCTCTTCACAGAGTAGGGAGACAAAACCAATCCTTTTCCTGCTGGAAAAGTTGACCAAGGACAATGTTACAAGTGTTCAGGCCCAAAAGTGCAAACAAGGGTGGCTGGAAGAGAGAAAACAAGAAGGATGGGACTGCATAATCTGAAGCTGTAACTGGACAATTAAACCCAATATGCAAATGGACCAGAACTTATAGAAGTGTGAGACCTGCTTACTGGTGGTCCATTTTGGGTCCATTTTGGGTCCACCTTGGGTGCAGCCCTGGCCAGGCTCTTGTCTTGCCCAATGTGTACCCTTTGAGGCCTTTCAGTAAATATCTACTTTATTCTGCATCTCTTCCCAATCTCTGTTCCAGCTCAGCCTTCCCAAGACAGCAGTGGAAATTCCCTTGGAGAGACTAAAAGGTGCAGAGAGAAAGCAAACCAGCTGCTTGTTTTTGCTGGTTCCCCTTCTCAGTCAGAATTTGAGAGGTGTTTACTGAGTAGGCATTTTGAAGAACCAAGAGATGCTACTGTATAAGCATCCCCAAATTAGCTGGAGATATTAAAGAGGGGGGAGGGGGGATTTATAGCTGGAATAAATTCAGATGTTAAATGACTGTTTTAAAAGATGGACATGAAAGAAACCTAGGTCCAGAGAAGTATGCTAGGAAATGGAAGAAAAGCAGGGATGTCTTGCTACTTTGATCTTCTTGCAGTCTGTCTTTATTGGACTTACATACAGCTGCTGTGCTACAGGGCAGCACTACTTTGCTCAAGTTCAGTCCTGCACAAATGCAGACTGGGGACTGAAAGCACTATGCATTTTCTTCTGAGTAGGGCTTTAAGTTATTTGCCACAAAACATCTATAATCAATACGAAGTAGGATTTTCTGTGAAGGGAAATGATAATTTTAAGTTCCATGTTCTTCTCTTAGTCTTATGTCATCAGTCAATAGTGTAAAATATGCTGGCCAAGTAGCATTTCCCTGAGTTTTTCTTTTCTCTTCTGAAGATAATTGTAAAAACTGATAAAGTACACTAAATGCTATTCAGGATTTACCTTCTAACAGTTGTACAATAGAGAATCTCATGCTTTGGAAAAGGAGCAAGCCATCTGAATACTCTAAATATCAAAGGAAATGCTTCTTCAAAATTCTAGGATTTTTTTTATTCAATTAAATACTGGATTGGGTAAATGCCTTATTTGAATGTGATCAGAATGAAAGTATCAAATACTTATGATATCTGCTGATATCAGATATTGCAAAGTATTATGATATCAGAATTGCAAAGTATAATTTGTGATGAGCCATATATCTCAACTGCTGATGCATGTTCTGGACTTTCAACTCAGTAAGTAATCTGCACCTATACATTAGAAATTTAAATCACTTTTCTCCTCTCAGACAGTACTTAAGGAATAAAATATTTCACTTATGAGATGGGAATGAAGGAAGAACATTTTCAATGAAACGACTAAAATAAAAAAATATCCAAGTAAATCAGTATTGATGCCAAGAGACAGTAACTTGACTTGTGTAGAATCTCTGAGGGAATATTAAGCTTGCTGTAAGTAAGCATGAGTGACTTTAAGTCTCTGGATAGGTAGGGACAATGGCACTTCACAAAAATTTTAATGAAACTTTGTTACATTGGGATTTTCTATTTTAGAAAAATTGACTTAGCTGGAACTAATATGCAGTGTTTTAATCATGGTGTCTGGAGGTATTTCCCCATTGCTTTGAGCAGAAATTCTTGCTTTTTCCATAGATTACTCCCTGAACACCCATCGAAATCTTCCATTTTTGTTTTATTCTCTTCTGCCTATCCTCTAATTTTCATGTGATTGGAAGAGGGAGGATGAGAAATAAATATTGAGCCAGCTGGTGAATGGAAATGCCTTCAAATGAAGCTGCTTTTGAAATTAAAGTGATACTGACAACAAAGAATATCAATTGGGGTTTTCTTAAAAAAATATTATTAAGGACTAGCACAGTCAGCAACTTGCTCTGTGAGGCTTAGTTAGATCCTGTGGAATAACCATGATTTGGTTGTTGAACAGCTGGAAAGAACCACCAGGACTGTCAAGGACCCTCAATAAATGTCATTATGATCATCAAAATGGATCCCCTGGCATGGAGGCAGCTTTAATGTTAGGATTTGTACCTCAAGTAATTGTCTTCATGCCTGGATCTCCCAGAGTCACTATCTGGACTGCCATGGATCCTCAATATGCATGAGCTTGTGGGGTAAGTGGATATCCTGTTCACTGGATAGGGTCAGAGTTCTTTTAAGATCTATCTTTTTTTTCATGGTGGTTTTTTTTTTTGTTGTTGCCTTTTGTTTGTTTGGTTGGTTTTGGTTTTGTTTGTTTTTTCCATAGAAACAATCAAATTTTTCTCTATTTGTGTGAAATTTCCTGTAAAACATATATTTCATGTGGATGTGACCCTTTGGAGAGGGCAGGGGAAATAGTGGCTGGAACAGGGTGTGCAGTACACCTGAGCACGATTTGTCACAGTGCAGTGAAGCCAGATCAAGCAACAGAGTACAATAATTAAATGGATGATTGATAAGCAACAGTTGAGTTGATGGGATATTTAGAAAAAGCAGAAGTATTTAATGGTGCAGCCTAAAATCTTTCATGAGCGCTTAAGTTTATGTAATAATCTATTTCAGCATTAAAAAAAAAAAAGTTATGTTCTGTGAGCACCTATAGGAGATGCATTAACCTATCAGCTGTGTTGATATGTCTGGAACTCTTCACAAGAAAATGTTAGTGCAGGATTTATTTATAGGCTGAAGAGTTGGGCAGGGAGAAGCCTAATGAGGTTCAACAAGGGCAAGTGTAGGGTCCTGCACCTGGGGAGGAATTACTCCAAGCACCAGGACAGATTGGGGGTTGACCTGCTGGGGAGCAGCTCTGCTGAGAAGGACCTGGGAGTTTTGGTGGATGGCAGGTTGACCATGAGCCAGCAGGGCATCCTTGCAGTCAGGGGGGGCAGTGGTATCCTGGGGTGCACTGGGAAGGGTGTGCCCAGCAGGTCAAGGGAGGTGATCCATCCCCCTCTACTCAGCCCTGCTGAGACCACATCTGGAGTGTTGTCTTCAACTCTGGTCTCCCCAGTTCAAGGAGGACAGGGAGGTGCTGGAGAGGGTCCAGTGGGTTTATCCATCAGCCACAAAGGTGGTGAGGGTCAGGAGCATCTCTCTTACAGGGAGAGACTGCAGGAGCTGGGCCTGTTTAGTCTGGAGAAGAGAAGACTGAGAGGGGATCTCATCAATGCACATAAACATCTCAAAGACAGCTGACAAGAGAGAGGATGGTGCCAGACTCCTGTTGGTGGTGCCCACTGATAGGATGAACAGCAATGGCTGTAAACTAAAACACAAGAAGTTCCACCTCAACATCAGGAAGAACTTCTTCACATGGAGGGAGGCAGAGCACTGCAACAGGTGGCCAAGGAGGTCACGGAGTTTCCCTCTACAGACATTCAGAACCCACGTGTGTAACCTGCTTGAAGTGACTCTACATTGGCAGGGGGGTTGGACTGGATGATCTCCAGAGGTACCTTCCAACCCTGACAATTCTGGGATTTAACCTGTCTCAAGATAAAGTTGCTACCTACGATTATCAGAAATTAAATATTGTAAGTGGAAAACTCCAAGTTGAATTTTAAGGCTTAGGTTGGACATGCCTCTGGATTGGGACGATATTGTTTTGCAGTCTGGCAGTCTAGGAATGCACTTTTGTAAGCAGGACTGGGGCTCTTAGATATTCCCCTAAGGGAAGGTGATGGATTGAATAGGTTCTGTCAGGTTGCTTCTTTTGGTGTCCTCAAAATAATAGGAAGAATATCTTGTGAGGAATGTGGTACAGAAAAATAGGCAGGGATGATGAGCAATTTCCTCAGTTCACAGTGTTAAACCTATGCTATATCAAAATTAGTTGCACTTACAAAAAGCCTGAGGTGTATGAGGAGTTCTACCTTTCAAAGTGGCGCTTTGGTTATCAAATTTAAGCAAAATTGAACTTTGTCTTATGCCAGTGTTTAGGACGTCTTGGGTTGATGCCTTTTCTATAGGATTAAATCATATCAGCTTTCCTGTGCAGATCACTATTGAAAAGAACAGGTTGTATTTAAACAAAGTTGTATCAAGGTGTAATTATTCCCATGTGCCTGTGGCAATGTGTCCTGCTGCAGGGTAGTGGGAATGAGATGCCTTTATACTTCAGCATCCAAGCAGAGATTATATTGTTTTTGATTGTGAAGAAACCAATAACATTACTCCATACACTTTTCAAGACTAAAGCATTTTATGTTGCTTATTGCTTTGTGGTTTATTTCAGAAGAGTACCTAACTTCTAGACTTCTGATTTTTAAAGGGAAAGTGTTTAACCTGTGTTTTTGAGTTGCATTTGCTGCATGAATTCTCCTGATCTTAGAGGTTTTAGGCAGCCAGGTAATACTGTTATGCACTTTGATGTATATTAAGGTAGGGGTTCTTCCCTTTTTCAAGGTCAACCCAAGCAGCAGCTAATCCTGGTTTGACTCAGGGAAGGATTTTGCTTTTGGATCTAAAGGGTGACAATTCTGTGGCTAATTCTTGGTGTGTCCATCTTCACCAGATCTACATTGCAGAATGGTAGAAAAGGGTATTAATCCAGATCTGAAGACTCATATTTACAGAAATTGGACATATAAAATTCACACAGAAGTGTGTTGCAAGAAGTAACAAAAAAGGGAAACATTCCCCAAATGTTTTAATGTGGAAATAGAACATGTACATATATAGAATATAATATATCTGATATTAATATGTGAAAGAAAATTTGTCAGTTCTAAGTATTAAAAAATATCACAAATTATTCATTCTGGAATCATCATGATTTACCTTCTACTCAAAATAACCCATCTAAACACTCTTTTTCTCCTTGCTTCTTTTTTCTTTTAAATGTCATGCCATTTTCATGTCATATAACTCAGGTTAGTTTATCATGAGTGCTAAATAAGTCTGTGGTAAATATGGGACATTAAAAATCCCCGAATGTAAGGAAATAGTATCATCTTGGATTTCAGCTAAAACACTTTTACTGTTAGGGCAAGATGTTTGCATCTGATGGCAAGAATTATCCTTTTTTATTTTTTCTTTCTTCTTCCTCTGCTTTTGAAATTCTGTGATTTATACTGAGCTTTAGGAGCAACTACCTCTTGTTTCTACTCTGCTCATGATAGAAGAGCAGGGAAAGAAATGCTTTGTTGGCATAATATGAGAATTTTAAACAAATCAGAAGACAAGCGTGCAGAGAAAGTAAAACTCGAAAATCAATTGCCACAGAAAGCTGCAGAAACACAGTTTATCTGCAGGTTCCAGGAGGGAGCAGTCAAATTGATGGACAACAGGTTTGTAAACAGATACTGAGAGGATTAAGTAGGGTTGTGCCTTAGAAATACATCAAGACAACACTTTTGGATGCTGGGAGATGCACAGAAAACAAACCACAGAAAATGGTCCAGGTTACCTGCTCTAGTGAGGGACCATCCCCTATTTTCCTGTGTGAGACAGGATGCTTCCCAGGAGGGACCATTCATCTGCAGCAGCAGACTTTGTGTTCAGAAAAGCAGCCACATAATGTTGACCTGCTATTGAAGCCTTGTCTCTGCTCTTTGATCCCTGGCACTGTTTGAGTCAGTGCTTTGTTCCCCTGTCCTTCTGCACTTCAGAGGCAGGAGAGAGCATCAAGCAACTTCCTCACTTTGTGCGCACGTACTTGAATTTTCCCTTCTAATGCAGAACCTCCAGAGGACATGGAAACTGATCTCCTTGTTTTATCTGGGCATTCTGGAGTGAACCTAAAGGGATGAACATGCCCTAGCTTTGCAAAAAGAGGAGGAGTGGTAGCTACATGAAGTTTATTACGCCCCATCAAGTCTGCCAAGTTTAATCTGCCATTACAGAGAGAGAGCTGGCTGTGAAATGGTTGGGATTGACTGACAACACTTAACTAACCACTGAGAATGATTTTTGTCTTTGTAGTACAATTCATGTCTCTCCATCATGTCCGTGTGTGTAGTGTTTTCAAATGAGTTTAATTATGAGTGATGAACAGTAGCTCTATGGATGTGCTCTCCTTTGTACCACTGTTCCTGATTGCTGTTCATCTGGACTTGTCACCAGCATTCACAACTGTCCCAGGTCTGCACTTACCTCCTCTTAGTTAAACTACTGGAACTTTGGAGGGGAAGTAGAATTATTGTTTTGTCCTGATTTGGGGTTTGGTTTGCTTGTTTTGTTTAATTGTTTTTTGAAACTTGAGCTAAAGTTGAGGGTTTTGTTTTGCCATTACCCAAGAATATTTCTGGTTGACTAAATGTGAGTCAGTGCCCTTGTTTTCATTTGTGATTTCTCAAAGTAGATACACATTTAATTTCTAGTCTCTTGGGTGCTTCTCAGTACTGGAAGAAAATGTGAAAGGCATAATTTTTTCTGCTAAGAACTCCTTTTGCTGATACTTGTGAAGTGGTTGCACTGTGCATGTGCTACAGAATTGCATCAGGCGTCTTCCTGTGACTTGAGAAATTGAGATCATGAAGTTTCCTGCTTGAAGCAAAACTTGATCTTCATTTCAGGAGAAACAAACTTATTTTCCACTTATTGGTCTATTTATATTTACCTTGACAGCTTTTAGATTGTGAAAAGCAGTATCAATAGCAAGAAGAGAAGACTCTTGCAAAGAATATAGAAAGTTAAGCAATAAAATAAATGCATAGAAATTACTGCTATTACTGTATTACTGCACTGTCATGTGTTGTTATATTCTTTATGTGCTCAAAAGAAAGTGACGACTCCTTTTCCCTCCAGTGTGTACATGTTGGCATTTGCTTGCCTTTGATTTCATTCCTGATGCTAATTTTATACTGAAGCTGAGGTGACCTTTATGTGTACCATTTTTCCAGGTGTTGCCTACTTTCACCCACACAGTAACCATTGTTTGCGTTTCTAATAAGGTAAAACACCAGGGACTAACTTCTGGCAACTTGTCTGCTGAGCTTTGCTTTGATAATTACGCTCATCTGAAAGGAATTGCATTTGTTGGAAACTTCTGAAATTGGTAGAATCAACTTCAGAACAACCCCTTGAATTGGCTTGTGTTTTCGGAGGAGGCAGATGGATCATGGCCTTGGAGTCCATGGCAAATTCTTGAGATTTCTTCTCTCTTTACACCACTGCTGACACCAAATTATTTCTGCCATTTTTATGGAGTTTCTCTCCAATTATAGAGCATGGAGGAAAGACATTTTAATACATCTTGCAAATACAGAGAACTTTTACTTGGTAGGTTAGCTGCTCTGCTCAGCCAGGTGAGTAAGACATGATCATTGTCAATTCAGGAATGTAAGATACCTGAGTTAGATTTTTTTTTTTTTTTTTGCCATTGGGAAAGGGTTTCTTTCTAAAACTGCTAGTCAAAAATCAGTAATTATAGAAGAAGTTTAACTTGAGTGCAGCTGGGGCAAGCTGGCATGCCACTGACACATGGGGCAAGTTGTCATTTTGGTATGGACTCAGACGGCCATCCTGTGCACTCCATCTAGCAAGCAATGTCCTAACAACATTTGTTGTCTTCACTGAGGGAGGAAAGCTAGGAGTTGTATTAACAACCAAACACTTAAGCCCCTTTCCTTTGATCATTTCAGTGAAATGTTTAAGTCCATTTGTTGCATTGGTAATATTGCCTGCTTTTTTTTTGTGAACAGAACTGCTCATTTTGTCTTTTGAAAGATGGTGCAGGCCAAAGGGAGGAGGACAGAGATTGCCAGCCCAATTATAAATGTGGACATCTGCATAGAGCTTGGGAGGCTTTGGTCCACAGGTCATAGTGCCAAACTCCTCTTTATGTCCTGCTCTCACAGATTTGATTTGGCACGTGTTTCATTCCTTTAAAATGTAGAGTCACTGAAAGTCCGTGTCAGATAGTCACAGGAAGCATCATAAGGGTTTGAGCCTAATTAGTGCTTGAGTTTTTGAGTTAAAAGCCAAGGCGGTACATCTCTAGTTTGCAATACTCAATGACAGTAGATGAGCCCTAAAAAAAAAAAAAAAAAAAAAAAACCCCGAAAAAAAACCAAACCACAACCCCAAAAAACCAAACCAGAAACAAAAACACCACCAACAAAAAAAAAAAAGACAATTTTGTTCCTAGTCTTGTCCATTCATCAATCCTTGTCCATCCTTCTGTTCCCTTCCCGAGTCGGCGATGTCCGCTCCCTGCCCACCTGGCACCAGATGTGCCGTCAGGCGCTGCTGTGTGTCCCGAGCCCTCCGAGTGGCAGAATGCAAAATCTCAGGTGACGTTCACCTGGAAGCGCTTAGCCCTCAACAGCTGCAGCCCCTTGATTACCTTGCCCGCCTCGGCGGCTCCGTGCCGCCGCCGTATCAATTGCTTGTCAATTCGGCTTAGCCGTGACTTTGACTGACTGGGACCGGGGAAGTGGGAGTGGGGTGGAGGCGAATGGTTAAAATTAATTGCTACATAAGAAAAAATTGAAAGATAATTATTCCTGCTTTCCTGTCAGTGCTCGAGGGTAGATGACCTCATTAACTTGCAGCTTGTACACAATTCAATTACTAGGAGATGGAAAATACATTTTTAATTACCTCGGTGGCTCGTGCTCCATTCATCTCCATTTGCATGGCTTTTTTACGGTTGTGTTCTGAAGTAGCGTGGTCTTACTGAAGCTAGACCTTGGCTCTTGCCACAATTATTCTCGTTTGAGGTAGGATGTTAAATGTGTGAGATTAACCCTGTGGTGCCAAGTGAGCTGGGAGGTCCTGCGATGGCACTAAGGTGTTTTTAGTTAGTTTGGCACGTCAGGATTTTGAAATTCATCCTGTCAAATAATTACGGAGGGTAACTTTGTTCCTTTGTGCATTTTGTTGCTACATAATTCGAGAAAGAATTAAATCAGTGAATAATAAGCAGATCACCTAGTTAGACAAATATCATATCGATGTATGTCATGGGAAAAGATTCTTTTGTAATTTCTAAAAGCCTATTATGGCATTTACTGAATTAATAATGACTTAATTGTTTAAATACATAGCTAGGCAATTATTTTAATGTGTGAGTTTTTAAAACTGTCAGTAGCGTGTTGAAGTGTACAATACATGTGGAAAGAATATTTGTTCATTACCAATCATTTATATTAAAATTATTGTGGTATTGAAAGTCTTGGAGCTAAGAATTGAGGAAATCCTGTCACTTGGTACACAGAGTTTTTTGTGTTTTGGTTTTTTTTTTTCAGGAAAGGCTTGTCAGGGATTATACAGAACTGATCTGGAGTGTTTCATAGCGTGACACAGCCTAATTCCCTGCTCTGATGGTGTACACTGTGTTGATGAGGAAATAGGAAATAAAGTACAGGCCACAGAGAAGTTGTTGATTGTTTGGTCACAAGAAAGCGTTGAGGGAAGTAAGTTGTGAGGTACAAGTTGTGATATTTAGTGGTGGGAAGTGAATGCATTTTATATGACCTATGTTTGGTCACTACTTTTCTCTCTGAAAAAAGCCAATTGGAACATAATGCAGGCATTCTTGAACCACTCATGTAAACTTCATTGTGAGTGTATTAGCCCTACTTAATTCTTCTCTAATGAGCATTAAAGCAAGATAAGGTGCTTTAACGGCTCGCTGTCAGAGAGCCTTTAATGCTGCTCTAAGAATGTGTAAACTCTGAGAGCATGGCTGCTCTCAGCTGTGACCTGCTGGGGAGCATCCTTGTGGGAGACCTCTGAGAAAGTGATGGTGATGATTTAGACACTCCTCCTTCCTCTCACTGCTTAGTGCCCCAGTGTGATCCAAGGGATAACGAAATACAATCTTCTTGCTATGCAGGAACACTTAGGATGTTTATTCTGTAAAATTGCTGTTTGAAGAAAAACCAACAAAACAATGGTTGGACTACTACATATACCTTCTCAGCCTAGCAAATTCATGGTGACCTTTTTCTTCAAGGATATCTGCTGAAGGAGCATACACAGGAGAGTTCCTTCACTGAGCAGTCCTTCAGAAGCCTGCCTGTGAGTAATTTTGAAGTGAAAGACTGTAAATATTTTAAATCATTTATGTTGGTTATTTTATTTTTTATGTTTCCAATATTTCTTAACCCAGGAAGACATCTAAATAACCAGCCTAGCAAAGATTACCTTTCTGGGTTTGTGCTGCCTTAGTATGGGACATCCAAAATGCTATATATTAAGGAATCAGTTGCTCACAGGCCTGGAGAGGAGAGAAACTATGTTGGATTTTGCTTATGCATTATGAAATACAACTGCAATTTCTCACAGATTTTTTTGGTGTGAGGGTTTTATTGGTAATTTTTAATGATTTACTGTTAGGTTTGGTGATTCTAGTGTCAGCAAAGTATCAAATAAAGCCAAAATTCGTGGCATTTGCATGAGATGCAATGTCTGTTAGAAGTTGCACAGTGTTTGCTTTGACATATAGCATATTTCCACTGATCTTCCAGAGATAAACAGTACTGAACTTTTTTGGTTTTTTAGCAACAGTCAAGTCAACAGATGTAACACAAAGTATAAAAGCATTTTAAGATTATGAATACATGGAAGCAAATGTGGCTTGAAATAGTAGTTGGAAGAAATCTACACAAGCTTGTAGTAGTTTGCTTGGAAGACACTTTTTTCCTCTGCCTCCACTGATTATTGTTGCATCAGGACATGTTGATCAAAAAAATTTAGGTCATCTGAAATACATACAGGGCTTCTGCAGCTGTCTGGCCTGTCAAGTCTTTGAAATGTATGTGACCACAGCAGAATTATTCATTGTGCTGTACCAGTGCTCCATTTAGGGAAAATGAATATAAATGGTAAGATAATAATTGGAAACTGCCTTAAATGTGGCATTTGGGCCAACATCAGGATTCTGCAGCGTTAATTTATCTTCAGATGACATGTAGGAGAAACCATTAAGGATCTAAGGAGAGAGGCTGATTCAACTTGAATTTCTCTGTGGCTTTTTTTGTGTTGAGCATCACCTTTGAGGAGCAGGCTTTTTAAACTTTATTTCTGTCTACTACCACCTAGAGACTAATGAAATCTGTACAATTTATAAAGGATGAATCCTATCATGACCTTTAGGTCTGGATTTTTCTTCAGTCAAGGAATATCTCCAAGACCCAGCCTGTGTTTGGGTTTGCCCTACCCCTGGTGCAGGACCTTACACTTGGCGCTGTTGAATTTCAAGAGGTTCTTATGAGCCAATATGGATCCCCAAGGAATGTTCATCAGGTCTCATGGACTTGAGCACTTTCAGCTTCCTCAGATGTCTCAAACCTGATTGTCTCCTACAATTAGGGATCCTTCATTCTCATTTGGCATTGTGGCTGGAGTACTTGCCAGTGAAGACTAAGGCAAAAAAGTTGTTGAGAACCTCAACCTTCTCCCTGTCCCATGTAATCAGGTCTCCCATTTCCTTCTGGGGAGGCCCCACATTTCTTCTAGTCTTTCTTTTATCACCAGCTGACTACAGAAACCTTTCTTGTTGCCCTGACATCCCTGTCCAGATTTAATTGTCATGGCTTTGGCTTTTCTCACCTGATCCCTGACTGCTCAAACGATTACCCTTTGTTCTTCACATGCTACTGGTCCTTGCTTCCACCACCTGTAGGCTTCCTTTTTGTCTCTGAATTTGCTCAGGAGCTCCTTGTTCATCCATGCAGGCCTCTTGTCCTTTTTGCCTGTCTTCTGCTGTCTTGGGATGCATCACTCCTGAGCTTGGAGGAGATGATCCTTGAAGATGAATCAGCTTTCTCGGGCCCTTCTTCCCTTCAGGGCTTTATCTCATGGTGCTTTATCAGGTACGCTACCTGCAGAGTGTATTTTGAGATTAAGGAATCAGACACAAATGCCCAGTTAAATGCAGAATGTCTGAGGGGTTCTAGCATGGTTCTGGAAATGTTTCCAGACTTGACATATAAGGCTGTGCTGCCACAAACCTAAAGGTGCTCACCGTTTGCTATTGAAAACTCAGGCAAGGAAGTGGAGTGCCTTCTTCATTTTAGAAAGCACAGGGAAATTGCATGTATAAAATGAAATTTCAAGAGAGGCAGCACTTCAGGACTGTTGGAAAACATATTCTTAAGAAGATGTTATGGAAGAGTTTTTATATTTAATGATCTGTTTCTCTGCTCACACAGTAGTAGTAACTTGTAGTTACCTTGTATGAAACAAACAGTAACTTGTCTTCTTGCAAAAAATCCGTGTTGATCTAGTGTGTTGGCTCATTTCCAAAAGAGATTTGCACACACTGACTATTAAAGGCTTTCTTTTAATCCTCTTCTGCCCTCCTGGCTGATGAATTATTGGAGGTCTTTTCCTTTTTGCTTTTTTTCCCCTTTCCTCCATTTGCAATCAATAATATTGCACTTACTGCCAAAGTAGTCCAGGATTCAGTTATAATATCAAATACACAGTTTTCCCCAATTATTGTGTTTGGTTACAGTAAGGATATTGCAGTCTCACAAAATGTGGTTTATGGTTCTCAACATCTTTAGTAAGTCTACACTGATATAAATTATAACACATCGTTGAAATTACAAAGCCCAGATATCTTTTATAAATGCAGAAAAATGGGTCATTAGAAAGATTTTTTTAAAGTCATAAAAAGAAAAGAAATGGGCTCATTACAAAATATTTCACACATAATCTAACTAATTAACATAATAAATTGCAGGGAACCGTATTGGATTATCATATAATTAAATAAATTCCATACGGGCCGCGTAAGTTAATGTTTTCTTTTTGGAAAATTGTATGCCTTGGCAAATAAAATATTCAGAGGATTAACTATGAAGAAAAAAATGGCTTTGTGTAATTATTGTCTCTTGTAATTTGAATTAGACATAATTACATTTCCTAAATATGAAGAGAAAATAAGTGTGATCTATAGAGAACAGACAACACCACTGAGACAAGTCTGTCTTTGTTTCCTGACCCATTAAGTGACAATTATGATACTTGTGTTAAACATCTTAGAAGTGGTATGAACTTGCCATAACTCTTCACTTATTCTGCTTGAAAAGACCATAATAGGAAACGCTTTCGCTCTTCTATTTTAAATGGAGGCCATCACTTCTGCAATACAGAAAGTTCATGGAGAAATGTCAGGTGCATCAAGTGCTAACTTCACCACACACGTAAAGTAAAGGATTGCTTTTGTTGCACCTCCAAAGCCATGTAGCCTTCTAGAAGGTATTGCTGTAGACTCCTGTGAAGTGTGTGTGTCCTTATGTCATGTCATGTCATAGGCCTGTGTGGTTTTGGTGGAAAACACACACTGCAGTTGCAGGTGTTGAGTGAGTTTGTGCACTTCAAGTTGGATTAGTGACACAAGTGTTAATGTACTTAGTTTCTCCAGGGTTGTTCGGGTTTTTCTTTCCTCACCATCTATTTGTTTAAAGTAAAGCAACTTCCAGACAGCATAAGATCTGAAATAAATTCAGTAGGGGTTTTATAATGTATTTTACACAAGTTAGCCAAAAATGTTTCAGAACTTTTTGCATACCTGTGGAGAGTTACATTACCTAAATTCCTATATATTTTATGTATTGGTGAATATCCAGTTAAGAGTATTGTATGAGCTTGAGGATCTACACACAGAGTTTACAAACTTTGTCTACTACTTGTGTTGCTCATCTGTGCTAGACTAAATAATTTAAATTACTGAAAGCAGATCTGCTCACATATTTTTAGATGGGAACTATGTGTGTTGGCCTTTGCATGGAATTTATCTGTGAACCACCTATTTATGGTTTATTCTGTTATGACAAAAGCAAATTATAGGGATGAAATACAATTATGTGGTTTAACCAAATACTTGCCGAGGTTAGTTCAGCATTATTTATCATTTACATTTTATCAGAAGTAGTCTTGCATGAATTAAGTAAATACATTTTTTTCTGAAATTCTTTACAAGAGATGCTTCTCAGAATGGATTTGTTGCTCTATTAAGGTTGAATTTTTTTTTTTTTTACTTTTATGTATGTGATAAAAGTGTCTTTTGGTTGTCTGCTATAAGTGTTAATGTTTTCTAGGCAGATTTTTGAATAAATTTTTCTCTTCAATGTAAATTTTTGGTTTATGTACAAGAGGTTCCGTTGCATATTACAGGTCAGACTCCAGTGTGTTTTGCCATTACACTCTGATTTCTCCTTGGGACTTTTGTCTCATTGATTATGAGAAAGGCCAGTGGAAATTTCTCTTGCTGCATGTGTGCCATCTCCTGTAATTTACAGAATTTTGCTGATAAACCTGTTTTTCCTAATTTCTTTCCATGAAAAAAGTATCTCCATCCATAAAATTTGGTGGGATCCTTTGATTTGCAGCAGCCAACGCTAAAGGTAAAAAAGGCAGTTGATGTAATAGCAGTGGTTTTATTTCTTGCTTATCTGGAAGGCCGTGTGCACTGGTGCTCCTCTTGGTCATATAATATATATATATAGGTCATATATATAAATGCTTTTTATTGACAGTGCATCTACAGTAGGAAGACGTTATCCAGACATTTAGATTCCCTGACTATGAGCCATGGAAATTCCTTTTCAGACTTTTTAGTATCATCAGCTTATTTGCTGGATGTTCTGGCCCTATTTTTCCTGACATTTGAATGCCATCATGTTTCTGAGCTGCCCTTTGCAAAGACACACAAAGGAACTTCAAGGCTCCCCAAAGTTACACCATGTTGAATGTACAGACTTCTATCATCTGCACAACGTTATGTGCCCACTTTTTCCCACAACTATTTAAAAATAAATATACTAATTGGTTTGGAGCAAATACTTTGCTTCTTCCCACGGGACACCTTTTCCTGCACTGTTTACTGAGCCTTACTCAGGCCTTCAGGCTGGAAGGTGACCTCGAGGATCATCTGGCTGAACCTTTCTTGGCAAAAGCACAGTCTAGCCAAGATGGCACAGCACCCTGTCCAGCTGAACCTTAAAAATGCCCAAAGTTGGGGAAACTACCAGGTCCCTGAAGACATTATTGCAATGGCTGAATGTTCTCATTGTGAAAATTTTTCCTCTTGTGTCCAACTGGAATCTCCCCAGGATTACTTGCACCAATTACCACTCAGCTCTTTGAAGAAAGGGAGTCTCTACCTTCTTAGTACAGGAACCCTTTGAATACCAGAATATCATGATAAGGTCTCCTCTAAGCCTTCTTTTTCAAGGCTGAACAAACCCAGCTCTCTCAGCCTTTCCTCATATGGCAGGCTTCCCTGTCTCTATGGCCCTGTCCAAGCCATCCACAGCTCTTTTATGTAGTGGGACCAAAACTCCACAGAGTTCCAGGCGTGGCCTAACAAGCACTTCAGTTTTGACAGTAGCTTAATACTCCCTGCTTTCAACACCCATCCTGATGTGTTTGGAGTCAATTTAGATTACTTCATTAGCAGATCCTTACATGGCACTTTGATCAAAGACTTTTCAATACTGCCTAAATAATAACCATGTGTGCTTGGTTTGGCAATTCTGACAATTCCTGTGGGTAGAACAGGAGGCTTTCACTCCTCTTTCCAGATGCTGGACTTGTTTAGCTTCATGCTGCGCTGGGAGAACAGCTGATGTGTTTCTAACTCTTTGGCTTCATACTGATGTAGAGAAGATGCAGCCAGAGGCAGACTTTCAGCTCTCTCTCTCTGCTGCTTTGCCCTGCTCAATTGACAGGACACATCTAGATGTCCATTTCCAGGCCAATCCATAACATTTGTCAGTTAAACTGCTTTTAGGTATGATCATCTTTTGGCCTTTCCCCTTCCTTTTAAAAGTACACCCATATTCAAGCAAAATTTCCTTTAATAACTACATTATTATTTCCTTTAATAGCTACGTCTGCTTCTCTTGGAAATATTTGTCAGCCTCATCTGATCCTAAGTTTTAACAAAAATTTACTGAAAACAATCAATTCTTCTCTTAGATGTCTTGGATTTTGGAGTGTTTTACTGAATGTGAATAGGTTTTTGGGCAAACCATGCCCCCAGTATCTGAAAAATAACAAGATTCTTTTGTGCTAAAGCCAAAGATAATTATTAAGATAATTATTTTCGTGTCTCCGTAGTCTCGTGATTCTCCTTTTCTATTTATGTATTACTGTATTACTGGTTAAACAGCTTAAGTAGTGAGAAGTCTTCTGAAACTTAGTTACCTTTCTTGCTTCTCTAGCTTTGGCAGTCCTGCAAAAATTTCTTTTTTTGTTTTTTTTTTTTTCTGGAACATCACAATCCTAAGTTTATGTCTTGCTTTCCCATTCTTCAGATTTGTTTTTATTACCACCACTTTAAATACATTTTTACTTCTTTGGAGCTTCCCATTATGAGCTCTTTCTGACTTCCACCTTTGCAACAAATGATGATTTCTCTTCCTTAAAACGTTATGTGGATTACTACTACATATCACGTTCTGAAGGGAGGTGAACCTTAGCTCAACTTTCTCCTTTTAGGTACTTCACTGTATTTCTTCCAAAAGATCAGCTGGTGATGAACCAAACTTTAGTTTCCTAACCTGTGCTCTCAGGAGACATTTGGCCAATTGTCCTCATCTTCTCCTGCTCCACTATTCCTAATACTTTGTTTTCATCTCTTTTCTGACCTACAGACACCAGATGCCTTTCAAATGCCCTCGGTCTTTAAAATTCTCTACATTCTTCTCTAATCTCTAATATCAGACACAGAATGGAAACCACATGCAAATCAAATATGAGTGGGGTTATGCCATTGTTCTCATTAGTCCTTGTTCCAAAAATGATCACACAAATAGAGATTCAAACCCGTTGTTCGTGATTGTAATATTTCAGTTCTGCCAGGTGTTTAAATGAGACATGTGCAAAGACACAGGGGCACATAGGATTGTGTGCCCAGATGCCAAAAGGGTGGAGGAAGAGCTGTAAGTCTTGTTAAGGTGAAAATTTTGACCCAAGTAGTTCAATGCCTATTTGTATTAGGCTTTGTTTTCCCTCTGCCAAACACATCTGCAACACCAGGTAAGTAGATATATCTGTGTTCTTGCTCTGGCATTTAGGATTCTAATTCTAACAGACTTTGCATAAGCATTCAGAGGTTCCTGGTTCATCATAATCCTGGATTTGTCATTTTTGTGGACTATGGCAGTAGACAGCATTTCTTTATGTTGTGTTTAGGGGCATGTTCCCAGCTTGTATAGAACAGTGCTCTTGGCTTTTCCTGAACTCCAAGCTCATCTCTAGTTGGGATTGAAGTGCTGGTGGCTGCTGGTGTGTGGTGGCACCACATTTGGGTGCCACTGTTCCACAACATCCTGGTGCTGTGTGAGGTATGGCTCCTGGCTTCTGCACGTCAGGAGCCACTCCAGTGGAATGCTTGATGTATGAAATACAATACTGCAGGTGGGAAGGGATTTCTGGAAGTTATCTAATCCAATCTCTTGCTGAAGGCTCAGCTGATGTAAATGTTGCATTAGGTTCCATCCCTGGCTCTGTGCTGTTGAGTTTTGAGAAAAATTTGTGTGTATGGAGATTGCACAGTCTTTTTGGGCAGCTGTTCTGCCCTTGTTATCTCATCAAAGTTCACTAATTCCAGCTCCAGACTCTTCCCATGACTGTGGAGGTTGCTGGTATCCACAGGGGCTGTAGCTGTGGCTCCTCTTGCACCACAGACTGCACTGTGGGAGTTGAGGTGTGGTAGCTCAAACACAGTAGATGCAGTGTAATAGAGAGATCTCTAACCAGCTGCAGGTGTGGTCATTTGCATTTGTGATAATTCCCTGCCTTTCTGTCCTTACTTTATAAAACAATTAATATATCATTAAACCTAGGAAGCCATGGGACCATTCAACAAGACCTTTGTTATTTGACAGTTAATCTACCTTTGTGTAGACCTTGGTCACTCAGACAAGAGGTAGAGGAGGGGTCTGGGGGTTTTTTTTTGCACTAATTGCTTGATCTGAAGCCCCTAAGATATTACATGGAGGAAACAATTATATATATATATATATTTTTTAAAAAAAAACAAAACAAAACAAAAAAACAACCAACCGACCTGGTGAACACAAGAGGCCTATGGATAGTTTAGTGATGCAAGAAAGCAGACATTTGCTCCTCTGTTCCTTCCCCCCTTGCTGTTGATTTTCAGGCTTCCTGTGATGCACCTCTGGGTGTACCCATGTGACAGGTAACTCTCCTGGTGCCTCTCCCTGCTGGAAATGATGATCTGCCCCATAGGATGTGTGGGACACCATGCAGGGGGAACACCCATGTGTAGGGGCCTGATCCACAAACAAACAACTGAAGTCACTGAGGGTTTCTTATATTCTTTCGTTACTACTCAAGCCAGGTCCTCCAGGCAGTCACTTTTGTTTGGCTTGCCAGCGGTAATTTTTCAAAACACCGTTCCTTTTCTTCACCTCTGCTTTGTCTGCTTGGCGCCCTTCCTAATCCTCTTATTTCTGAAGAAGCAATTGGCAAGTACAGTATTTTGAGGCATAGGAAGAAGCTTTGAGCTGTTTGTTCTCTTACTAAAACAAATGACACAATGGAAAAATAACATCGGGACATGAAAGGGAAGGCGAGGAGGCGGAGAGGAAGGCGTCAGGAGGCGAGGGCAGAGGGAATTGTCCTTGGGGAGGCTGATGGGGTTCTGTGGGACCTGGGACGCCTGCTCCTTGCTCCAGCCACACCCTTCTGCAGCAGGGGCTTGCTCTGCTCCTGTTTTTCTCTGTTGCTGCCCTCTTGGCTTAGGATGTTTTCCGTCTTCTCTATATTTCAAAGCTTTCTGGTAAATAATCGATTCAAACCAGCACCCAGCCTCTCTTTCTGTAATTCTGAAAACCCATTAAATTATATTGTTGGGGGAAAACAATAGTTGTGCTAATCATGCTCTGTGCATGTGCATCTTAATTTCCCCAGAGACCCGAATATGAATTTTTACTAACATGTTAATTTTGTGTGTTAATCAGTAGCTGTAGGCCGAATGAATGGATTGACTATGTAAAACTGTTTGATATAGAAACAACTCCTTTTGACCCCCTCAAATTGGCTTCATTCCACTGAAGACGGTTAAAGTTAATTAAGCACTCAATAGGTTTATGGTGTTTAAATTAAAATATATCACTACTCATTGTGTAGTCATCAAGCGCAGACGGCGCTGCCCCCCCCCCCGCGCCCGCTCCGCGCCTCGCGCCGACTGGGGCGCCGCCAGGGGGCGCCGTGCCGCCGCGCTCGCGCCGCCCTGAGGGAGCGGGGGGGGGGGGCGGTCAGCGGGACCCCCAATTCCCGGCCTTTCCCTCATTCCCTGCCTTTCCCTCCTTCCAAAGCCTTTCCCACCTCTCCACGCCTTTCCTTCCTTCCTTCCTTCCCTGCCTTTCCCTCCTTCCAAAGCCTTTCCCACCTCTCCACGCCTTTCCTTCCTTCCTTCCCTGCCTTTCCCTCCTTCCAAAGCCTTTCCCACCTCTCCACGCCTTTCCTTCCTTCCCTGCCTTTCCCTCCTTCCAAAGCCTTCCCAACCTCCCCACGCCTTTCCCTCCTTCCCTGCCTTTCCCACTTCCCCCTGCCCTTTCCCTCTTCCCCACGCCCTTCCCTCCTTTCCAACCTTTCCCACCTCCCCATGCCTTTCCCTCCTTCCCAGCCCTTCCCACCTTCCCGCACTGCCCTCCCCTCCCCTTCCATCCCTCCCCCTTTTCAGTTAAACTTCTGCGATGAAATGCCAGAGCCCGGGGATATATGTTTATTGAGAAATAGCTGGAATTATGCATAAAGTATATATATAAAATAACACTTAACTTTTCCTTAAAAAAAAAAAAAAAGAAAGAACTGTTGAAAGCCGTAACAATTGATGGGCTGGCTTTCCCCTCTGGGTCCTTTTAAAGGGCTGCTGGTGGCTGGGGGTTGCGATTGCTGCTTTTCAGAAGCCATGACAGTCACGTTAAGATCTCAGAAAAGAATTGTATAATAGGTAGAGTGCAAAAAAATGAGATAATGGTAATTCTCGAAGGAATACATGCTTTAAATTAAAAAGCCACAGTGCTGCTGATGTGAGCATTATATTAATGCTTGTATGACTCAATCCTCAAAGCTCTTTCTCCTTCCTTAAGCTGTTTACTTCAGCCTTGAAAGTGAGGGTTACATGGTGCCCTGACGTGGCCAGCACAGATTGTAACTCGAGTTAGCATTGCAGGTGCTTCACATTCTTGGAAGAAGTCAAGCTTTTGCAGTGGGCTTTTCATGAATAATCTGTGCAGAAGAAAAGAAGGTGTTGGAATGAGGGACTATTAAATGTGGTTGTGCCAGTGGGTGGTGAAGCCCTGGCCATCCTTGTCAGTGGGCTGCAGGTGTGGTGGGTTGGCACAGGACAGCTGAGTGACCCCACTCTTGTGTGTCCCCTCCTGCTGAGCTTGCCACTGATGGGATCTCATTTTTACAATGTGTAAATATAATATATGTATGTATACAAAGTTCAGGCTGTAAACCTTCTCCATACCTGGTTTAACTGCTTGCACATTGTGTATAAACAACAGAGAACTACCTGCTACCCTTTTATTATTACAGGGAGGCTGGTCAAAATCACCACAGTCAGACGCCCATTGCAAGCATAAAGGATAAAAATTATTATCTTTGTGCTGGCCTTCCTCACCTAGGAAGTGTTTCTGCATTCTTCAAAACTAGAAATGCACTATGATAGAAGAGGAGTGATAGAAAGAGGGTCAAAGAGGTATTAGACTAGATAAAATAATGTTATAAAATAAGTAGATTGTCTTGAAAGGCAGAAGAGCCTTGATACTTGTGCTGGTCAAGTATAACGCTTGTTACAAAATTCATCTTGGCTGCATAATAAGAACCCATAAGTATATCTTATTTTATAAACATTTAAAAGTGCATGAAATCCCATCATACCCCTTTGTAGTAATTTATGATTATTTTGTCATGTTCTTTTGTTTACCTTTCCAAAACAGAGTTGATACCATACCTTCTGTGCAGCTTGGTGTATGTGAGTGAAACTTTCTTTTCTTGTATTTTGTAAGGTGGAGCAGAGTGGGTTAGTCTTGTCTGAGTTAGAGGCTAAATGAGTGATTTCCTCAATTCTCTCATCTTCTGTGCAGAGCTGTGGAGGAGCACTGTGCTTGAGAGAATGTCAAAGCCTGCCTTTGCGAGGCCGTGGCTGACAAGTACTGTCTCTGTTGTGGCACAGTTCTACATTTCTACAATAAACTGCTTCCTAGTGTTTTCTAAATGTATCTCATGTTTCCCCATCTGTGCCAGCCAGGAATGCTGGATCTACTGCTGGGCAGATGAGTCACAGGCAGGGCTCCTTCAATTGCATCCTCTGTGGTGAAAGCTGAGGGATGACTTCTTGCCTTCTGAAGCCCTTTGCAGAGCAGTCCTCTCCAGTAATGCAGCTCTCACTTGTGCTGGGCTGCTGACAGGAGAGGAGGAGGTCTGCCCGTGCTATCAGTGCTGCTTCCTGTTCAGACTCGTAGTTCACGTTTATAGCTGTCACCACAAAAGGCAGATGACATTTTTACACGGAAAGCTTTCACGGGAGCACTCAGAGGGCTGATAAATGTGCTTTGCAATTCTGGATGAGTTTAGACTGACTGCAGGAAAGATCTAATGCAGTGGACCAGCTAAGTGTTTTTATTTCTTAAATATCTTCAGATGTGATTGTATCTGCAGTGGGGATTATATCCAACAGGGTAGCTGTGCAAATGATGCAAGTACCTAATAAGTAGGCGTAAATATTAATATACAATGTGGTTTTCTTTTTTCCCCTTGCTGAAGTGCCTTTTGAAATCAGGGCTATGGCACTGGCACAGATGAAGTACACAGATGCTCAAGGATTTGGTGCTCTGCAGCTCTGCCCCCCATAACCAAATTGTGAGATCAAAATTTTGCAGTGATTTTTTTCCTTTGTACATCTCTTTGACAGCAGCAGTCCAGCTGCAAAAATCCACTTCTTCTGTAAGCCTACATTCAGTATCATGTTTTGCACGCAGTGACAGTTCATCCAGATATCTGCAAATCTACTTTGCAGCAACACAATCTGCTTACCAAATTAAATAAGTGAAATCAGGAGAATTTCAGGAATCCCTTGAGAGCGGCTTTGTAATGTAAGTGAGTTTGATTGCTACCGATAGCCGTTTGCCAGAAGAGCTTGAGGATTTTGGAGATGCCACCTAAATAATCCTTGGGAGGCTGGCTGGGTGCAGAACTGTGCCTTTGCTGGCTTTCCCATACTGAAGGACAGTTCTTGCAGGGACATCTGTGGCTGCTCCACTGCTTTTGGCTGACAGAAGGCAGCACGGCTCAGCATGGACATGAGATGTCACCTGCTGCTTCCTGCCTGCAGTTAGTCGAGGTGAGAGAGCCTAACACTTAACACGGGTGAGGTGGTTTCAGAGAAATGATTTAATAATACCCTGGTGAGCACTCTAGCCTGTGGGAATAGTAGAAAACTTTGAGGGGTTTTTTAATATTTAAGTTCTTTCAGTGAATCATAGTGTTTAAAAGGAAATGGATGATTAAATCTAAATGTTTTCTCTCTCTTTTTTTTTTTTTTTTTTTTTAAATCTCCTTCTTTGAGTTTTTGTGTCTAAGTTGATAAAGGGTTGTCCAAGGAAGAGCTGGAGTTTCACATGCAGATTTAATCAATGCATAGTGTAGAAACCTGATTTGCAGAGCTGGCTCTAGAACAGCTGACTCAGATTTGCTCAGCAAACCTACTTCTTTCTTTGCTAAGAAGACACATGAATCATCATGTGTCATCAAGCATGTATGATGTGATAGCAGGACCTTGCCTGCTTCAGGAATCAAACATGTAAAAATTGTAATAGCTGTGTCTATTCTTTTTATCATCAGATAGTTCATATGGAGAAAAAAAGTCTTATTTCTTAGCACATGTAATATATTTACATGTAGGGTGCCAAGGGGTGCCAAGCATGTTCTCATTTCTGTTTTGTTTTTGTGCAAAGGTGTTTTAAATGAGAATAATCAGCCCCACAGAGGATGTGACAATATTTTCTGCCTAAGAATTTTAAAAGGGCTTTCCCTCAGAGATATGATTTTAAGTTACTGAAGTCTAGCATCTGGCCTTGAAAATATGTCCTGATGCTCACATACAGGACTTTAACTACCACCATTTCAACCAAGTCTACAAACTTGTTTTAATGCATGAGGTACTTTCCAGATTTGGACTGTTCTGGGGCCTCACTCTGTATTTTCACACATTTGTCAAGGAACAATAATATATTTGATGGATGCTGGGTGTTAACACATGCTGAGGGAAACTTTCCTCCAGCCAGAGCACTTTGAATCCAGTTGTCATCGTTCTGTTCCTTCTGGATTGATGTTAATTTTCTGTGATGCTGCTGGGGCTAGAAGTGGACTCAACAACTTTCAGTTCATATGTTCTTCCATGCAGCAAGTGAAGGAAACAGCCTTTCTTAATTCAAGAAATTGTTCTGCCTTATCATTCCAGATGGTTATGAACAATCCTAGGAATTCAATACTTGATAACTTTTATTTTCCATCTTATTTGGGTAATTGTTTAAAGTGTCAAGAAGATGATTGGCAACCCCCAAGGCTGAGAGGACAAATGTAATTCCATAGCAGATGAGCTTTTATTTTTTCCCGTTTTCCTGTATTGTATAACCTGTCCGTGAGAACTTTTAGGCCCGTTGGGCTTTGTATGTTTTGCTGCTGGCTCACAGCTAGCTCATGTCCTCTGGCTTACTCTGTTCTGACAAAACATGACTTGTAATTTAGAAGAAAATTATGTAAATTAAGATGTTAAGTTCTTACCAGGGCATTGTAAACTTCAGCTTTAAAGGTCAGCTTAAAGAAAACATAATCTTTTTGATGTTGTACTTTTCGGGTTATTTTAATTGGCAGAATGGGCAAGGGGGCACCCTGATGATGATGATAAATAACAGAGAGCAGCATGAGCTGTGCTAAGTAACTGGGCAATAAAGTCTTTGATTGCCACTAGTTTCTCCTCTGAAATTTTAATCTCAGAATAAACCAATTTATCATGGTACAAAACTAATTCGTTTAGTACCTATTTTTATAGTTATATTACTATATCTACTCTTTGACAAAAAACGTTGTAGTCTGGTCAGCAAGGAGGATGTCATACTTCCAGTCCTGCAGCAAAATGTGTTCTCTCAGAGCAATCTCACTGAACAGTTTATTTGCTGCAAGTTTCACATCGTTGCTGATGATCAGTCTGGTGCTGCCTTTGATACCCACATAGAGGGGAAAAATGCATTGGTGGTGTGGGGTTGTCTCTCTGTTGTGTCTTTGCTGGTGTCACCCAGGCACTGGTCTGTATTGATACACCTTTGCTTTTAATAATTCTAGATGCTATATACTTATTTATTTAAAGGACAGAAATTTCTTTGCTAGGACACTAAGGGTTTTTCAGGTAGCTGGGGTCTCGCTGGAAAGCTGTGTGGAGTTGTGATTTTTGGATTAAATTGCCTTGAAAGATTGTTTCCAACACCACTCTTTGCTGCCTGCCATCTGCTCCAAGGGCTGTTTCTTTTTTCAGCTGTGAAACGCAGCCAATTTGGCCCTTGTCCCTCAGGGCGTTGGGAGGAAGAACTTCTCCCCAGCTGTTGCCGAGGGGAATTCCCTGCAACTCTTAAATGTCCCAGAAAGGGGTGAAAGCAGAATGAAGCCTGACAACGGGCAGTGCCAGGCAGAATCGTGCTCAGTGAACTCTGCTCAGCTCGGGTCAGAGTTATCTGTCAGTTCTGGGCTGAGCTACATGGCTGAGGAAGTTGGTGCCGAGTGTGTGTCAGAGGCAGACTTGGAGCTTTTTGGGTGCCCCTTCCCTCCCCTGGTTCTGGCCAAGCAAGGTGTGTGACACAGACAAACCAGGAGCTGAGGTCTGGATTAGATTTGAGTGCTTGCATCTGGCTGTGGCCTTAATATTTTACATGTAAATTATTTCAGGTCCATGCAGATAATGACAGCAAGGCCTCCTAGATGAAGTATTTTTCTTCAGTCACAAGCTTCATGTGTTGGATATGAAAATCTACAATGCCCCCAAATCCCAGAATTTATTTTTGGGCAGCTAGTCACTGATTTTTGGACCCCATAGTCACTGATGCAGAAATAAGGGATTTTTTCCAGGTAGGAAGGGTTTTTTTGGTTGTGTGGTGGTGTTATTTTTTGTTGTTGTTGTTGTTTTTTGTGTGTGTGTGTGTTTGGGGTTTTTGTTTGTTTGTTTTTGTTGTTTCTTGTGGGTTTGTTTGTTTTTTTGTTTTTGTTTTTCTGGGTTGTTTGTTTGTTTTCTGCCAGAAAAATATTAGAATCTTAAAAATTGACTTGTTATTTGCTGTGCTTCTATTAGCTTTCCATGCCTAGTTTTGGGTTCAGTGAACAAAGTCAGTTAGCAGTTTTCCCTTTGTGCAATGCTACCGTGGAAGACATCCATGCTGCTTCATTCTCCTCATGTGAATGCTCCCAGATGCCTCCTGATAGTAGATAATATTACTGTGTTATAGATAAAAAATTTATATGCGCTTTGTATATGTTTGTATTAAAAATATATATTTTTATATACAGATATAAAAAATGTTTACATGTGAAGCCCAGCCAGAAACCAAGCCCAAGGCCAGCTACTCACTCATTCCCTCAAGGTAATATGAGGGACAAAATCAGAAGACCAACAATGAGAAAACTCAGGGAATGTTATAAAGCTCATTTAATAAGCCAAACAAAGTGGCACAAGGAATTAATTTCTCACTTCCCATTGCAGGCAGGTGTGCTCAGCCATCCCCAGGAAGGCAGGGCTCCATCATGAATAACGTTACTTGGGAAGAGTCCATCACTCCAAACATCCCAGCTTTTGCTTCCCCCAGCTTTCTGTGCTGAGCAAGACACCAGATGGTCTGGGATAACCCTGGGGTCAGCTGGGGTCAGCTGTCCTGGCTCTGTCCCCTCCCAAGTCCTTGTGCACCCCCAGCCTCCTCACTGGTGGGGTAAAGAGCAGAAAAAGCCTTGGCTCTGTGTAAGCACAGCTCAGCAGCACTGAGAACATCCCTGTTTTCAGCCCAAATCCAAAATCTAGCCACAGCAGTTACTGTGAAGAAAATTAACCCTACCCTAAGCAAAACCACCCCACCCCATCTTGCATAGTGTCAGTCTATCTGTAATTTTCAGTGTGAACCTGTGGGAGTCCAAAAGCAAAATATTTTCATTGTCCTGACTGAAAATAGTGCTGATAGATCTGAAAAAAAAAATTGCAAAGAATATGAACACTAATCTTCCAAATTAATATAGATATATATATAAATAAATATTATAAAAGCCTAGTTCTTCTACTGAAATCCCCTGAAAACAAAGCAAGAAGAATGGCAGTGCCAGGAAACAAGAAAAATTCTATTTGATACAAAAGAAGAAAAATGGTACTTGATACAAAACAGAATATACAACAGGTTTGAATCCTACAGTTTTGTGTATCATAAAGTTAAAATTACTTTGTATTGCACAAAATGAAAAAGAGAAAGGGAAGCAATTTAAATTAACAAAGTTTCCTAAAGTAAATTTATATTACTGTAGTAAATCCAGATTTTTTTTTTTTGCTGTGTATTTTATCACAGAATGGAAGTAACAGTCAGTCAACCTTATCATGCACTGTTCATTTCACACTTTAGATTGCTGCCTTTTCTCTCCCTTTGTTGTTTCTTTAATTAAAAAAAAAAAAAGCTCTTTTATTGTGTAAGATACTCTTGATGTTGATACTGTGTATGCACATTAACTGTTGTAGCAGGCCTGGCTGGGCTCTTTGGATGCTACAGCTTCCAAATGATTAATACAAATGCTGCTGGGAAGATTATTGCAGCAAAGGCAGCACCAGATTAGGGAGAGAAGTGCAGTAATGGCATCCAGGAGTTCCTGAGCTTTCTGCTCAGACTGGCTACCAGCCCTCCTCAAGTTAATTTCTTCACGTTGCTGCTCTCCTCCTCATTACTTAGAGAAAAAATATTTTCCCAGGATAGTGTAAGATGACTGTGGATAATAGAGAATAGATAATAGAGAACCCCTGTAAGCATTTAAAGGCAGAAACTGTTATTAAGCAGGTTTTTTGCTGTCATGCACAGCTTTAAGTCTTATTTTCAGGGGGAAAAATCCACATTATTTAAGAATGACACTCACTGTCTTTTGAAGGAATTAGGTATTGTTTTAACATTAGACTGCCATTAATAACCTGGGGTGTGGTTTATAGGGGGGCACTACTGCACACAGTGTTTACCTGTGGAGCAGTGAAAACAGAGGGATCCCTTTGGGGTCACCAGTGAGGACTGCAGAGCAGTGCATCCTGAGCAGTACATCCAATATTCTGCTCATGTGCTACAGTCAAATATCTTGTGGTCAGCTGCAGAGCAGCACTACTGTCCTCTCCTGATTTCCTTTCCCTCTGCCCCCAAAATGATTTTGTACCACTACCAACATGGGTATGGTGAATTTGAACAAATATATATGTTGTTCTTTTGCAAAGAACTTCCATGCTGTTTCTAATTTAAATGCTTCTAATCATTCCAATTCAATCAACCTACAAAAACATCAAATATTTAAAAGGAATCTCTGTTCCTGTAGTCCTTTGCTGCCTCCACAGAATGGTTCTCAGCCATATAAATGATGTTTGTTCTCCTGTTACTGCATCTCCAGATAATGAGCAGTTTTATTATAGTTGAAGCATTATCCCAGCATGTATTTGCAAGAAGTATATGACAATGAAATAGTAATTTTTCATTATTTTTCTTAATATCTTTAGACCATCTATGCCTCTGATAAATATTTATACTCAGCTTTGTACAGAAATATATTCCACTTTTCTAAATTACCCTCAACTGCAGTTGCTTTATGTGACTTTTTTTTTTCCTTTTTATCTATTATAAAGCTGGTTTTAAGGTCATCTCAGTATTTTGCATGAATGCTTTTTCTTCTCTGTGTTTGTTAGGAATGTGTACTGTGGACAAAGGAAGCATTACTTATCCAGGGTAATTTTCAGTTTTACTTTAGATCTATTGCAGACTGCTGCAAAGCGTTTTGTTTTCTTTTAATCTGTAACTTAGTGATGAAATTATAATGACATTTTTAGAAGCATTACTTACTGATCTTGTTTTCAAGTAGACTGTATCATGAAAAGGGGTATCATGAGATATTCAAAAGGATTCTGTTTCTTACAAGGTTTGTCCCATTTTTATTTGAATGTCCCCCTAGCACACAAGGTTTATTACAACTAATTATTTTGGTTACACTTGGATTTATGATGTAGTTCTCAAAAGGAAACAACCAAAACAACAACTCTATTTTATCGTATTGTTTTCTTCAAAGAGAAAGTTTGGCTGATCTGGGGGAGTGACTGCACCAAAACACTACCTGTAAATAATAATGTCTTCATCATCTGCAGGGGTAAAAAAATGAGAATGAGAGAGCTGAGTGCCACAGGGATGTGAGTGGGTCTCCTGTTTCTCCTTACTTCTTAAACTATATCCTCTTTCACAGCAAATATTAAAGATGAAACCAGTTCTGATGTGGGCATTTTTTTCCTTCTACTGCTTTGTTACATTTATATTGGTGATTGTTAGACATGAATTGAACTCTCCCATTTTAATTTTGGTCTCATCTAAAAATAGAGATTCTATATCAGAAGAGTATAATAGAGGATAATGAGATGGTATGTAGAAAGGAAATACCAAGCAGAAAGACCAGGAAAAAAAAAAAAAAATCCATGTAGCACTTATGTCCTGGTTTAGTGCAAATTTGGGAGAAAACCTCCCAATGGGGTTCCTCCAGAACAGCAAATCCAAGAAGCCCCTCTCACTAGTGGTTAGAGAAAAGATTTCTCCTGACCCAGGAGTAGACCCAGGTGTGGAAAATCCTGAGTGGTGTGGAGAGTGGGAGAGAATGGGCTGAACCTTGAAGGAATTCTCTGATCCCCCTGCTTGGGAATTTTCACATGAACAAATTCAGAACCCAGACAAGGTGAGGATCCAAGCATCACGAAGTCACCCTAGAGCAACTTAGCACTAATTTTGAGGAAATAAAGACATTGCCCTCTAAAATCTTGGCAGTTAAAATCCAGTTAAAATCCAGTTGCTGCATCCTAATAGTTTTTGCTTTATAGGTTTCTGGAACGATGGAATTTTAATTTAATGGGTTTTCAGTGAGTTTATTTTCAGAAATGTGATTCTCCCTGTCACAAATCTCACTAACACAGGTTAAATGTGAGGAATACTGCCTTAGTGACCAGAACAGAACAGGCTCACGTGGCTGCCCCTTGCTCCACACAAGGAAAGAGGCATTGGCAGTCTGGGCAATATAGAAAATGTACATGTGATGGATCTGTTTGCTTTCTAATTTAAGAAAGTTAAGATATATGTCATTGCAGATCTTTTCAGGGAATTTAAACTGCGAGATGTGCATATCTCCTGCCTATTTGTGATAGTTTTCCATGTTTTTTAGTAATACACTGTTAATGTTTGGATAATTCTCAAGCACTTGTTATTATCTTTTCTCCTCAAGTGCATGTTAAACATGGCCTTGCACAAATCTTGGTACATTAAATGTAATTGGCAGTATTATTGATATTTGCAGGTATGCACTGTTTCAAAGGATTGCATTATAATGAGTAATTTTTCACTTAATCATCCTTTTTCCTCTGCCAGTGTAGGCTAAGTTAACCCCACTGAGCACAAAATGAGAATTTGAACCTATCTTTTTATTGCCAGCGATGTCAGAATTCATATGAAAGAATTAATATGAAGCCTTTAATATACCAAGTGGAAAAATACAGTGCAGTGAAAGCCACCTGTTTACATGGTGGTCTTGGTATTGAGAGAATTCTGTTCTGCTTCACAACTCTTTATTGTATTATAGAGGACCCAGGAGAGTTTGATGCCATTAGCAAGTGTAGGAATGAATGCAGAAATGTTTTAACAGATGTCAGAATTGTGCATTGTTTTGTATTTCTGCTGTTTTCAAATATTTTTCATTGAACAACACCTTTGTTCTGCCAGGAGAAAAAAACCAAATGGGTTTTGTGTGGATGTACAGTATTCACCTACATGTCACAAGGCAGCCTTGTCCTTCCATGGTGTGCTTCACACAAGCAGCATGGAGCTCTGTGGCAGCTGTAGTGACACAAAAGTAGTTTAAAACAACAGCCCAAAGTCTGGATTTAAAATTCCCAACAGGTGGAGCAGATCTTGTTGTATTTGCCAAGGTATTTCAAGGCTCTCTAGCTACTGTACAGAAAATCCTTTTGTTGCTATTTTCAAACAGAACACAGCATTTGCCAAGGAGTTAATTATATAAGAAAAATCAGTAGTTAATAAACAGGAAAAAAGTCTAGGCGTGTGGCAACTGTAAGTGAATAAAGGAAATCATGTTAAAAGATGGTAGAATAACTTGGTATGTATATGGGTAATATTGTGAGCCTTGCACGTGGCATGTAAAGCATTTAACAAATTTCAATAATTTCCACCTTTCCCAAAGCACATACTTTCAGTTTGCTTCAGTCTACTTTAAAATAATGAAAGTGTCGTAATGGTTATGATTTTATTTAATTTAAAATGATGGCTGTTAGCAGAATTATCTTAAGTCAGAAGCTTGGAGATGTTGAACTGATGTTTTATAAGTCATGAACCTGATTTTTTGTTTTGCAAGGAGAAGGAGATTCTGTATCAGAAGAGTGCAATAGAAGATAATGAAGTGATACATAGTAAGGAAATACCAAACAGCAAGAGAAGCTTTATTTTTTTGAAGCACCTAATTAGAAGTTGATGTTTCTATGAAGTTGTATTTTGTCTATAAATTGAGGTTACAAAAAATTATTGCCTATGCATTAAAGAGAGATTTTTGGATTCTTTTGGGAGTGTGTTCATTTTTCCTTTTGTTCTTAGAATTGAGCATAGTTTTGATTATAAAGTGTATTTTTATATGTTTTCTATGTTTTTACCTTCATTACAGGACTGGCTTTCTTTTGCCTGTGCTGATTAAACAGAACACTTCAAGGTTTACATTCATCCAGAATTTTCATTACAGACTACAAGCTTACTATAAGCTTGAAGTAAGGCAATAGAGATGACTGAATAGTTTGATGCTGAACTGGTACCACTGCCTAATATTATCTCCCTTTCCTCTTGCTGTGTCTCTCAAGTTTCCTTGAGGAGCTGTGTGTACTTTTGATGCCCGCTGCAGAACGTGTCGGGGTAGCCTTTGCCTAAGGCAGTGCTCTGTACTTTTGGCTCTTCCAGGCCAATGCCTCTGGCTCCAGAGTAAAGCCTCAAGATCTGAAACGAGTTGCAATGATCAACATTTCTTTCTTCCCTCAATAATTCTTACAGAACTTTGAAAGCTGGGAAACTGACTCCCAAAGGCAATCGAAACTTGTAATTTCGTTTTGCTCGACGTGAAGTTCTATAATCCTTCAGCACATTGCGTGGTTCTCCCGTGGCATTAGGGTATTAGTACTAATGGGAAGACATAGTTATTACAAACAATTCCAAATTTCACGGTGCGTGTCTTAATAGCAGAAAGGGATTTTCTCATGATTAAAAAGAAAAATGGGTGGCAAAATGAGGAAGGAACGCTTGTTACATAGGATGATCCCCTGGGGGCTTAATTACTGAAAAAACAAATAGGAGGTAACTATTCAAGATGTTTACAGGTTAAACATTCCAGGAGTATCTTTTAAATAAGAGTATCTGCAACCTTGGAGCAGCTAATTGCTCAAGAATCACAGCCATTTGTGCTGCCTCATTTTCCCCTGGGATCGACACTCACAACAGGATAATTCTTACCCTGATCTAAGTGTCACAGTAGGGACTCAGTGTAATTTGCTGATATGATATCAAAAATAGCATTAAGGTAATTACATTTTGCACTTGTAATGTTTCACAGGCGATAATATAACTGAAAATTACTCTTTTTTTTTTTTTTTTTTTTTTTCGCTTAGAGTAACCTGGCCGTTCCCCACCAGAACCACAGTTTTCTTCTCTTTTTCCTTCTAAGGTTGAGCACCGAAGTTACTCAAAAGTTTTGGGGCTTTTTAGCATCTTCAACACAGAATTGTATCCAATAATCAGAGCTGAAGAACAAATTGAAGTAAGTATTATGCTGTTTGACTTGGGAGATGTTCTGTAGACTGAGATGGTCCATTGTGTGATCTGTCTTCAGTACTGTTCCACTGCAGTTTAAATTAAACTCTTTGTTCCTCTTGTTTCCTGGAGGAAAAGTAAAATGAGTAGATTTGTTTTGTTGTTGTCACTTGGATGTATTTCTGTTGATAAAATTAAACCTTTGTGTTGAAAAATTTATTTCCCTGTAAGACTAACCTTAACTTGTGAATTGTGAAACCTATGCAAGGAATATCAGTGTTTGCAGCTCTTGGAATTACCTGGTCATACAGTTGTTGTAACAGTCCAGAGGAAAAGTGACTACAGCAAGAAAACCAGACCTTAGTTTGTTGGAAATTGCCACAGAGATCTGGATTTATACTGAGCTCCTCCTGAGTTTATATCAGGTGACAGAATGACCCAAGTGCTACTCACTTGGTCACCAGGGACAAAAGAAATAGATCTAATTGTGTTTTAGACTCAGCTCAACCAGAGATTTTGCAAAGCTTTGTAATAATTGGTGGTGTTTCTTTCAAGTCTTGTACCAGTTTCTGGGAAACGCCCAAGTCCTGGGGAGCACTTTCTTACATCCATGTGATATCTTATGTAGGTGATACATGTCATCTTATTTAGACACTTTAGATTAGATTTGCAGCTTTGGTATTACAGAAAGGATGATAAATCCTGGTCCAAACAAGCCAAGGTACCCCAGAGATGACAAGCATGGGGGATCAGAGTTTAAGCTTTTGTAACTACAAAATATGGGCAAGTGGAACTGATGGCAGCTTTCAAACCAGCTGGTGTAACTGGGGTGGAGGTTGGCCCACAAAGCCTCCAGGAGCTGCCCCATGGAAAGATGCTCTGGAGCTGCTCTGTGACTTGGCTCTGCTTCATCCACACCTCCTCTGTGTTCTTGCAGGAAAAAAAAATGTATTTGTCTACCTGGCTTTGAGGGGCTCCCTGACCACGCTGCCTATGGGTAACTGTTTCCTGACAAAGATTGGTCATGAAAATGTGTAGAGGAGCCAAGGTGGATTGATAATTTATCTTTGCAGCTGTTATAATTTCAATATACAGAAGCAACCATTTAAAGAGGGATTATTCTTCAATAAAAAAGGCACTCTGAGCATCTCAGAATTACAGCCTAGAAACGAAGGTGAATTTGATGATACACAATACAGGTGATGTATTTGAGGGCTCTCCTGCAGTGGGCTAAATCACACAGAGCAAAAAAAAAAAGGAAGGTGCATTTGGATATAATTTTATTTTGCCATTGAATAGTGCTAGAGACCCTTTTTGCAGATAGACAAATGCTTGTCATTACTTTATGCTCAAAGGCAACATTGAAAGTGACCTGGAACAGGCAGGAACTGACTTTTTTCTACTAATATGATATGAAAGTTTTATCGTATTAGGAATTTTCTGTCATGGTGGATTAGTATCAGGTCATATTAACGTTTGTTTTTACTAACTTACAATGAAATGTGCTAACGTGACTACACTTCACTATCACATGAGGAAAAAAAGCAGAATGATTTTATATTAATGTGATATCATAGAAAGATTTCAATACCTCTGTCCCGTGGCAAGTAGGAAGAAGTTAAAAATAAAATAAAATATAATGGCTTGGGACAAGGAGTTTGTGTTGTTTTGTTTTTTGGTTTTTTTTTTTTTTCCCAGGGATGGAACTCCTTCCCACCCCCAACATCATGTCTGTATTTGTTTAATGGTTTCTGGATTTTTGAAGTGATTAATTTTGAAGCAGTTTGGGCTTGATTTCATAATTATGGTTGCTCTCTCATTTCTAACTAAAAGTCATTGGGAGCAGCAAATGCTGAATACCTACACAAAACAACCCAGGATGTTCCAGGCTGATTATCCCTTTACTTTCAACAAAGGAAGTGTTGACTTCTCAAAATGTTGATCTAGAAGCCAATTTAAAAAAAAACCCAAAAAACAGAGAAAGTGTGGGGAAAAAATAAGGGGGAGGAGGAGAAAAAAAATGGCAAAAGAAAAGCCAGCATATTGTGTCCATGCTCCATTATGCACAGAATACTGTGGCCAGAAATAATTAACAGGCACAAAGGGTGGCAGTTAGTCATTTGGCTGTATGATCGTACCTGCAAGGTTTCTTTCATCTGGAGCCAAAATCTGATAAAAATGGATAATGTTTGAAATGTTCAGTCTTATCTAAATTATGACCACAAAAAACCTGGGTTTTAACTTGGCTCCAAACTTTTACAGGACAAAGCAGATGAATTTGGGTCCTAGATTCAAGAAATTCAAGTCATCTCTAATTCTGAAAATCTGCAATGCAGTTTTCAATGTTTCCTTTTTGATGCAGCTAGCATTCCTGAAAGCTTTGGTCTAAAATAAAAGGGATGAAAACCTTCCAAAACTCTAAAGAGGCGATAAATTAAAGCAGAATTACTTTTTTAAAGGCAGGATTGCTTCATTAGATGACATCCATGAAGAAGACTGGGTTCCCTGCTGGAAGGTGGTGAAGCATACACCGGGTTAGAGGACTTGTGGACTCTTCCTGCTACACAAACAGCCCTTTGCTTCAGGCCCTTGACAGGTAGGGGGAGGAGACCAGACCCCATCACGCTCCCATTTCCAGTGAGAACAGTTGTATTTTTTAGTTCTAACTCTAAATAATAGCAGTGTCCCTGTGACTGGTCTGGAGCCCCTTGTCCTTTTGCTGTTTGTCCTGGCCCTGCCTGGGTCGTGCCTTGCCGGCTTCCAGGAGCTCTGTGCAGCTGCAGGGCAGGACTGGAGATGTTGTGCCAGCCCTTTCGTTTTAACAATCACCTACAAATGAGACAGGCCTTTGTGCTCCAAAGCATGGCAGGGGCAGGCAGAGGTGGGGGGCTCCCTCTCTCCATCACCGAAATGGGGACTTCAGTGCTGCTGTCAAACTGGGGAACAAGTCTCCCACTGATCCAGGTTGTTTATGACTAGGTCGTGGTTTTGTTGGTCTGACCAGCACTCAGAGATATAAAAGAAGGTGTACCCTACCCCAGGAATCTGGAACCTGAAATGCTCTGCGTCATTCAGTATACTGATTTGGGAATCTAGCCCAAGCAAAGTTAATCCTAATCCATGGCTCAGCACAACACTACCAGCCAGCTGCTAATGGATACTGGGGAGAAGGTGTGGATAATCAAGTCGAGCTTGGTTCTTCTGAGACCTGTAGAAGATTGTTGTATTAGGAGGAGAAGCTCTGAAGTTGTTATGTCAGTATATTACAAATACGTTTACTCATCTTGTGTAGTCATTTAAAAGCTCCTGCAGGTTAGAGAACCTGGCCTCCTCATCCTAGTGCTGTCCCCGTGAGGTTCAGAAGCTTCTCAGCAGGATGGCCTCAATTAAAACAGCAGCATGGCTATCTGTAGATTACTGCTCTCCATCATTTATATTGTGTTATCTCTCTCTTCAGACTGGTTTTTAATTTTTATGTTTGCAATTATAAGTGATTTATAGGAAAATTCATTGCACGACCTGTCCAGAGTAATTAAATTCACTTAGGTTGAATAACCTGACGCTCACCTGGAAATAACCACATCAGTGACATTATCTTACTGAATTTTCAGTTAACTTAGAAGTATAGCACTTATCTTTTCCTCCTTTTTTTCTTCCCTCTCAAGTGTAGTGGTGGGGGAGGGGGGAGCATTTTTAATTCGTAAGAGATAATTAGCCAAGTCTGAAAGGTGTGCACTAATTACAGAATGCTGCATATCTCGTGTAGCTGATTGCAGCACAGGTTCCTGAACAGTAGATACGATTTTTCCCAAACACTGTTCAGTAATTTGAAATGTTATTAGGGGATTAACTTTCCATATGAAAAGCTAAACTAATACTTATTATACAGATTATAACAGCAAGTGGCCTACGAAGCTGTCGAGGCCATTATTTTGCAGGCTGCCAAGGACCGAGGAAAGTGCTGGATAACCATCCCAGCCAGGGGAATATGCTGAGCAGCATCCTCTGCTGCTCCTCGTCCCTCCCACCTCTGCCAACACAGGGCAAGCTGATGGGCTCCATCTAGGAACATGACTCTGAAACAAAGAGGCAGAGGAGAAAAGGTGTGGGGATTGCTTTGGGCTACATCATTCTGCTATGGTTGCAAATCGATCAAACTGTGCTGATCTTCTTGAGTTATTTAGAAGCCAATCTTTAGGAAAAGCCTATTATATGTTTGCTGTTTTGAGAAAACTGAGCAGTACACCTTTAAGTATCTATTTCAGCTTGCTGGACACAGTGTAAAGTTAGTTACTGCATCAGTATTTTTAAACCCCATTAAATAGCTTGTTTTGATTTACTGTTTATGGTGGTAGGTACTAGGTGTCGCTGATTCTTCTTCCCTCCTACCTGGTCTTTATGCTCTTACAGGGCCACATATTCTCTCTTTGTGTGACCTCTAATATTTGTCCAACACATGGGGGATCTATCTAAGATGGGATTCCTCTAAGCTAAAAGTATGAAGCTGTGGCTAGAGCTAAAGCCTTGTAGCTCCAGTGCAAACCTCCCATTCCCTATGAAGGAGGCAGCAGCAAATGCAGACCTACTTTTAAATGGAGGCTATGCAGCTGTGACCACGGAGAATGGATGTGGGAGTATGCTGAGCAGAAGGCAGCTCTTGGATTTCTCTGCTGAATAAGTCATCACTTAAGAGTAGGGCTCACACTGGAGCTGTAAAATGCACGCTAATCAGTGGATGGAAAATACCTGTGTACTGTTTGTGCTTCTAGGGGAAATGTAACCTTGTTTTGGAAAAGGGATAAGGGATAACTGATAACTGATGAAGTTTGCTCATCTTTTTAGTTTTGTACCCTGGTTTAGTGTTAAATTCTAATACCAACTTCACCACCAGCACCAATCCCCCTGCAACCCCCCAAAAAAGAAAACAACCCTGATATTGTTTTAAAAAAAAATTATTTTTATGTAAAAATGTTGCATTGTTGCATTGTATTATTTACACTGAGGTATATTCTTTGCTTTGGAAACTACTTGGTTAGTTCTTCATTAATAATTTACAACAGATTTCATTATGACTTTTTTCTCCGTCTTTTTGTCTTAATTTTCCATTCTTTGATAGATCAACCAACAGAGTTCTTCCTAAGAGGACTTGCATCTTCTCTTTAACAAACGTCCAAATTATTAATTGAAAAGCCAATTATCTGTTCTCACATCTGCCTACCTTATTAATCAATGCTTCCTTTGCTTTGCTTTTTAGTGCTCTTTCTGTTTGTAAAATTATAGCTTCAGCTCCTCTGTTTCTGCTGATATGATTGAATAGCTTATTGAATGCACTTTGTCCACATTTCTGGAATACATTTGCTGTTCTAAATTTTTTAATGCATTTAGCTTCCAATATGAAACTTGGGGAAATGGTTCTGAGCATCTCCACATCAGGTTCCCATTGCGTCCCTTTGTCTATCCTAGCAGTAATATCCTCTGAGATTTTCTCCTACAGGCATCTCTGAAACCCTTAATTGAACCACTAGTGTGCTTGTTTAAAGTGTTTCCCTCGCTTGGCTTTCTAAAATGATTTTTAAGCTTTCCCTACACACATTTTTCAGTTCCCCCAGCCTTTCCCTTAACTAATGGCATCATGATGGTCTCCTGCCTTCAGGGATCTCTCTTGAGCTACATGAATTTGTGAAGTGTCAGCGAAGACTTCTCTCAATTTCTGTTCCCACTTTCATTTCTCTCTTGGTTATCTGATGTCTGGTCCGTGGGCTTCCTCCAGGCTCAGCTGTGAGTAGCTGTGCATCCTTTTGCAAGAGGAGAAAGGTGTGTGAGTCACTACCTTGCTCCCTTGCGTGGGCTGCCACTGAGCCAATAGGGAACCTACGTTGCATGAGGAAAATGTGGCATTGATGTCATTGACAGTGGATCAGGCAGTCAGTTCTTTTGGCTGTTAACATCAGGACATGCCCATGTGGTTCTTGCATCTTTAGTTGTCTAACCAAAGTTAGAGAAGTCAGACTGAAGTGCCAGCAAAGCTTTCGAGTTATAGCTCTGGCTTACATGTGAAGTCATGCATACAAACATTAAGGAAGATCCATAGAACACCCAATATGATGGTAATTTTAAAATGTTTCTCCTAGCAGTTTATTTGGATTTAGAAAAAGCAAGCAAAGCCCAGCTCTACCATAGGTTTTTTACCTAAGATCAGCCACTATGAAACCCTTCACCTTTGCAGTTTTGATCATTATGACAGGATAAGGAGCCAGGCAGGACTCAGAAAGCCCCTTTGCCTCATTACCCTGCTGCAAAGCACCATCATGAGGGGTGGGCATGGTCTGTGCCATCTGCCTCCTGACCACCAGAGGTGAGGTGCTGGGGGCACTCTGGGCATGGACAGCGTGTGAAAGGAGTGACAGCCAGCCCTGTGCTCCACCAAAGCTTCTGAAGGACCTTCACCAGGGAGCACACACAGCTTCCAGCAGCCAGGGAAAGGCCATGCCCTTCACTCACACTGAATGAGGATGTGGTGCAATTCCTGCAGAAACCAAGGGCAGAAATTGCCCCTCAAGTGCTGCTGCTGCAGTGTGTGATCACCTGGGCTGCTTGTTCAATTTACCTGAATGGGAGCCAAGGTACCTGCTTGGGGAGTGCATAACTTGCATTGATACAAGAAAGTATCAAAGCTTTAAAACTGCTTATAGGAGTATTCAGGCAGGAGGCATCAGATACAGTTATATCTTGGAACAGTTAAATTAAGGCAAATTAATTCTTTAAATATTCCAAGTAGTCATTGCATTTTAGTTTGATGCTTTTAACTCTCATTCTGGAAAGTGAATTCTTAAATTTTTGGGTTTGAGCCATTTTTTAAAAAAAAATATTAGAAAACCCAAACCAGGAAAAACCTCACCCTGAGAGATTTTGACTGTCTGATTCACTTTTGGTTTTGTTTCATTTGGTTTAGCCTTTTTCTTTTAATACTTGATCAAATCTTTCACTTCCGATATTCTACGGATGGGTTCAAAAGCAGTTTTGTTTGTCTTACATATTGTTCCATATATCTGTCTTGAGCTGTGCTGGCTTCTCTTGTCATTTTGACACTGATTTACTGGAATGAACTTATATTTTAAACTCTGTTACTGTTCTGTAAATGCCTTCCATTCCACATTAACATTTCTCAACAATAGTTAGTTCTAATTAGTTTTTTTCCAGCCTGTTGGCAAATCTAGCACGATGTCTTTTGAAAACAAACTTACTGAAGAATATCAGACATTTGAAGAAAACAAGTGATCAAGTGACTCTCCTGTTGGTAGTTCATCTACATTCTGTGTGTGCTTGTACTCAGTTATGCAAGGGTCTAATAGTCATTTAGCTCCTAAAGGAAAAATTTAATTCTATTAAAAGGTCTGCTGCAGAAACTCATTTTTTCAATTGACCTGTAGCAAGTAGAGATTCAAAGGCTAATGAGTAGGTCATAGATTTCTATTAGGGAGTTCTAAAAGGGCTCACCCGTTCTGTCAGCAACTGAGCCCCAAAATCTCCACATTGGGATGGGGGAGGGAGTTGGAAGAGTAAAAGTGAGAAAAAAAATGGATTGAGGTAAAGACAGTTCAATAGGGAAAGCTAAAGCAGTCCACACAAGCAAAGCAAAGCAAGGAATTCGTTCCCCCTTTCCCAGGGGTGGGCAGGTGCTCAGCCATCCCCAGGGAAGCTCCATCCCACCCAACAGGACCTGGGGAGACACAGGGCACCCCTGCAAACATCCCCCTCTTCCTCCTCCTTCCCCAGCTCTGCAGAGCCAGCACGAGGCCCTGTGGCCTGGGCCATCCCTTGGGCTGCCTGGGCTCAGCTGTGTCCCCTCCCAGCTCCTTGGGCACTCCCAGTCCCTCCCTCCTGGGGTGGGGTGAGAGGCAGAAAAGGCCTTGGCCCTGTGGAAGTTCTGCTGAGCAAAAACAAAAACATCCCTGGCTTATCAAAACTGACCCCAGCACAAATCCAAAGCACAGCCCTATAGCAGCTGTCATGGGAAAATCACTCTATCCCAGTCAAAACCAGCACAGGTTCCCATTGGCGTGTTTTGATGGCTTTCTGACTGCCCACACCTGTGTGTGTGCCAGTGTTTGTCTTGATCTGAACAGGTTTTCAGCTTTTCTGGAGACAGTGGAGAGCCAGAGCTGTACCAAGATAGCTTTATAGTTTTAACTGAAAGAAATTTGCATATGTGTAAATATTTTTCTCTTTTAAACCAAACAACTGAATAATTTGCTTCCTCACCTGCCTTTCATGTGCTGCTGCACAGACATCTATTACATGTCCTCTACAGCAGCAAAAAACCTGTGCAGAGAGGTTTCATTCAGTGCTCATTTTTTCCCAGGAGGATTGTTTGCAGACAAATTTATTTTAAATTTATTTTAAACAGTGCCTGGGTATGTAAATGAGCATAGGTACATTGAAAGAGAGAGAGAAAATATCATTCTTAGAACCATACAATTAATACTGAGGGTTGATGCCTTCGTGGTGGGCCATTCTGATCCGTGTGATTATTTTCTCTCTCCCTTGTATGCCATTTCTTGAGGTTTGAATTTTAGTCAAATAGAGATAAAACTGTGGTTGTTTTATTACTTGTATTCCTGTAATTCTTAGGAACCCAAGTCATGAGGCATCATTTTGCTGCCCTAACCCCTGCAGCAATGCTGAACCAGAAGAGATTACTGAAGAAACTACAGCACAAGAGAAAGGAAAGCACAGGAATGCACAGCCTGAGTCCAGCACCATGGATAGGACTGCTGGGAGTCTGAGGAAATTTCTTCCTCCCCACTCTCAATTGCTCTATTAGGTCTTCATTTCTTCCTCTCTGTTCAGTCTTGCTGACAGAGGAAACATAATTAATGTGCTGGTTGGCAGTTACACTTTTTGGAGATGTGGCTGAGGAGAGCACTGGGAGCTAACTGGAACTTTAGAAAACCCTCTGAAATATGAGCGTGGGAGCACATGCACATTTTTTTGGCTTCTATTTGGCCTTTAAAAAATAACTTAAGTGAACAACAGTAATGAAACTTTTAGCAGTGGGTGAGATCAGCCATGCTGGGGACTGTGAGGATTTTTGAAAGTGAAGATGAGTCCCGTGGAATTGGATGGACAGGAGGGAGGGAATTATTGCTCTGCTTTGCAGTGTTGCTTGGAGCTGTTCATTCAGGAAAAAAAATCACTGTAGAAATAAAGTTATAGGTAATGAGGGACTGCCTGGCTAAAAGGCTTAGCTGTGCACATGGACAGGAGGAGTCTTGTATGAAAAGAACCTCCAAGACTTCAAAGTTTGCAATCCAGAAACTGGGTTTGGATGGATGTTTAAGAGAAGTGCAAGTGCAGCTTGATGAAAGCAATTAGACCTTATCTGAGCAAACATTTACAGTAAATTTGGCATTCATTTTGGTTTTAATACTACTCAGATTTTTAAGGGGAGCAAAGCGCAAAAAGTGAAGCAGATCTCATCTGGGCTTGACTTCCAGGTCTGATTGGAGAGCAGTGGGACATGGAAAATTCCTCTCCCCTCACAGAGCACTATTGCTATCTATCCATCCCCATCTTTGTGCCTGCTTGTTCTACCCTAAGCCTTAATGCCAATTTCATAACACTTAGGTGACCTCCTAACTGTGGTCTTTGGCTTGTTTCCTACCCACCAGCAGCTCAGTGAGATACAAGGATGACACATGAATGAGCAGACCCTTGAGAAAAGAGGATTTTTGGGAAAAAAAAAGAGCTGTGACAGTGTCAATAAGAAAACTGCCCCGCTCCATTCCTCTGTGTTGTACCACGGTATCAAAGAAATGCTTGACACAAGTGTCACATTACCTTTCTTCCCAGACAACCTGCAGGACCCTCAATTTCGGCAAAGCACTCAGATTAAAGAAGCAAGCAAGGCACCACGCTGCTCCTTAAGCTGCTGTAAGGATTTTGTGCATTCCTGTCTGCAGCGTGCAGCCTCATCCCTGTGCCTTGCTCCAGCTTCACCACCGCGGCTGCAAGAAATGTGAGCGGCTCCTTGTGTCACTGCTGAGTGCAGCTGAGGAGGCAGCCCAGCCCTGAGAATCTCCAGGCAGTGGAAACCAAAAACAAACCAGCAACAAGAAATGGCATAACAGGGGAGGGATGAGCGTGGTTCCGGTAGTGCAGGGCTGACCTTTATCTGGGATTGTTCCGAGTGTTACCAGAAGCAGGGAGGGGTTGGTGCAGAACTGAAGAGGGTGCAGGAGAGCTGAGGCTTTACTTGCCTCCCCAAGCCTGTCACTGTTGGCAATGATTTGTCCCTTTGACTTAAAAATCTGCTCACAGTGTGTGTAATCTTTTCCTATTACATTTAAGTTTTAATTTCATTTTAGAGCACATGTTTGGAGATAGCATAACCCTGTCTACAAAGAGCATTTGGAATTTCAGCATGCAAGTGGGTGTAAAACATTTGATTTGATACTGTTCAAACCAATGCTTGTTAACATCATGGCATACAGGTAGAAAAAATATTAAAAATGTGGTGTAATGCAGTGGAATAAAAAAGTATCTTTCCAGTTCTATTCTGAGAATGGAGCAAAAATAGCCCAATGTCAAATGCTATTTGAATGTCACTTCTTAATGTGTTTGATACACTTCTTCTTTATGTGAGCCCACTGCTATCTTGCTTATGCTGCAAAAATTCAAAAATAACTATATTAAATTTTTTTATATTTTTTTTGCCTTTAGGTGTATCAAATCAGTTTCTTGGTTTCATTCTCAACTCCTTATGGTTTTTGCATTGACTAATTGTTGGCATTCCTACCTTCATGCTGTAGAAGAGAATTTGAACTTAATAGCTCCGTGTACTGTTTCCAAAATCTTGTCTCTCTGCAGGGGAATGAATCCCATGCAGTTTCACTTCGTGCCAAATTGAGAGAAGGTGGCTGCAAGGAATTGTAGCACTGGTGTGCCTGCTCTGACACCAGTGCTTCTCTGCAAACCCTGGCAGACTCAGCAGTGGCAAAGGCGGTCCTGTGAGAGGTTGGATTTTATTCTTCACCGTCAATGTAAAACAGCAGCTAAACGGGAGCAACAGGTATGAAACACACTGCATATATTAAAATCAAACAGCATTTTTTAGCTAAAATGAGTAGATCTGTACATCCTGGTAGGACTGTCGTGCTGTATTGTCTCTAAGCTTTAGCCAGAGCTGGGATTGCAGGCCGGAGTTAGGTGCTGGCAATAACCACCCTGTCTGCCTGACTCACTGTGACAGCTGATGTCCGGTTACTTTCAGTGATTTGCAAAGCTGACATTTCCCTTTAGTGAACCTGAAATCCCCTTTCTGCTGTATTGCCCAGGTATTTTTAATGTACCAGGCAGGAATGAAAAGCAGAGAAAAGAGGGCTCCGTTCTTGCTGAACCTGGGAGGGGGGAGGTCTTACAGCAAATAGGAGGGGGGAAAGGAGCTGGAGTTTAAACGACTGGGCCCCAGATTAGTATAGTTGTGGTCAGAGGCTTATTTCTATGAATTTGTCATGCTATAAATCCCACACTACTGTCCTGTTCCATAGCAGATATCTTCCTGATCTTACAATATTTTCTTTCCTTCTGGTAAAGTGTGTCTGATTGAGCCAATTTATACTGACAGCTTTCCTAAGTTAACTTCTCTGTGAATTCCCAGTTCATTTAATATATTTTCCTCATGCTTCCCACATTTGAGTTACCTTTGTTCTGTGTCTGAAGGATAGGATGCTGATAGTTATTTTATATTTATATTTCAAGGCTGCTTAATGTTTAATGAGGCTGAATATGTTGTAAAAAGCTTCAGAACACTCAGGCTGGTTAATATTTCATGTTGATCTACAGAGACAACTATATTGATCTTTTAAGCATCTGCTAAACAAGACAAGGAATAAATTAGATTTTGGTCAGTTTGATTTGGCTGGTGAGTTAAATAGCTTTTAGAGCATTATCACCTTTTAAAATGTTTTGTTTCCAGTTGAATAAAGTAGATTTTGAAGGCAGTATTTCATGTCGTTTCTCATTGCTCTTCATCTCGCCTGTTTCATTTCAGCTGTGTTTGTGTATGTTATGAAGGGATGCAGGAATGTAAAGAGGGGGTGTTTGCATTGTCTGCTTTATGCACCCATAATTAGACCTTCTGAAGCCACAGCTGAAGGGCCCTACTTGTCCCTGCTTGATTGCATTTTGGACACAGGTTCCCACTGTTAAACTGATGTTTATTTGCATCACAGTTACACATCTAGAAAATTCTCTGCAAAGCTGGACTGTGTATACAGTCTGATTCAAGGGAAAATCTACTTTATCCCCAAATCCCTTATCCCAGAGGACCTAATTTAACATCTTGTATGCAAGTTTACTTTTTACCAACTTTGGGGTAACAAGTGAAGAAAATGGATTTCTTTGCAAAAAGAGGCAAAATAAATTATCACATCCATTCTGACGTCCACAGAATTGTCCTGTAACCCTCCTGCAAGTGGAGAACAAGGCTTTAAAAAGGTGCCTCTTATACTGAAATAATTTCCTAAGGGTTTTGTGATGATTGCACGTTTCCAAAGTCCACACCCAGAACACCCAGCACGTGTAGAGCTGATCTAACACAGACATTTTTATTAAGAAGCTGTGTAGGCAGCCTTGGCACAGAGCCATGGGATTTGACTGTTAGCTCAAGCATGGGTCGTGCAGCTACCCTAGAGAAAGACCCATGCAGGAAACATTTATAAACTGAAGTGTAAAATGTTGCATTTATTGCCTCATTTCTCTTATGAAAACTGTACTCTCTAGCCTGCAAGTATACAAATATTTTTCTGGTATGGAGCTGACTTTTAAATTATTTTTTTTTGTAGTCAACTAAATATTCCAACTCATTATGACCCTGAATAAGTCTGTTTCAGGTTAGATATGTTTATGTTTATAAGTATGTATGGGAATAATGGAATAATACTTTTTTTAGTCCCTTGCATTTGTGGAGGTTTTTTTTGATTGTTTGTTTTACGATACTTTGCTGTATCCAGTTTGGAGCAGATGTAATAGCTATGAAAATTTCATTTCTCTGGCACAAAAACATTTCAGTTACCAGCTATTTGGGGAGGTCTGGGGGTTCCCAGAAATGTTACACCTGTACTCTTAGCTGAATTAAGCACTTAAGGACAAAGAAAAAAGACAGGTGAAGGAATTGATGCAAAATCTGCTAAGCTAGAAGCAGGAATGAGGAGAAGCTTTTGGTTTTGTTATAATCTAAGATACCTCTCCAGCCACTCTTTTTGTTTCATTCCTGCTGCCCACAGAATTTCCTTGTGAATTAATCCTTTGAAAAAGATGCTGCCTATGATTTTAAAATGTCTCACCTACATGTTACCATGTAAGGATTTCAGGAAGTTTTAGCCATCTGAAATCTGTTGCACTTGTCATTTGATGGGTTCTCAACTAGGATTCCTTCCTTTTGTGTCCCAGCAACCAAGGCCCTGTGTGGTGCAGTGAAAGCCATATTTAAATGTAAAGCTGGAGGGGGGCATTGACAGTAATTTGGGGGGATGCCTCCAACCTGTCCATCTCCTCAATAATATGTTCTGTATGCTTGTGTTATCTTACAGTTGATCTGATAATAAAAGCTCATCCCCACTTTTATTTCTTCCTGAAACATTAAATTCACTGACTTTTATCCACACAGAAGGTATGTCCTGAGAAGCCCTGAGACCATCAGGCTCTTGGGAGTCCCGTGAGTACAGTAATTACTTCAAGGTATGTTTTCAAAAGCTATACTAATTTTTCATCTTTAGTGCTCTCATTGGTCCTTTCTAAAGGCTGTCAGGCTATTCCCATATAAAGAAAATATTTCCTATGCATATTAAATTCTAGTTGATACAATGGAACGCTGTCATTTCTAATGCAAGTGTCACCCTTAATTAGTACTCAGATTCAGGATCATGCCATGCCTTGGTCTCTACAGCTGTTCTGGAATTTCTGGTACGTGGCAGTTTCAGACCACAAACGTGGCCAACTTTGCAAACGAGGCCAACTAAGAAACATTTAAAAATACTACAACTTCAAAAGCTAGCCAACCAGACCATATTTGGACCTTTTATGGTTATGAAATAAAATTTTTCCACAGGGAAAACAACTAATATGCAGTACATGAAGCTGAGCTCTGTTGCCTCTGCTGCCCTTGTGCTGAGGATGACACAATGGTCCCTTACTGATCAATAGGGACAGTAATGCACAGGATCATTGTATTCTTGCCACTGCCATAGTGAAGGAATGCTCCCGTCTGTGGGAGATGTTTCCCTTTGTCCTGTGGAGAGGCAGAATGCAGGTGTGAAATCGCCTGTTGTGTCACCTGCAGGTGTGTGTGTGCCCCTTGTTCACTCTTTCACACTCAGGGAAAGCTGGTAACTTGTTCTTCTGGGGTTGCTTTGAAACTCCTCATGAGTGGGATAATCTACACAGCCCTGGAGTCTCAGGGACATCAGCCTTACTGAAACTTCAGTGGGAAACAATCCTCAGTTCTCCCTTTGAAATCAGTGACTGGGGTTAAAATGCTGCTTGCTGCAGGTACTGACTGGGACACAACAGCCACTGTTGTGCTGAAAAGAGAAGGGTAGATGCTTCCAGTGCTTGACTATAGGCCAAGCCAGCTTTTGCAGTTTTTAGCTATGAAATCTTTTTTTGTAGACCCTTCTGTCACTCTGTAAAACTCATTTCATTTGCTAAGAGTGATGCCACCATGACTCAATAAAATGCCTCAGGCTCCCTGAACAGACCACTAAGACTTTACACACTGCCTTCCATGAACTAGACTTACACCCTAACTATCTCACAGGAGTATGAATCAGTCTAAGTCCTAAATGTTAATGCTCAGTAGTAGTAAGGAGATCAGGATCTAGTGGTTATTTCTGACCTTCAGTCTCACCACCCGTTGTTCTGCTTGCCTCTGGGTGGCCAAGGCCCTAGACTAGGCCTTAGAGTAGTTCTTATATTCCTTAGAACTAGGAGTTCATGATAACTTCACTAGGATCAAGATCAGCTTCTGCACAGCAAAGAATAAATCATTATGCAACTATTGCAAGGTATTTGTGTAAGTGTAACAAGAGCAGGATGGGCTGTGATCTCCTTTCTTTAGGGAGTTATATACAGTACCTTTTATTGGAATAGGAGACAAATTCAACCTGATTGAATCATTAAATGGAATTATAAGACAATGAACATTAGCCACTTAGCTCATTTCATAAATTCCAATAATTAAAACTGCATGGGCAATAATAATGGCTATTCCAGATACCTAAGTAAGGAAAATTCACCTTTGATGTATTGTGGCACAGGCATAGTAAAAACACTGAGTTAATGGAGGATCTATGTAATAAGTTGCCATACAGAACCTGCAGTTGGAAATATATAAACATGCTTCCCAACAGAATTTCCCTGTGTCACAATTGATTAAGAAAATCGGCAATAACTGACAAGATAGGCACAAAATGGATTTTCATGTTGCTGGGATGAAGTATGGCTCCCAGCAATTAATGGTTTTAGTCATATTAAGCAGATAAATAATGCTATCTGACATTACAGTATTTCACATTACACTAAAATTTTCTAACATTTGCTCATAATATGAGTTGAAATATGTTACCTAGGAAAAAAAATGTTATCTCTGGAACAGTCAAACCCCATTAGAAACCTTAGGCTTGAAAAATCACAATGTTAACAGTTATATCCCCTAGCAAAGGTTTGCTTTCCTTAAATAGTGTTAAATTTAAACCCAGAAGCTCTAGTCTCTTTTGGAGTTTCTCTTCCATAGTGTATTGAGCTTGAAAGGGAAATTTAGTGCATGGAATGTATTGTGCCATTACTGAATGCTGGTAAGAGAAACACCACGAAGAACTGCAGAAACAGGGGAGCCTTAAAATGAAATCACATCAGGGATATTTATGTTCTCTAAAACTGGTTCTATATTCTGTTTCATTTAAAAAGCTCCTGATCTTACCGTGACCCCATCACCCACTACTGATAAATAATTTGATTATTTTAAACCTCATTCTAATTGACATGTTTGCCTTTTACCTAACTGGATATATGCTACCTGAGTTCTTTGGGGGAAAAAAAAAAAAAGAAAACCTTTTTATGGATCTAAATTTTCTGTTACTGTTGGCATGAAAACCTCCTCTGATTTCAGCATTCTTACTCACATAAGTACAGTTTTATCCTGGAAAATACCAATGTGTTCTAAGCAGGAACAGGAATCAAGAACAAATATGAGAACATGATTTTTCTCTTGTGTGCTGCTAATTCTGTTCCAAATTCATTTAGTAATGTGGAAGAAAATGTGATTGCTTGTCAAAGCACAGATGTGGGTTTTTTTTGTTGGGACAGCGCACACAGTACATTCAGAAGTGTCATGTTTAGCTGAGGGCAACAATGCTTAGTGTCTCAGCACCCAACTCCCACTGAATTTCAACAAGAGTGAGCAAACAACCTTCCCCTGGGCTCCAGTGAAAATCCTTGGCTTAGTCTGAGCTGCAGTTTCACTTGCAGGAAACAAGCACATTTTTGAGGTCTTTTAAGGTATTATTTCCTGAAACAGCAGAAGACAATCTGAGTACATAGAGACTACTGAAAATCTGCTAGCAAAATGTTAGTTTGATAAAGATTGTCAGGATTATTGAGTACAATAAACCTTTCCAAATCCAAGCTATAAACAAAATATATAATCATTTGCATGTGCCAAGATACGATTTTATTGCTTCCCAGATCACACTGCATTTAGGCTTTTATTTAACTTGAGGGTACTGTAAAAGCAAAACCAGTTCCCTTTTATGACATTTGCCCTACTGTATGTTAGTGGGAGAGGTAGGGATTTTTCAGATATTGCTGGCAATGTCATAAGAAGTACACCCCAAAAGCTTAGTAGTGGTGCCAGCAAGCACATGCAATCTTTGTCAGACACAGCAATCTAGATTTAATTATCTTCAAGTGCAAGATGTAAAATATTCTACCATGGTTCTTCCATGACCTTATAAAAATGACACTGTTTACTGAGGTCACAGTTCTGCACTGTCTCCTGCTGATTTTCACAAATGTGTTGAACTGCTGAAGTGTCTCACATCCTGGGAGCCTCAAAGCTCCCCTCTGGATGGTTTTGGGAACGGGGTGTGATGTTTTAGACCAAACCTTTCAGGAACCTCCCAGAGAACGCTGCTGTGGAGTCCTGATCTCCCAGTATTAGCATCCAGAACAAATCCTAGTTACAGCAACTATGCATGCTGCACTTCTTTTTGGCTTTTCTATTTAATGAGGTGACAAAGAACTGTCAGAGCTGTATGTCCAAATACTCTTGGAAATGACCACTGCTTTCCTCCATGCTTTTTTCCTCCTTTCCCAATGTTTTGGGAACTACTGGCTGTAGAGGCTTGGTTTGTGTTTTCACATTGTCTCTGTGGTAATCTGTTGGTGTTGTTGTACCTTCACAGTATCAAAAAGAAGTATTGGTTTTATTGTGCTTATTTTCAAACCAGTACATTTAAAAACCACCAAACTAAGTTGGGTATATAAAAATATACATGTAACAACTCACATTATACAGTAAAAAAGAAAGCACCTGTGTGGAAAGCTTCCCCCCTTTTTTGGAAGAAGAGCCATCTTTAGAGTTGCTCCAGTAACACGTACTCATAGGTACAAATACACACAAACCCAGAACTTCAGCCACAAAAATCCATCCTCTTATGTGGCAGAGGAGGCAGAAGGCCCAGAGGGGTGATCTGTCTCATTCTTTCTCCATCACAGAGCTGCTGCCATTCACACTGCGTGAACAAGAGCAGGGCTCGGGTAAAGTGTGAAAAGCAGGAGATAAATTAAGCTCCATGTGGCACAATCCCTCCCAGGAAGCAGCAAAGCCAAGGGCCCACAAAGAGTTGTACCTTTCCCTGGTGTCAGGAGCAGCTGCCACGCTGGGCTCTGCATCCCTGGCTGGGAATGCCGGAGTCAGGGACCAGGGCCACCTGTGCATCTTGCACATTAAAGCAGGGACACAGAGACTGTGTGGAGAGAAAGCTGGCATCAAACTCTTCTCTGGGCAGGAGGCTCAAAGGGTTACCTCTAAACTGTCACATGCTACTAGAAAAGCAATTAAAATAACTTAAGTCTGTTTAAACATTAGGGTTCTAATCCTAGGTGCATTTCACTATGGTAAGAGTGGGTATTTGAAGAAAAATACTTGGCTATTAAAGATCTTTGCAATGTTTTTTTGCAAGTGCCTTTTCCATGTCAGGCTCTAACCTATTCAGAAAAGTTACCTTCTTATTTTTCAAAAAGGAAACTGTAGTAATTATATAACCTATTTAACCATGTGAAAGGAGTAAAAAAGTTATTTCTACGTGGTTTCTGAGGTAAGAAGCTGGCATGTTAAAAATAATATTAATGCAAGTCATTCAGTTGTGAGTGTCCCTTGCCCATCTTCCCTCTAAGAGGGGATGGACAGGGTGATTTCAGTAAAGGGAAGAAAAGATGTGTGGTGCACTGGTTGGTACTTTGTATCATAGTTCATCGTGGTTTCTTGTCAGGTCCTCCCCATAATTAGTAGCTTGACTTCCAACAAACATATTCCAGTTGTCCAGAACTTCCTCTTTTGTTAGTTTTTGATCCTGGTAGGAGGAAAACAAAACATCTGTAAGAATATTTTTGAAACTAATTCAAAGACACGCCAACACAGACTTGCAAGAGCCCTGGGAAGCAGGTTCAGCAATCATTTGTAGCTGCCACAGTGAGTGAAATTTGGATCTCAGCTGAAGACAGAAGTCCCACAGGCTTCAGTTGGGTCAAACTGCTACTTGAAAGTTCTTTGTCATGAACTCGCTGCCAAGCAGCAGGAACAGTAGGTCAACAGTGGATTGACTATCTGGTACACAGTTTGGCCCTGTGGTTTGGTTCATCTTCCTGACAGGAAACATGGAAAACCTTCTGGTGCACCTTGTGGAATGGTTGCTTATGTTAGCAATTTACACTTTCTGTGTTCAGAGTACTTTGGCTTACAGGTTCCAGCTTTGCTTGCATTACACTTCTGAAGGCCACCATCTGGAATACACTGCCCCTCATCAGAGCCACTGTTTAAATGGTTTATATGTGTTTGAATATAGAACTGAGAGTGGTTTTGCTACCCCTGCATTTGAGTACAAGGGGTATCTAAATACAGCTTTATTTTCCTCTTTTAGTCTAAATTATTGTACAAAAGTCATGACCACTCTTAGAGGAAAAAGAGTATTTTTGCTGTGTTAAAATGTCCAGGCTTAAGATGACAGTTTCTCATCTCACCTAATGAATGCCAGGGGAACTTCTAGAGCTGATACAAAGTAGTAAAATACAGTTTAATTCTAACACTACCAACTGAAACTGCCATGGAAACGTTAATCCCCTAGCAATTCTAGCCTCTAAAGAAAAGTAATTAGGAACAAATTCTTGCAAGCTGGTATTTTAAAAAACCCACAACACCTTACACAACCTCTTTGGAAACAACACTGGAACACTACATACCTTGTCTACATCAGATTCGTGGACTAAGTGCCTGGCCTCAGCTAGTGCATGATCATAGTCTTGGGGGAGGATCCAGTGCTGGATCTCATCTTTGTCCATCTTTCCATCCTTGTTGAGATCACGAAAATCTGAAAACTGCTCACGCTCCGTAACCACCCAGTCAGGCTCTGGTCCACCCTCTTCATTTGCAAACATATCAGCTGGAGAGGAAGTAAAGGTCTTATTTGAGTCCTATTTCCTTTGCAAATTAAGCACAAACTAAAGATATTTTCATAGTGTTCCTCAGAGGAGACTGAACTTTTCACTCTTTGCAGAGTATCTCTGTACAGAAGAAGAAATGTGGGGTGTAAATAGAGTAGCTGCACCTTCCCTTAGGCCTATTTCTTCACTGCAGGTGATTCTGCCCACTCTGACAGTACCCTGTATCATACCTGTGCACTGCTGGTGGAGCTAACAGGAGAGGTGAACGTGTTCAAAGAACATCATTTGAATCTCAGAATGAACAAAATCCTCTAAGGATCTCTGGTTGAACAGCAGCCATAAGCTTTAGTGCTAGGCTCGGTCACATGGGGAGAAAGGAACTTAGCCATTTTATCTTGTCCCTGCCAGCAAATGTCTTTGTGGATAATATCAGACTCTAGCCAGTAGAGTTGATTACAGGAAAAAAGGCACAGGGGGAATTTAGGCAAACAAAAATTGCTAAATGGAACTTGCATGCATTTGTACTGCTTTTAGAGAAGTCTGTGTAAGAGACATTCAGCTTAGTAGATCAGTTCTCTTTCAGCCATGCAGTGCTGCAGCACGGTTGAAAGAGACACTCTTCCAGAAAGACCCTGCTGGAGAAGTCATGAATCATGGTGCACTGTGTGAGGAAGCACAGGCACAGAGCACTTGTCACAGCCTGGCAGCTGGGGAGGGAGCACCGTTTGTGACACAGGATGCAGAGATGACACACACGAGCTGCTCTGCACACCACTCCTGTGCTACTCCCACATCGGTGGGGCCACGCCACAGTGGCAGCTGCTTTCTGCACAAACACAGGAGAGTAGCTGTGATTGTTAAAGCCAACTGACTTCTAAATGCTCTTTACATCACAGGGCTTTCCAAATCATGAGTGGTATGTCCATGTCACTCTTCTGGTCAGCATGGCCAATCCTTTCCTGCTCATCAGGACTGCTTATTCCTCGAGCCTTCCACTTTTCTATTTAGAATGAAAGTCTGCTTTGTGGTACTACTCCTCTCCTCTCCAGTGCCTTTTGGATGTGGTTTTCAAGGATGTGCTAAGGAAAAGTGCACCCACATGGACAGTGTGAGGGTCAGAGGCTGGCTGGTATCTGTGGGAAACATAAATGCTGAATTCAGAGGCAGCAGTACCCCCCTGACCCTGCCGTGTGTGTGTACACTGGGCTGAGGTCCTCCATTGCCACTGCTCCCAGTGTCCCTGAAATACTCTGTTACCTGCCCATGCACAGTGAGACTTTAGTTCTCTCTGCTCAACATTTTTATAGGTATTTTTCTCTGCTGCCTGTATACATTAAACCAAATTTTGAAAAAGAAAAAATGGGAGGAAAGAAGGAAAAGAAGGGTGGGATCATTCTATAAGCTTCAGTAAATATCCCCAACAAATACTCCATCTAGAGACTGAAATTTCTGGGCTTTTTTTTGTTGGTCCATATAAACTAGCAAAGAAGAGAATTAGCTTTTTTTGTTGGTTCCTTAATTCCAACTTCATCAAAATTAAAAAAAAAATTACAACTGAAAAAGGAAAGTAGGAGTATTTTAAGCATAGTTTTCTGAATTCATGAAGAAAACTTCAGACAACACATTCACTTTCTTTTTTCATTTTTTAAAGTGCAAATTATATTGTTTATTTGAAGCGACTGACATGTCCTGTCAATTTGATTTTTATCATCCTTGCCAATGTGGGGTGATCGTGACTAGAACATTCTATGTTCCTATCTATAGAAGACAAGAAAAACCAGCATTCACATGGTAACAAATGTTGACAATTACCTTATAATTATATGTAGGTAATGTCACTGAATGAACTGAAATTACTGTGGAAATTATGCTGCTCTGTTATTTCAGTCATAGATGAATAGCATTCACTTTCTGGGCTAAATATAATTTACAAGGAACAGAACCCCCTGCCATTAATTAGCATGTGTATATTGTTCCTGATTCTATGTGAAGTGATCTTTATAGCACCACTAGAAACAGAAAGGTTCATCCAACTTTGCACTAATGCCTTCTTAGTGCTACTTTCTGGATTTAAAACTCATCCAAATATAATGGTATCTTCTCTAAAGAAGTATGGGCTTTACTTACTAATTAAACCAGGAAAAAAACTAGTAGGAACAAGGTGAAGTTTCTTTTTTTTTTTGCAATGGTTGCTTCCTGGGTGTTTTGGATATTTGAGAACCATCCAAACTTGGGAAAAGACCAATTCATTTTCTGATCCTCCTGCATTTATAAACAATGCCTTCAAACAGCAGTTAACACGGTGTAATATACAAAGAATATCTCTGCCATGAAAAATATTATTCCAGATTCTCTTCTTTTGTTCTCATATAACTCTTAGCTGAGTTAAATGAGAACAAGAGGAGAATTTTGTGCTGTGAAGCATGAGGAACTTTTCCTGGTCATGTTGCTATCTACCTGAAATGAAATTAAACTTGCTGGGTTGGATGGTTGGTGTAAAATAGTTGAACTGGGACAGAGAAGTGTTCACTCTGGGTCCTTAATGCTGCTGCAAATTCGAGAGAAGATGGAAAAATGGACTGGGGATTATATAAGAAACAAGTAACAACACTTACCAATGTACTCATCTTGATCCACAAAACCATCCTCGTTTTTGTCTATGTCTTCTAAGGTTTCCTGGAAAACAATTTTACATGAAGGTAATCAAGAAAAAAGCTGAAAGCTTTGACTACCTGCCTTTGATCATTTAATGTTCTGAGGCCTTGACCTGTCCCTGTGCACAAGTGAATGTAGTCTCACTAAATCCAGTGTGACTGTTGTTCACACAATGAATATATAAGCAACCTTTCATGTTGAAAAAATTCCCTGTATGAACGAACTGCTTACATGCAGGGCAGATACCAGCTTGCATGAAACACCCAGCTGCTGCAAGTCAGCAAACCCTCCTTTCATTTTGGTTTAACTCTGTGCCCCAAGATTGTTTCTTGATTCCATTTAGGAGCTATCTAAGGGCACTTAAAAAGTCTTTCTTATATTGAGACTTCTAAACCTAGTGAATGTCATGAAAGGCACCCCCTTCTCTCCCCCATTTAGCCATTATGTTGTGTGTCCCTTTCTAAACCCTTCCTGGAAAGGTTAGAGAAGCCTTCAAAGATCATCCATAAAAGTAGAAACAGTGGCATTGATTTTGCTTTGCTTACTAAGACAACAATGCTTTTCATGTGCTCAAACTCCTCTGGGTGGAGGAAAGCAGTGAACTCCTCACGAGTGGCAGCCAAGTCTCCATCCAGGTCGGCAGCTTTGAATCGTCTTTCATCTCTGGGCAGCATTTTCTTAAAACTGTGTGGATCAGTTGCATCTTGGAATTCTTCTGGATTTTCTGCAAATGAATCAAGATGATCTCAGAAGTGTTTTCCTTTAAAACAAACTAGCAAAAAAAGCTTTTTGCATCTAGAAATAAAACAGTTTATTGCCACAATAGCTGTTGTTCTACATGGAAATTCTCTTCCCCATGAAGTTTTAAATTCAGGGGTCAAGTACTTGGTTTGATTTTTAAAGGTGACAGTGGCAGAGGTAAATTTCTGAGTGAGCCTTCTGTTGCAATCCTGAATAATGGATTTTGCAGTACTGTATATTATCCCTCACAGATTTTTTTTTTAATCTGCTTTTACAAGCACCACTTAGGCAGCATTTGGGGTAGACTTCATTCACAGAAGTCTTCTTCCTCTTTGGGAATCAATATGATCCAGATAACTTTTCAGTTTCAAGAAGAGCAAACCAAGGAGAAATTTTTTCAGAAATAGTTTCATAGTTTCAGAAGGTGGCAGACTGACTGAAATGATCTCAGTGCTACGCCTCTGCTACAGGGAACCTAACAATTATTTTTGGTTTAAAACAATGACATTTTTTCAGGGTGCTCAGTGGCATAAAAGGAATGGTATTTGATATAATTTTTAAAATAGGATCATTAAACTGACTTCCAAAATGAAAAATACTCATAACAAGTTCACAATTTGTATGTTGGGAGACAAACACAGGTGAAAAAGACTGGGCCAGGAATTTTAAGTATTCGTTAACACAAGCCCATGATGCTGCTCTCCTAATTTGGGGAGTTAGAGGGAGCAAAGACAAAGGGCTGAGAAGGGTTCCAGGGATAATTCTGCAGGGACTGCGTGTCAAATATTTCCCTTCACAAATGTAACAAACTCCATTTTAATCTAAGGTAGACTTTGGAATTATTACTGCTACAGGAGGCTTGCTCTAGAAATTGCCTCTGTGGTAGGTAAACATTGTCTTCTCATTTCCAGTAAGTATAAATGGTCAATTAATACTGATTTGTTGCTCTGTCACTATTGCCCTTTAGCTTAAGTGATCTCTTCTTCTCCTCTTCCTTCATTAACTTATAAAAGCAAAGGGAATGTGGAAGGGGGTGAGGGGATTCAGGTATATTTTTTAATAAATGTTTCTTTTGCCTGATTTGTTAAGGATTTTCATTTGCAGTTGATCACAATCCGAAGTGTGTTATTCTGCAAGAATGATTTTAATCAATAACTTGGCTATAGCTTAGACACAGACTAAATTTTTAACACCTAGACTTAGGAGTTTAGAGACTAAATTCACAAATACAGTTAATTAGGCAATATATTATTTTCTAATTAAAGTACCCCTTTTAAGGTTAAAAAATAATATATTTCTAACTGGAGGAGACTTTAATTCAGTTGTGTCAGTATATTTAATGATACCTCTACAAAACTTCTGTGTGCTGGTGACCCATGTGCAAAGGACTGCTATAAATAACTTAGAAGTGCTTTTGACCTCTGAGCATCTATAAAATTTAATGTGAGCTTCAAGAGTCCTAAATGTGACAGCAAACTCCTGTTGACTGCAAGACAGGAATAGTATTTTATAATCTCAAAAATCCTTGATCATACAATCTGTTCTCTTACCTAGATAATAACCATATGTGGCTTGTTTGTATTCTTCCCAGGCAATTTTATCATCCTTGTTTAGATCATAGTCTTTCCAAACTTTAGCCACATTTTCATAGATGTAGCGTTTCTGTACTCGTTTAATCCAGGTTTTTAATTCCTCTGTTGTGATATAGCCGTCCTTGTCGTCATCTATTCTATCCACAATCTTCCTGTAAAAAGAGATCAGCATCTTTAAGAGCTGGCAGAAAACCAAACTGCATGGCAGGCCAACTTTAGTAATCTTTATCTGGCTCTGATTTTCCACAAAAACCGGAGTGCCCAAAGCTCCTAAAAGCCATCCTACTGGTTAAGGCTTTCCTGCATTTTACACGTCATCTTAAGGAATATGCCTCAGTTATTCAGCATTGCTACAAAAAATTCAGAGGGAACTTGCACAACCAAAATTAGTGAGCAGAGAATACCTGGCTTTCTTAGGTTGTGCCTCCTATCTTACAGGGGTCTGTTCTTCACTGCCTAGAGGGAGTGGCCATGCTGGCTCAGAGCAGGAGATGCCAATTCCACTGCAGGACAAAGCCTGTACTCAAACTTGCTGGAGGCAACCAGGGCAAAAATCCAGGACTTGGTGGATAGCTGCAGTTTCTCCTTTGGCTTTCCAGCAGACTGACACCAGGGTGAAGTGAGTTCTACGACTGTGTAGTGCTGGGGATGTACACCAGGTACAGTCTCCCCTTCCATGCCTTCCCCTCCACTCGTTTCTTCTCTTTCATCCCAAGGGAAATCAGTATTGCTGGTGTTGCCAGGAGCACCTGTTACTCACTACAGCAACATCAAGTCTGCAGCAGGTCTCCAGCCACTGCTGACAGCTGGGCTATAAACCTCTCTGTCCAGTGTAAAGCTGCCAGCCTCCAGTATGGTTGAAATCAGCAGGAGTGAAACATTCTGCACACAGCTGCAGTTAAAAAAAAAAAAGAACAACGCTCTCTCTACCATTTATGTTCTCTGCAACTAACCTCTCTGCAATTAATCTTTCTGCAACTGATAAAACTCCACCATTTCGGGGCTGAGCTTGAAAGACTGGCTTCTGTCCCTGCTCTTGGAATTGAGCACATCCAGCACATCCACCTTGGTCCTGTAGCACATCCACACTGGCTTTGGGCACATCAGCACCCTTCACCCTGCCCGTGAGGTGTGCAGGTGCCCAGCGCCTCGTTTGGTGGCCGGCTCATGCCAGGCCTATGGAATACTGACATGCCATTGGAATGCAGGGGTAAGGGCAGGAGCTGACTTGCCTAAATCCTGACTTGACACTCAACAGGTGAGTTCCCTAAACCTCCAGGCAGCCACAGGGAAAAAGACCTGCACTTTTAAACATTCTTTTCAATTCCACATCATGGTTCTCCACAACGAAACCACACTTGGCCAACTGGAACTGCTCAAGTAGTGAAGCAATGTCCCTTCCCAAGCCTTTGTTACAAAAGTGGTTGCTGAAATAGCAGCAGCAGAACTTCTGCTGAACTTCTGGCAATCTTGTGTGAGTCCGATAGTATCAGATTGAATTTATAAGCATGCTGTTTCTGAGTTATGGGGCAAAAAGAGGTTGCTGAATTTCCTTTCTGAATTAGTAAAGTGTAAATTAACTGACCAGAAAACTTTTTCTCTTTTGTATCAGTCAGTTGCCAGTGGTCCCTTTCCCTGCAAGGTGGGACTCTATTTGTCACCAGATTTTCCCCACAATGAATTTAATTTAATTTGTTTAACTGTTAAGGTATTAAATGATTATGCTAGTAGCTCTTGGCAATCTATGACATGAAAGAAGTCTGGACTGTGTACCAGAAAATGTTTCATGCCTCCTCCTTTTCACCTGTTTTTATAGGTCCATTGCATCCATGTGCACTATTCCACCCCACTTCTCAGCTAAAGATGAGGACAATTAAACACTCTTGCCTACAGGCTGCCAAAAGCACAGATAAAAAGCTGTTGTATGGACTGTGGAGCTCACCTTTCACTGTTATTATTGGGATGACCAATGTGCTGCCACATTTCCTACACAAGGTAAAATGGCTTATAAATAGAGCAGCATGCACTCTGCTTAGAGCAGCAGACTCTATGTTTCTGTTTTCTCCCAGAAATCATTTAAAAATGGCTTTTAATTAAGTCTGCCTTCTTCCTAAAAGCCAGTCACTTGCTGAGAAGTGACTCTGTAGCTCACTACAGAAGTTGCCCGTAACAAAAATGGGCGGAAGGGGTTCAGTATATCTGATTATTAAGCCACAAGATGTTAATTCTTAAATCCTTTCTTCACCTCCTAGCATGCTGCTATCCAAAATTATAAGGCTGGGAAATGCTGCAAGTTATGAAACTTTTCCAAAAGCCCCCCAGGAACCACATCCCTGATGCTGTGATGCACAGTGCTCAGCCCACAATGTGTCCTCAGAGAGGCATTTCAGTCACCTCCATTTGAAAGGTTACAGACTGTGGCTGCACTTTAACAAGCCTGTGCCACCCCTCCAAAGGGCAAACAGTGAGATCACTGGAGTTAAACCTCCTTCCCTTGCTGAGTTAACATCTGTAAAAATCGTTTAACAACAGCTGTATTTTTATATCATATCCCCGACTGAATTATCTGCACTAGTAAGTGCAGACCAAAATTAGGAGGGCATGTCCATCATGGTGATCCAGCTCAGGAGAGTCTAGGTCACAGAACATGTATGCTGAGAACATGGTTTATTTTGCTCCTTCTTGAAACAACAAGGATGAAGCTGATCATTTCTGGTAATCACTTTATCTGTTTACTCACTGAGACACGTAAATAGTAGTGGCAGCTTTCAGAAGGACCAAGAGGTTACTCAGTGAGGTTACAGTGCTACTGCTTATGGTAGGACCAGGCAGAAATTTAGCAAGTGCCACTCCCTGTGGAAGGGAAGGCAGAGGGAATATTAGTGGGAACAAGCAGATATTTTAAACCACCTTCTTTGTGGTAATTACATTAGAGGATCTTTCTTTAACTCCTATTAGATTTAGTTCTGCTTAGTGATCTGGCTCCCTGCAGGTGTAAAGGAGGGAGAGGCAGTAAAGTAAGGTCCCTGCTCTTTGCATAAGGAGCAGGATGGAAGTAATAGCAACTGAAACATTGTCAGCAAAGGAGTCACAAATGGGAAAGCTGTGGGAAGGTGCTTGAAGCGGACTTGTAAACGTGGCTGTAAAGAAGGAATGGTTTAAACTCGATTAGCACTGATAGGGTGTGGGCAAGTGTCCCAGAGCAGGGAGCTGCAGCAGCAAAGCCCTCTGCCTGCAGGTCCAACACCCGGTACAGCAGCCCCTCCGCGAGGCTCACTGCTGTGGGGCCAGAAAAGGCACGAGAGAAAAACACCAAAGCCATGAACTACTGGCTGCTCCTCTGCAAAACCAGCGGGGGGTGAGAAAACTCAAAATCCAGAGGGTTCGACCCGCAGGCCACTCTGGGGTTCAGAGCAGCACTCGGGGGCACAGGATCCCACACTGGGGTTCAGGGCAGCACTCTGGGGCACAGGATCCCACACTGGGGTTCAGAGCAGCACTCGGGGGCACAGGATCCCACTCTGGGGTTCAGGGCAGCACTCTGGGGCACAGGATCCCACTCTGGGGTTCAGGGCAGCACTCGGGGGCACAGGATCCCACACCGGGGTTCAGAGCAGCACTCGGGGGTACAGGATCCCACACTGGGGTTCAGGGCAGCACTCTGGGGTACAGGATCCCACTCTGGGGTTCAGGGCAGCACTCTGGGGCACAGGATCCCACTCTGGGGCTCAGGGCAGCACTCTGGGGTACAGGATCCCACACTGGGGTTCAGGGCAGCACTCTGGGGTACAGGATCCCACACTGGGGTTCAGGGCAGCACTCGGGGGCACAGGATCCCACACTGGGGCTCAGGGCAGCACTCTGGGGCACAGGATCCCACACTGGGGTTTAGAGCAGCACTCTGGAGTTCAAGGCAGCACTCTGGGGTACTGGATCCCACACTAGATTCAGAGCAGCACTGTGGGATAAAAGGTCCCACACTGGGGTTCAGGGCAGCACTCGGGGACACAGGATCCCACACTGAGGTTCAGGGCAGCACTCTGAGGTTCAAGGCACCTCTCTGGGGTTCAAGGCACCACACTGGTTAACAGGGCACCACTCTGGGGTACAGGCTCCCGCTGCAGAAGCCCCTCAGGGTGGGAAGGGTCCCGCTGTCCCCTCGCACACTCCGGCAGCCCCAGGCCGCCTCCTCCGCCCCGGGCCCACCTCGGGCCCTCCCCCTGCCACGTCTCCCGCCCGGGCCGGGCGCTCACCCCAGGCGCTCTCGGCTCTCCTCCGGGCTGAGCTGGTCGAAGCTCCGCGCCTCCTCCTTGCCCAGGAAGGCCTCGTGGTCGTACTGGAAGCCGGGCCGGTCCTCATGCTGCGCGGCCCCGGGCCGGGCCCGCTCCTGCCGCGCCGTGGGCTTGCCCAGCGCGCCCGCCGCCAGCAGCAGCAGCGCGGGCAGCGCTCTCAGCGCCCCGCCGGCCCCCATGCCCCGCCGGCCCGGCTCTCGTAGCCCCGCTCCGCTCCGCTGCCCGCCCGGCCCGGCACCGCCCCGCCCCGGGCCCGCTCCGCCCCCGGGCCGGCCATTGGCAGCGCGCCCGGCCCGGCTGCGCCACGTCCGCACAGGGGCCCGGGCGGCGGGGCAGGGCAGGGCCGGGCCGCGGGCTGAGCCCTCACGGCAGCCGCGGAGCGCCCCGAGCTCAGCATGAGGAACGCCACGGCAGCTCCAACACAGCGGGTCGGGGCTGTGCCGCCGCTGCTGCTCGTTCATCCAGAGCGCCAGGTTCCTGCTGTCATCCGAAATCGGTTGGGAGAGGACAGAAGTGTGATTTTAACAGAAATAAACAAACCCCTCCACGCTGTCTTGGAAAAAAAAGGACAACCTGTGGCGGGGGGGAAAGGTTGGCAGCACTCTCACAAGGGGTATTATTGATCGTAACGGGGTCACTATCACCGTCACTGCAAGAGAACCGAACTTGGGATCCTGAAAATGTAGGAGAAGGGAAGCCCAAACCACATAGTAAAGAAAAAGGGGTTGGTTCTTTTTGCCTAAAGTGAAATTTATTTTGTTAACAGTTGCAAAAATCTCTAGGCAGAGGCAATTGATTCCTTTTCCCAGTATGATTCCTTTTCAATGTTATACACCTCATTCACAACGCGAGCAACAGAGTATAGAGAAGATGGTCATTGCGTGCAGTATATTGCAGGGTAATGACCCTGTTGCTAAGGGGTCCTGTGGTGACCTGTGTTCCACCACCAAGGCCACTCTGTCCATTGTTACTTTGAACCTGAGGCTGCTGCTGTTCCAAATTGCAACAACTGGTCTGTCAGCCCAGCCCGCAGGGTGTACAAACGCCGTCTGATGTGGCCTTTGGGTGTACCACTGAAATGCATGTGCAAGATGCTGCACCAGACCACAGCTTCCCCTTGGGCTGTTGTTACACTGGTAGAACTCCTTTTGACCTAAACCTCATGTGTAGCTGAGCTGTGCCCGGTAAAGGATTTGGTTGCAATGACCGCAGAAAAGTGGCGCCGGAGATTTCCACACGTGCTCTCTTCTGCCCTTTGCGACTCGTGCAAAGAGTAAATGAGAGCCATGCAGGGCTAGTGCTGGTTTGCCTCAGAACCATTGGCAGCAACAGCAGATTCCAAACATTTCAACAGTCAAATATGCTGGTTTGTTACTTAATTAGACAGAGAGGAGCAGTAATGCACCCCCTGGGGCTCAGTCACGCGAGCTGCCCCGTGGCCCGGGCAGTCTGTCCTCCGGGGGTGTTTGTGCATCCACAGCTGAGCAACTCCTTCCATGCCGTTTGGCCAGAGCTCTGATATGCTGCATGTGGCAGCATGGAAATGGCTCAGCTGATCAGAGCAGCTGTGTTTGGGTTTCCAAAGCTAGTGAGATCTAATCCTTCCACTGTGTTTGGGTTTGTTTATTTGTTTGTTATTAAGCATACACCTTCAAAACCAAGTTTTCATTAACATATTCAGCAATCTCTTTTTTTTTGCAATCATTCGGATATGGCTCTTTTTTGTGTCTTGGTCTTCTAATATTCTTGTCTCTGCTTCCTACATCTATAATATTGTTTTTAATGTCATTCCAGATGTGAGTTTGTGCTGAGGTGCTGAATTTTTAGCTTGCATACCCACAAGTGCGGGAGTGTGCTGCGAGTTAAGAGGTGAGTCATTTGCATGGGTAACAGGTAGGCTTTACTGCCCATTCACCCCATCAGTGCTGTAATCAAACATCAGCTTGATGCTTGATCTTAGCAGCAGAGGGATATGAAGTTATTCGAGAGATGTGGGAAATGAACTTCTATGTTTTGTTGTCAGAACAATTTGGAGGCACTTGTGTGAGGAGAGCTACAGTAAGAGCAATGCAGAAGGGGCTAAGTGCATACATGGTCGTTCAGTGGAAAGCCTCCAGACACCGGGAGGCTTTGCCTCAGGGGTATGGGTTCTGCCCGTCGGAACATTTTAATTTTGCCCTCTGTTTGGGTTCCAGTGAGAACGAGCCCTGAAATGCAGTGATCTTATGAAAGATGGGAAATCATGAGTGTTCTGATCCCTCCAGACTTGGTTGGGGACCATTGGTAGTAACAATAAAGATTTGATTGATCCAATATGACTTTTTGTGGAAAAGGAATGATGTTGCCATTACTTGTCCTTAGAGGGCTGAAGTCTGAGACTGTAATGCTGAGAATAGGCTGCACATTCAGTCAGAACAGTTGTTGATCTGGTCAGTCTTAGCATTGCCAGATCTTTGTATCACTCAGATTAACATTTACAGATTTTGCTGTTGGGCTGTCATGACCTTGAATTCTCAATCCTTTGTGAAGAGATGCCTTCAAATCTTTTTATTTAATTCACAAAATGGTAGTATTCTCTTAAGTCCTTTATCCACAATGCCTGTTTCCTTAAATATTTGTATTTTCTGCTTTAGAGATATTGCTTCGAGCATCCCTGAGAGAAACTTACTGCTCTTGGATGATTAATTAATTTTAGAGTTTGTGGGGCTGTTTTCACCATCCATACTTCTTTCAATAAAGCATCTGAGTTTTGTACACATAAGGTTTCTTTGCAACATTGCAAAATAGCAGATCTGCCACATGGGCAATGTTTTTTAGCAATACATTTATGCAGGAGCAGGCATGCTGGGTAGTTCACAAGCTTTTAATGAAACGCTGGCAGATATTAGGGTTTTATGGGCTGGAAAGCAGTGCAAATCAAAGAGCTTAGCTTACTGTTTATAGCATTTTTCCTCTGAATCTAACAATATTTATCTCACTTTTTCCATCTTGCATTTTGCTCTTCACATATTTACTTTCCCTTTCACTGATATATTTAAAGCCAACAAACTATTTTGTATGAAATATCTTTAGAGTTACAGCACTCCTGTCACCATGGCTGTCCAGTCACTGGGATACAGCCTGAGATATCTTATTTCCCATCTCTCTTTGTCTTCAATCTGCCTTTATCCTAATGAGGTTACACAGATCTTGTATCTCTAGCCAGTGTTTCTGGACATCATTAATTGTGAATTCCCTGAGGCCTGGCAAATGATCCCTAAGGGCTGCTGTGCTTTCTGACTGCCTGCTGGCTCATACCTGCTCTTGTCATGCTTCCAGTAGCAAAGCTCTTCTCAGAGACCATACCTCCATCAGTATGTTTTTCTGGTTCTATCTGCTAAAACAGTCAAAATACTTGATGGCATAATAGTATCCTGGCACTACTAGGAGGTAAAAATATATGTCTGAGAGAAGCAGGTGGTTTCTAAGTAAACAAAAGAACTTGTTTTTAAAAGAAGCTACAAATGGAAAATATAACATTTTTTTTCTCCTCGATTCTACTATAGTTTGTAAATCTGGAATAATTGCAGTATTTCTCTCTACACAGAAAATATGGTTGGTTTGAATGGATATGAGACTTGTGTATGCCACCTCAAATTATAGAAACATTTTTTTGTGCTTTTCAGAATGATATTTTATGTTCCAGTTAGCCTAATGTGGTTTACTTAGGTCACAGTATCATACATATAACATATGTATAACATATTATAAAGCTTTGTCTTTTCCTGAGGACACCAAACACCTTCTTCAAACTTGTTGGAAAATTTTCAATGACACCAATAGACTGCAGCTCAAAGTGTTTGTTTACAGTGCAGCTGTATTTTATTGGAAATGTAACAGTATCAGTATTCCAGAATGAGCTTTTAATGCCTAATTTACTTTGTAAGACCTAGCATTAGATACCCTGTATTTGTACTTTCATCCAAATCCTGCTGGGTGCTAATTGCTCTCTTCAGCTTGGGTGTACAGGTGTAGATGGACTGTACCTTTTGTCTCAGCTCCTGTGGGAAACCACTCAGCACAATCAGATCCCAGCCTGCAAACAGCAGCAGAAACTTTGCAGGAGAGGAAACGGGAACTTTCAGAGAACCTCTTTGATTAGGCTTAGTTTTGGCTTCTCCTGACTAGCTGCTTCATCACGTATCTCTTGTCTTTTTCTTAGCATGGGTGTAGTCTACATCACTCTCTCCTCCTTCTCTTCTATTCATCTTTTTGTGCCTAGCTGGCAGAAGGAAGTTTCATGACATAATCTACCCAAAATAATCGTGGCCTGCACTGTCAACGAAGCTGACAATCTCATTTGCTCTGTCTGATACACCACTTCTCCTTCTCTTTGCCTTTCTCATCTGCTTGTACTGTAAACTCTTTGGCAGGGATTTCTGCTGTTCCTGCTGATTGGTTTCTGCTCACTACTACTGGTGACTCTTTCCACTGATTTTCTACTGAGCCTGTGCAGTGTCTCTCTTCACTTGGACATGGTCTGACTTGGTCCTTACGGCATCATTAAGCACAGTTACCAACAATTTTGGAGCACTCCTGAAGTTTTTCTCATATCAGGAATCTTTGTGATGAGTGGTTTTTTTGTTGTTTTTTTTTTTTTGAACATGTACTTTTTCAAGTGTATAAAGAGATCCTTTGCTGCTGACAGCGTGAATCCGTGCGCTGTATGTGCAATTTGCCCTGGTAATTACTTATGTATGGTGATAACCATAGCAACATCCCAGGTAGATAATGTCATGCAAATTACTGCAGCTCCAGGGATGGGAGATGTTAATATAAGTATGTACTTGCACCCCTGGTCTTCAGCATTTTGCAGTGGCTCTTCCTTTCCCTCTTGCAAAACATGTTAGTTTAAAATTTCCTTTCCTTACTGTGATCAGGAAGCAAAAGAAAAAACCTCTTGCTATGTTTCTCATTGGTATTCACAGGGGGAGAGGGGAGGATGGTCCTTCAATGTTTCTGTCATGAATAATTTTGTATGCACAGTGGAAATTCCACAGTGTATGTAGGGCATAAAAGTCTAGAGACTTGGATACACTGCTGGGCCGTGTTGTGCTTAAACCCAAGTTCCTGAGTTTGCAAACACGGAGTGTGAGCACATGGGGGTGGAACTGCAGCCACAGATGTTTGGACTGAGGTGTAAACATCCTCAAATCAGCGACAGAAGATACGGGAGAGCAGCTTTGTTGCTGAAAGCAGACACTGCTGTAGCTGAATACTTATCAGGGCCCGTGCATTGTTACTGAAATGAGGAAATAGCAGAGAAGGAGCTGGTAACAGTTATCCCTTGTTTGGTCACAAGCAAGAGCAACAACAAAAAAATCTGTAGGAGGGCTGATCTGCATATACACTAGTCCTTGTGTAACTTTAGAACCCTGGGTGTATGAAAGCAAGGTATGACTCTCACCTATAACAAGAGTCTTTTGTTAAAGACACAGAAAAAGCAGACAAGGAAATTGGTTCAGTAAAGATTTTGCTTTTTTTTGGTGAAAAATAAAATTGTTGCTGAATTTATTTTTCTTTGGAGTTAAATAGTGAGAATGTTTTCTTAGTGCTGCAATCTGTGCTGATGTTGCTGATTACTGAAAGCTGCGCTGCCCCAGCCTTTAGATGAGGAAACACCCCGATAAAAGAGAGATTTGTGGGGAGTGACAGAAAGACTGGTGCAGGCAACCACAGGCACAGCTAGATCACAGCTTGCAAGGGACATGATCCCAAAGCAGGCTGTGCTGTTCAGTGGGCCAGCACTGAATAGTCTTCATCATAAAAATGGGGTCTGTCTCAAACAGAACCTTGGGGGAGAGTGCAAACAAACTTGTTGAAGTCACTGGGAAATTTTATTTGTGCTAGAGGTAGTATTCATTAACTGGAGCTTAAAATACTGCTGATCTGTATCCCTTGATATCTCTACAGAAGGGTTTGCCCCTCTTACAGGTCTGCCAGCAAATCCCAGATTGTAAGGTGTAATCTTTTCCCCTCTACTTTCTGTGATTTAACAATTCAGTTAAATTCAGTGCCTGGTGGTGCACTGACAGCACTGCTCAGCTGTGCCAGCCTCCCAAGCAGTGCATGTTCTGGTAATCCAGTTTGTTGTCAAACCTTGCCACAGCACCTTTACACTGGAGTATCTCTTTCAGAGGAAACCACCTGTTAGGATGCCTAGCTAAGAAAAACAAACTGCACCAGAAAGAAATATATAAGGTCAGGCTTTTTAATCATCTGACAGAAATTATTGAATTATCTTCAGGAGATCTTGCCTGTCTGCCTACTTTGCATTTAATGGATATTTCTTTGTCATTTCTATTTTCAGCATGTCTGAGAATTGCCTCTCCTTAAAACCCAAATCATGTCAAAGAGAACAACAGGTGCCTTGGAATTACAGGGATAGCCTGAGGCTCTGGCAAGTTAAATACATACTTCTTCAAAATAAAATCTATAATAACTGCACTACTAGACCTACTGAAAACCTGTTCATGGGCCAGTTTCTGACCAGTACCAGAGTCAGAGAAAACACTTGACTGCAGTTATCCAGTCCTCTGCTTCCCATGGCTAGGATGTCTTCTTCAGGACTGAACTGACCTCCTCCTAAGTCTAGGGGATAGTGGGGAGCAACACTGGCATGATTTTTGTTTCCTGATGGCTTTGTTGTGAAGGTGCATCTGTTTATGGTTTTGGTTTATTGCTGTTATTCGCAGAGCCAGATATGATTAACAATGTTTTAAAGCAAAAAGGCTGCAAGTAACCCAGGAATGTCTGAGCAATGGTGTCAGCTGTTCATGAAACTTGTAGCAATTGAAGGGCTTAAAAGTTCATCTCAGAATCTGCTGACATTGCAAAGCTTCCCTCAGAGCTGCAATACCATTCCAACACAGAGGAGAAAAGTGGGCATGAGAAAAGACCTGTCTAGCTTAATGCCATGTTTAAGGCTAGTGTTGGATTTAGTGACTCTGGTTCCCTGCTCTCGTGAGGGTGCTGCTTTCCTCCAGCACATTTTTTGGTTTGCTTCTAGCTAACCACACTAAGGGAACCTGCCTGCTATGTTAGATATTTGGGCAGCTAATTTGTATTTAACAAGTGGCTAGGTGTTATCAACAAGCAAAGGAAATAATAACATCAAATTCATATGTCGAAAAGGAAAGTGTTTAACATGTATTATTTGATGTACATGTTTTTATTTACAGTCTTTTCTCCTCACTTTTTCTGCCTCAGCTGTTGCTCACCTTTGCTTCTTTATGACGCGAAGCTCAAGGATACATTGCATTATCACAGACATCAGAGGAGAGAAATTGGCTTGTCATTAATAAAAATTGTAAAACCAACCCTACAATAAACCCTGCTTTTGTCCACCACCTCTTCCTCCGGGATGCAGCAGTGGAACACAGCCCACAGCTCTCGCTGAAGGTTTTTAACCCAGGGTTAAAATCTCCATGTGCAAAGGTCGGCTGTAGAAAGGACTCATCACTGAGAGATGCATAAGTGCTGTAGCTGCAGAGCAGCCTGGAATGGAGATATCCAGGGGAATGGAGGAACTTGGCTTTCTTTCCTGGCTCTTTCATAGGGCAAAAGGGGTCTGTTCAATGTCCACCAAAATCAGCTGGAAACATCTTAGTAACTTTATTTTGTCAACGATGCAAAGCCACACAGCTTTTAGGGCTGGAGGTGCAGTATGCTGGAAGCAACGTGAATTCCTTTTGCTCCTTTTTGCATCACTAATTTTTATTTATCACACAAAATCGTAAACTGCACATAAACTTAAATGCAGCCATCATGTACATTACTGTGATAATAGAGAAGCCGTGTTCTTTTAACCAGACAGATGAAATAGAAATAGACATTTTGAATGGGTTCTCCTCAGTGGAATGCTCAAATTCCTTATTTTTTCCAAATCTTTAAATTCTAACTTCTCTGTTAAGGATAAAAAAGTATAATTACACTAAAATGTGCTTTCAAAGGCCAACACATCAACTAAATTTCTTCAGACAGCAGCATATGGATGTCCGAAGACTTGGTTGAAAGCCTTTCATACAGGACCTTGCACTCAATATCTTTTCCAAGTTTTAGATTGGCTATCTGGAATTTGCAAACCATTCAAGCAGAATACACAGCTACAGTTTTGAATGTGTATAAATAGAGCTGCTGTAAGTTAGGTTAGCTGCTTAAAAATATTAATTAAGGGAAGTCTACGTTTCCAGTTCTTGTTTTGCTTTGAACAAGGTCACAGCGCACCAGGGCTTAACCAATGACAAATGCAGCCAGAGTAGATAGGCAAAGACAAAACACCTATGGAAAAACATATTAACTAGTGCCAGAATTGTCAAGTGCAGATTGAAATAAGCTGAGCTATGAACTGAAACTGGCTACAGTAGACTTGAAACTGTCAGTGAAGCAAACAAGCTCGTTCTTTGCCTGTGAAGCAGCATTGGAAGACATCCTGCATACAGTCTACATTTAAATGTAAATATGGGATTGATTACCTTTTAGGTTGTGAAACAGAATCATACAGGCAACAAACATTACGTCTTGGGTCTTCTCTGAGTGAAAACTGTTGTGTCAAATATGGTTAGATTAGTAGGGTTGATGGGCTTTATTCAAGGTTCCTGGAATTTATCTGCCAAGCATAAATAATTATTTAACAACTAATAGGGCGAGGCCAGAAATATAATAGCTTTTATGTTGAAATTAACATCAAGTGATCTGTAGACATCTGCTAAGCAAGCCAAATGTGGTCTATGTGCTGTATGTTTTGCCTCACTGCCTCAAAATAACAAGCAGTGCTTATATTTGGAGGGGCAGTTTTCCTTGTTGAAGTGGATAAAAAAAATGTTCTGATAGAAAATCACTTGCACTGTTAGGATCAAATGTGTGATGAACATTAAATAGCCCTACAAATTTAAATAATGCTCGATGTTGAGATTTCATCCTTGCAAATGCTCATTTCCTGATGTGTGCTTACTGTGGTTTGGAGGGAAATGAAAGTTCTTTCTTGTTAGAAAGAAAACAAATTATCACCCAGTCTATTCCAGCTCCTGACTGTTTCAGCTTTCTGGGGCCCAGTGAGTGTGGGAGCCTGGGCTCCAGCAATTTTGTTTTTTCCATAATGACCAGAAGGATGAGGGAATCCTAAGAAAAGCCACAGCATTCAGAAAGCCTGAAAAAGTTCCAAGTGGCAAAGACCCTTTCCAAGCAGATACTGGCTGTTGCCTTGCAGGGACCTGCATTGTGTGTGCAAGTGTTTGGGTGCTGTGGATGCCAGAACAGAAACTGTGCTTCCTTTCCTTGAGAGCACCACTGCTGGCATGGCCTCTTTGCTTTGCTGCCTGTTGCAGTTTGTCTGCTTTCAGGGCCAACCATTCAATCTTTGGCATCTTCTCTAGAGGTCTTGGCCTTTCCTCTGTTTTAAGAGTATTAGAAGGAGGTTGAATTGCTGAGTGGGGAGTGTAATCTTTGTGAGGCCAAGTCTAAAGATATTTGTAAGCTCAAAGGGCTGCACTGGCAATTTACCGTGTACTATGGAGGAATGAATGAGAGACTCATATTCATTGTGCTTATGTATGCTCAAGTTCTTTATGTCCATATTTAGATCTATTAACACGATAAGATTAAGCCAACTTGAATTTCTTGACTGAACAAAGCACTAAATGGCAGAGCCTCAACAACAGACCCCGTAAATGTGTAGTGCCACCAGCAGCATGACTGACACTGGACCCCAGATCCCGTGGGGTTTGGCAGTGACACAGGAGACGCTGTTCTGAACAAGCTGGATTTCCTTTCCTACAGGAGCCTTGGCACCAGCCTCCCTGCAAGCTGGCTTGGGCTTTTATGGGGGCACTGAAGGCTGGGCTCTGTGCTGGACTCAGTGTCTCTGCCCCAGGCTTTCCTGAATATCAGAGTGCAGCCTCAGGCTGCTCTGGTTCACCCTGCCAGGAGTCCCTGGGAATTTGTCTGCCAGTTGGGTTCGCCAGAACACACAGTGCTCTGGCCAAAGTCAACTTCCCCCTGTGAGGGTGACCTCGGTGAGGAAATGCCAGATGCTGCCTGGGCCAGTTTTCAAACCACACCTCATCCTTCTCAGCAGGGATTTCCCCAGAAGGTAAGTGGCAGAAATTTCTGTCCTATGCTGGCAGCTCCAGAGGACAGTTAGAGAAACAGGACAAAACATCTGGGGGAAGAGAGCTGTTGCATTGGCAAATCCTGAAGCAATAGAAGCATAGAATGGTTTGAGTTGAAAGGGACCTCTAGGGGATCATCTAGCTCCAAACCCCTGCCATGGGCAGGGACGCCCTCACCAGAGCCAAGTTTAGACTGTGACATTTTTCTTCACTGCTTCAAAACACAAATGATGAGAGGGAAGAAATTCTGTTTGCTAAGGCCTCATCTTTCAGTAGCTTTCAATACTGAAGTAGTGCACAAAGGAGTTTGGAGTGTCCTGGGGCAGGAATGCTTCAGGAATTTTTTTTCACAGATGAGGGTCCTTGTCCAGCACAGGTAGAGCAAGAATATCCAGACTGGATAGAGAGCAGACAGCCAGGGCTGTTTGGATGTGGTGGCTCTGACTGCTGCAGGGACAAAGCATGGACTTCATTCTAGGTGGTATAGCTGGGCTTCACTGCAGGCATTCATCTGAGGTGAGCGAGGAAGTTTCTGTGTGCCCTTTGGTCTTGGTTTTCTGAGAGAAATGTGGATTGCCAATTCCAAATAACAACATGTAAGAGCTCCTGTGATGAGGGTGTGTAGCAGCCCATTCAGCTTTACTCTGATGATTAGGTTACTGCTTTTAGTACAAAATACATAGCAAGGCAGTCATTTCTATGCATGTTCTAGGGTGGTGCATTATTGCATTTTAACACTTGACATGAGCATAATTTACACACAGTCACTGCTTTGTCTCCCATGAAAAACAAACCCTCCACCAGCAGATGCAAGAAATCTACCTAAAGATTTCATGTCATTAATGTTTACAGTGTTTGCTGTAGTGCTGCCTGTTAATTACCACGTTTAAGAGTGTGCCCTTCTGCTGTGAGGGGTAGGTGTCTATTTGGAACCACGCTTCTGGAAAGGATGTTGACACTAATTCAGCATTGCTGCATCTGGAAAGATGCTGCTCTCAAGCAAAGTGCAAACTGGGACTAAGCCTGCTGTGAAAAGTGACACTAACTTGGTGTAAAAATGGCTGTGAGGGAGAAGTAGACCCCCTGGTTTCAGAGGCTCCTTGTAGTCCCAGTGCAATACAAGTCAGTGAGAAAATAGGCCGTGTTTTGGAGGGAGCACATTTGCTTAGGCTGTGAGGCAGACACTGGTCAGAGGAGGTGTATGCAAATCTGAAGCTCTGTCTCTAGCCCTTGCCATCCTCCAGACAGCAACTTCTCCCTCCTCTCCCAGAGGAGTGCCTCTGCTGTAGCCAGGCATTTTACTGGAAGTGCAAAACTTGCTGGCTGAAGAGCAGTGCTTTCTTCTGTCTGTTTTCCTTCTGAAAGTGACTCTAACCCTTTATTTCTCCTTTTGGCTGTGCTTCATTCTTCCATCTGAGCATTTCTTCCCGTGTGAGCTGAAAACCCCGCTGTGTCTCTAAGTTCAGACACTCTTGTCATCAGGGAGTTGTGCATGGCCCTGCAAAGGGGCATCACACAGGTGGTGGGAAGGTGAGGAAAGGTGGCATCATTTGGTGAAAAGAAAAAAAGTCAAGGAGTCCCCAGCTTGGCATCATGCCTTCTCACTGTTCTTGTTCCCTGCATCCCCTTGCTGTCCTGTGGCTGGCAGGCAGGGACCCTGGGCCTGATGAGATGCTGTGCAACTTGTTAAGAAGCAGCTGTAACTACCTCAGTGGTGTCTGAGACATGGCCAGCCCCACTCTTGTATATTTTGATTCTGTGCGCTGCTCTTCAAAGAGTGGAATTATTAGGTTCTCTGGAAAAATTACAGTTTCGCCTGTCCTTATGCATCTGTCTCTTGCTGTGATCAGGGACTTTTTTTGTGGTTTGGGTCTGTCTTTATCTCCATAGGTCTACCTGACAGAATGGAGGTGTGATTGTAGCATGTTGGCCTGTCTTCATTTAACCATCAGAGGTAATAGCAGCAGGGAGGAAGCAGCAGCACTGGCCAGCAAGCAATTTATAAAGTCTCCAGAGACCTCGTGTGTGTATCTCAAGGCATGTTGACACTGCAGCAACTGCTGCTTGCAGAGATACCTTGAGATAGTTGTTGATAATTTCACAATGACTCAGTGCTTACTTAGCAATGACTGAGTTCAATAATTGTCACAGGGTTTATTCTGTGCTTTGGGTGAGTTTTGCAGCTTGTCCTGAGTGCCACGCTGCTGTGGATGGGATGCACTCATTGTAGCTAGCTGGAAACAGGGATAGTGTTTTACATGAGTGATATGAATGACACATCCTCAGCACATATGGAACCAATGCTAAGAGAGTGAAGACTGAAACATAGAGAAGACTAGCTCTATCTAGAGCAATTTTATGCCAGGGGAGGGATGGAGACAAAGCAGTGTTTCCACTCCAGTGCTGGAAGCATGAGCCCACGCCAGAAAAATGATGACCAGAACTGTTGAAACCCTCCCGTGGTGCCTGATTCTGGAAGATACAAAGTGCTGGCAGAGGCTGTGTCATGCTGCAGAACACGCTGCCAGTGCCTCAGAAGTGGTAGAAATAGAGCATGAAAAGTGGGCCTGCGAGCCCACCTGACGACACACGGCTGTTACCTGCCACAGAGCCGTCCCCAGGGCTCTCCTGGTTTACCCTGTGGCGTGGCTTATGTAAGCTGTCAGCCTAATGAGGGCCCACAGAGCTGAACCGAGCTCCTGGGCTCTGCTCTGCCAGCCACTGCCTCTCCCTGAGCTCTGCCTGCCTGCTCAAGCCTAGAGCTTGCTGCTCTCGTCCTTGCGGGTGGGCTTGGGTTGCTACACCAGGCACCCCCTTTCTGTGCCCCTTCTCTTCCCTGAAATAGGGCTCAGCTTCCCGCTCAGTCCAGCATAACCGGACCTTTGGACTTGAAAATAATCTCAGTCTTTCAGCTAACAAGCTTTGTCCTCAGGACTTTTTCTTGCATTCTACTTTGAGCATCATTTTTACATGCTCCTGAATTTGTTAGGGCAATGGGAATGAGCTGCACGTGGAGGTGGCCCTTGTATTAAAGATAGCTGGCTTTGGTTGGTCTATCTACAGCGTGTTCTAAGTGAGACGCGCTGCAGTTTTTCAGGAGTCATTCAAGGGTGCTCCCCATAGGTGTAGGCTGGCTGTGTATCACCAGCCAGCGGAGCTTTGCCACAGGAGATGTGATCCAGATTTGGGACGAGCGCCTGGCCTGGATCTTTCTGAATCGGTGTTTTAGTCACACCCAGAAAAGCGCTCGGGGCTTTGGGTAAAGCTGGCCGAGGCCGACAGGAGCGATGAAATAAGCGATGCGAAAGCGGGGCCCTTTGTCCCGCGGTTCTGAGGGGAGCCGAGAGCTTCCCGCGGGGGAGTTTGGGGCTGCGGAGCCTCCATCCCTCCCTCCCCGCGCTCCCCGTGCCTCCGAGCCCGGCGGCCGCACTGCAGCAGCCCCACCTGCTGTCGGACGGGCAGGACGCGCTGCCTCCTTCCCTCCCTGCCTCTGCCCACCCCTCACGGCAGGGACTCACTGCCCACCCCTCATGGCAGGAACTCACTCACTGCCCACCCCTCATGGCAGGGACTCACTGCCCACCCCTCATGGCAGGAACTCACTCACTGCCCACCCCTCATGGCAGGGACTCACTGCCCACCCCTCACTGCCCACCCCTCACGGCAGGGACTCACTGCCCACCCCTCATGGCAGGGACTCACTCACTGCCCACCCTCACTGCCCACCCCTCACCGCAGGGACTCACTGCCCACCCCTCATGGCAGGGACTCACTCACTGCCCACCCCTCATGGCAGGGACTCACTCACTGCCCACCCCTCACTGCCCACCCCTCATCTCAGGGACTCACTCACTGCCCACCCCTCATCTCAGGGACTCACTCACTGCCCACCCCTCATGGCAGGGACTCACTCACTGCCCACCCCTCACTGCCCACCCCTCATCTCAGGGACTCACTCACTGCCCACCCCTCACTGCCCACCCCTCATGGCAGGGACTCACTCACTGCCCACCCCTCACTGCCCACCCCTCATCTCAGGGACTCACTCACTGCCCACCCCTCACTGCCCACCCCTCATGGCAGGGACTCACTCACTGCCCACCCCTCACTGCCCACCCCTCATGGCAGGGACTCACTCACTGCCCACCCTCACCGCCCTCTCTCACCCTCCTGCCCCCTCGGACGCTCCGTTCCTCGCTCGTTCCTGGTGTTTGCCATCTCTTGTGTTGACTCTAAGGATATCTTATCTCTGCCTGGAAAGCGCTAAGTAAATTTACACGCGCCGCGAGTGCTTGATAACAATAACAGCGCTAATCTTGTGCTTTTGCTAGCATTTGGTTTCAAGAGCTCTCACTGTTTGGTTTCAAGAACTCTCAGAAAGTTATGAAGGCAACGATAGAACTGAGGTTCTTGGGATGGTTTTATTCTAAACTGAAGAGGGTGACTTCATGTGCTTTGAAGTTTTTTCTCTTTAGAAATGAGAACACCACATACAAATCTGCCCAGGATAAGAAAGAAAATAATTGAGACTTTTTAATTGACAATACTTGTAAAAAGGACAGGGTGATACACGATGCATTAAGGTACTTTTTCTTTATACTGATGCTTTTATGAGTTTGAGATGAGCACAGTGATCAAGAGTAAGGCTTATCTACACCACAGATTTGCTTTGAGATGAGGGTGCTTTTGTAGGAGGAAAAGATTTTTACGTCTAAAGGCTTTTTAAAATAACTATATATATAAGTAATGTATATATTTAGGGATAAATTCTGCAGCATACTTCAGCTCATGCCTGTTTTCAACAACAGTTTTGTTTTTATCAATGGGAATGTTGCTGAATCAGGATCTAGACCATCAATTTTACTTCCCCTAGAAAAAAACCCTACAGTTCCAATGATCACTATTTCCCCAAGTATCTTATTTTAGAAGAGTTTGTTAGCCTACAGTGTGACATATTGCATTTCCTTCGAGAGTAGGGAGAGACTCAAACCAGCAGAACTTGCCTCTGGAATGAGATTCCAAACACTTTGTTTTGAGGATTCTTTAGATTCGTGCATTAGAAATGTGGAATTGAGAGTGCACACATGTAGGTGTTGTTATTCCTTCTTGTAGAATATGGTATGCACAGGTAGAAGTAGGGTGAAAAGGTGTTGTTCCTTAGCTTGGGGGAATGTAGGGATAATTGATATAATTTGTTTCCAAAGTAAATAGAATGAAAGTTCAATATTACCTGAGATAGGTGAAGCTTCCTCCAAGATATCTACTCTGCAAAAACCCAGAAAATCAGGCTGCAGCTGACACAGGGAAACCCTTCTTTATTTGTGACATAGCATGTGTTTTACACCTGGACTTATAAAATTTTTATTAAAAATCTGTTATTAAGCCTTCATATGTCATTTTGATAGGTTGATAGGACAGCTAATAGATAATGTTGAGCATCTGCTCATTTCCAGCACATTGAGAGTTGGATCCATCAGTGAGGCAAGATTTTAAAATATTATAACACAAAAAAATTGCTTAACCACACATTCTGACTGCATAACAAAGGTATTTCTTTTATTCATGTATATAAGACACTTCCTCTCAAAAGATAGTTTGGACCTTAATTTTTAAAAAGGACGTTTGGATTTCTTAGAGGAGTAAACGTTTCTGCCCATGTCTCTGCCTGATCTGCTTTGTGCCTGAGTAACCCAGCAGGGAGAGCACAGCGCTTTCTGCTGTTCTCAGACAGGCTGAATGCACCTTGCTTGGAAGATGAGGGAGGCACAGTAGTGGTTCATGTGCCATGTGCAGGTTCTCCACAGAGGTTACACTTTGCTCCACAAGAACTAAAAATGTTACAACTGCCACTCACTGAAAGTGAGTGCAGAAACTCCGTGCGAGATGTACAAATAAAGAGAAGAGGGAGCAATCTAGCTGCTGCTTTTCTTGATGTCTTTTGAAATATGACCAAAGGTCATATCTACACATTAGAAATGACCTCTGATAGATCCATATAGGTATGTATGATGTTTCACTCAGTACTGAGTAGCTGGAATTTGAATTCTTTTCTTAGTCTAAAGCATCTTAGTGGGTGCCTCTGATGCCAGAGTCATTGCAGTGGTGTGTAACAAGTAAGAGTGTGCCCTGGCTTTACCTTACAGGCAGGATGGCCCTTCCCTTTCTAGGAATATTAGATTCATTTCTCTTGGGATCCAGCAGCACCCAGGCTGAGACGTCTGGTAGCCACAGCTGTGTGGCAACTCAGTGTTCTGGTGTCTGTAATATTCCTATATGAAGTGCAAAGTAGATTCAGATGTTTGGAAAACTGCAAAAGGGATGAAAAGAAGCATATTTTTGTGAGGAATTCAGTAGGCAAGCGGGTCATCCTTTACTACAGTTCTGTTTCCAAGTAATGTAGCAAAGGCTGATGAACAGGATCCTGGACCTCTGAAGGATGAAGCTTCACGACAGCCTTTGTGGAAAGTCTTGTTTCTGTTACTAGGCACAGCTCATAACCAAATAGAGCACTCTGAAGTGATTGATTAATCTCTTCTTCAAATGCTTGTTAATAAGTTGGAGACCTTTTATAAACATGGCAGTTAAACAAATGTATGATCATGTCTGTGCACGGGCTACTGTCAGTCTGCTCACTCAAGAATGTGGCAAAGGGAGTGTATTGAGTGGTATTTCATTGTTTACCCAGGGCTTTAGCTAAGCATGTTAGAAAGGTCTGAGTTAGCCAACAATCTGACTATCCCTAGATTACATGGCTGAGGTAAGATTTGCAAGAGGAAGTTTTTAGTTTATTAAATCTACGGCTGGAGCTGGGGAAAAAAAAATATATATATATACAGCATTCTGGGCATATGAACCATCCTTGGGGCACTTGAGAGGGATTGATGGCAGCATTTGCTACGTTGAAAGCTCAGTGGATGTGAACTTATGTCTGTTTGGCTCAATTACTGTGCTCTGAGCAGTGTAATTTAAATATTGTGTGTTTCCGGAAGGTTAACGTTGCTGGTACACTTCATGCTCCTCGCTGTAAAAAGCAAGCACTTTAAAAACAAGTGACAATCTCCCATTTGCCACTATGCAATCAGTGAAACTGTTCTGTGACGATCGAAATTTTCAAGGCTAAAGTCAATTAGAGGGGGGAGGGAGGTCCCTTAAATTTGTTAGCCCGTGTGAAACAGACGCAGGAGTGACACTGGAAGTGAGGCTGGCGATAAGGGACAGGCAGCTCCCCAGCCAAATTGGGGGCTAAATTTCTTTACAAAAACAATACTTCCAGGGGAAAGGCTGTGCCCCGCGGGCAGGATTGCCCACCCTTGCATGGCTTAGAAACTTGTCAAAGATCTGCTGTCACTGCGGCAGACGCTTGCCGAGTGGTGTGACACGGACATGAATTCTGCAGTTTCCCTGGGAGCCGAGTGCTGCCACTTCCCCGGCAGCAGCATCCCAAACATCCCGTGCTCCACCTGGAGCCAGCCGTGGTTTCACTGGCAACGAGCAGCTCGGTGTGCGTGCCCTGAGGTCAGTGTCAGGATAATCCCTTCTCCAGGCATACGTTGTTGTGCAGCAAGGGAAAGGTATGGAGTTATTATACCCTTATCTATGCATTTACGTCTATTTCTAGAGCAGTACAAGCACAGTTCCAGTGAGGGAGAGCAGAGCACGCGCAGGTTGCTGTGCAGCTGGTCATTGCACAGAGAATTCACCTGAGCTATTGCAAAATTTTGCTCCTGTAGCTGTGTTCTACAGTCCCAATCATCCAAATTTAAAATAAAGCTCATTTAGTGCTTTTTAATTTTAGCCATTATCACCAGTTTCCTAGCAAAGTTTTGGAAGTCCAGCTGCAAATAGCAGACTTCACAAAGTGGCTGTGTATTTATATATATGTATATATATATATATTTAGATTATCTTCTTGACTTCCAATCACTTCAATGAAGTGGCCCGTGATTTTTATGTTATAGGACACAGGAAAAGATGCACCTGCCAGTTTTATTTCCGTTTTTATATTGTTGGAAGAGGTTTGGAAGTTTGATCTAAGTATATTCTCAAAAGTTGAGATGCTCCTCTGAATCTTTTCAGTTTGCTGGAGCAATATTGTGATGGGGGATTTTTTGCTGGAGGGCAGCCCAGGGTCTTAAAGGTCCATTTGAGATTTACAACCTCTGATTCTTGGAATCGAAATGTAAGCCCAAATTATGAGCACCTATATGGGGGTTTCTAGTGAACTCAATAAAAATCTGGTATGAAATATGTGCTGTCACATGCTGTGTTGTCTTCTGGGCAGGTCAAAAATATCAACATTTCTCATGGAGTAACTCTATTTTTGACTCAGTAGCAAATGAGCAGGAGTTGGACATGACATAGAATGGAAGAGAAAATGAAATATGAACAAGAAGAAATCTTTCTTTAGCCATCTACAGAGTAGCCATTTGTCAGCAGCTGGTAATACGTATCTATTTTAAGGAGTAGAAGAACATTTGAAATGTGCCACTCATATGTGATTTGAGTCCTAAATGTAGCTTGTGGTTATGAGTCTGTCTTTAGCATATTGCAGTGTCCTGCCCCAAAGCCTTTTGGTCACATGGACTTATCTCAGATTTAATTTTCTTTCACTTGTAGTATTAATTTGGGAGTTGTTACAGTTTGTTTGCTTTAAAACAATCTGTGTGATTTTTCTTTGCATTTTGCAAACCTCATCATTTTGGAATCCTAAATGAACTGTTAAAAGAACAATTTATTAAAACTCTATTATATGGATGTATTTTGACAAAGTGCATGAGCTTGATGGTGCATCAAAGCAAAAAAACCAAAACGGTCTTTTCCTTGACTTTAAGGAAAAGACTTGAACCACTGTCAGGATCAAAGTACATTTCATGTACTGGAGTCCTGATTCAGCAAAGCATGTAAGAAAGAATTTCAGACACAGTGAGCTTTGGTGGCAGCCAGTGAACATGATTGCATTTACTGCTGGGAGTCTTGCTTCTCAAAAATCCCAACCAAACAAAACAGTTGCCAACAATGAAGCCACCAAATACATCGTAATCTTTCTTCAGTTTCACATCCTTGCACAGCATTCCTTACACAATTGGCATCATTCATAATGAATTGCTTTAATCAGAAGGACTTAAAATTTTAGAAGTTCCTGCATTTGCAGAACTGTTTCTCTTGGTAAGTGTGGTTGGGTGGCAGGAAATAGCTTGTGTGCTTTTCCATGTCCTAGTAATCAGATAGTAATGTTTCATGCAATAGACTCACTGCTCTTCTCCATCACCAAGAGCCTTAGAGTATGTATGCTGACACCAAATAAATGAAAGCAGTACCTTTTTTTTTCTCAGTGGGAAATGCCTAGTAAGACCCTCTGGTTCCCTACATCCCTCTTTGTTTCTCGAGCCGACCAGTGAGGGCTTCCAGCCAGACAAACGTTTTATGGCAATAGCGCTTTATGTCCTCGTGACACCCTTCTTCTAAGGGTCTAAGATGCTTTACAGCACTAATAAATTAAGCCTTAGCACACACATCCTATGTGGTAGGTAACTATTATGCCCCTTTTATGGGGGCCAGACTTTGTGGAGTGAGCTGCATTCGACGTGCCAGCACACTGAGCAGCCATTTGGGGTTTCATCCCTGACTGATCATGTGAGTGCTGTCTACAATGGAGTCTATAAAGGAGGTATCTACAAGGCAAAGCACTAGGACTTTTAGAAGCACTGTTTGTCTTTGGACCTTATGCAGAGAGCTCTAAAATAGATTGGGAAGAAAACTGTGATTAGACACCAAGAGAAGTCTCAGAAATAATTCAAGATAAAGAGCCCTAATAAATGACGAAATGAAGGTTCATCAGTCTGGAAAGAATGGTAGTGTGGAAGATGGTATGGGGAATCAAAGGAAAGGTTTTAAATGACTAGATTTTCTTGGCTGCAATTAAAAAATGTACAGGAGCATCTGGTCACCCCATAGTACTTCAGATGAAATAAAAAAAAGTCATGACACTGTTAACCATGCTCATTCCAGCCTGAAATCTAAATAACTCTAGGCAGCCACACTAACTCAGTTTTAAAATCACACAATGGAGCTGCACCTCTGGGTGGTGAATTGAATATCTAAAATATTTTCAGCAATATTTTTGTGTCTGAAATCTGACTGGTGAGACCCCACAAACCCGTGCAGGTGTGCTAAACATCTCACCACCTCTTTTGCTCATGTTCCTTTGGAGTCTGCAGGGACAATGACCACTTAGGTTTAAGGAAACACCAAATCATGGAAGAAACTGTGACACCAAACATGTAAATCCTCAGGAATGGAAAAAATCTAAATTACTTTCAAAATTAAGCTCAGTCATTGTATGGATAGGCACGTGGGGTGTGATGGTCTGGATTAGCTGGGCTCAAGACATTGATCAGGGGGGGATCCCTCCCAAGATAAATTAACATCATGTGTTAAACTCAGTGCTTCATGGCCTGCTTTATTGTTAAGTTGTTAAAAAAATCATATCATACAGGGATAACCTCATTATTGTGTTAAGATGAGGCGGAACACAGGCACCAAGGAATATCTTCTGTTCTGAAATATTCATAAGTTTTTTTGTTTTCTTTTTCTACTGACACAAACAGTCAAAAAGCAGCCTGGAGGAAATGTCCTTCGCTTTTGGAAAATGAGTTGGTAATTTATTCATATAAGGCCATGTAGTCATTTTGAATTAGCACATTGTGGAATCTACTAATAAAACGAAGTCAGTTTACATTTTAAACAACCTTTAATATTTGTAAAAGTAAATATCCCTTAATTTCTCAGCAATTTAGATGTAATGGAAATTGTCAGAAATTTTAATTTCTCCCCGTTTAGCTCACTCACAATGGCTGTCAAACAGTCAAGTGATATGACGTAAAGTACTGCTAATCGTTTCAGCACAAGACAGTACTTCAAAGGTAAGGCAAAGGATGTGCAGACACTAATGAAATTTTATTATCAGAACATAGAATTAGAATTGTGACAAGAGACAATGGTTGCAGTGACATGCAGCTAGAATGTTAAGCTTCTGAAATCTCCAGGCTGAGTCTCGCAGACAAAAATAGCTAAAGCTACAGACTTCTTAATAGTCTTAAATGGAAATTGAATGGGCTCAATTAATCAAATGAGCAAACCGTAGGAGATTACAAAAAGGGCTCATTCTGTGTGTTCTATTCAGGCTATTAACCTGTGTGGCCACTACGTTCTGTTTATAATGATGTGGTTTGCAATCCATGTGTTGCTTCTCTGAGAGTACACGTTTTTGTAATTCATAAGAAATCATGGAAAGCTCCTAAGACAGCGTGGCATGATGATTTTTGTAAGCACCTGCTTTGGCAGACCCTGCCTAGAGCCAGTCTTATGTCACATGATCAAGGCAATTCTCTCTGTGAAACAGGAGTGCACATTTCTGGATATGTGAGCATATCTAGAGCAGATCACTGGTGCCCCCCAGCTTATCCAAGGTAAAATGATGAATTTAAATGACCAATGGGCATCCCTTACTATTTTGGTGTTCACTAAAAGAGTATCTGCTTTTCAGAAACCTGTGAGCATCTCTCAGGTGTTAAAGAAGACACAGGTTTGATGTTAGTGGGTTCACTTGAATTGAGTCCTAAAGCATTTGTAAAGTGACTGTCCTTGTCCTCTCCTCATTCTTCAAATTCTCTGAACTGTGCTATGTGTCCTGTTGCCTTGTGAACCTCGGCAGCTGCAAGGGGAAATAAAAAAATGACACGTGGAATCTATTAAATTTTCTTCCTTTTGAATGTGAGTTATACTTGGGTAAGAGGGATCAAAGCCTGGAAGGTTCTCTCTCTTAGGGACTTGGTCTCTGATTCTCAGATTAGTCCCGTTAACAGTGCCATCAGAGCTAAAAAAGTATTTGAGAAGGGTTGGAAACAAAAGATACCCATCATTATATGCTGTAAGTGTGTTTTGGGCCCTTTTAGAGAATGTCAGTGTCCTTGGAGTTCTGTGCAAGTATCAGGGCTTTATGAAAACTCACACCCAGCATGGATGGGATGGTAAAGGAGCTCTGCTGCCACTTGCACAGGACACAGCCCAGCCTAGTGTCAGGTACTGGCTTTCCTTCCTCCACCTGCAGAGCAGCTATTGGCATTGGGGAAGGACACAGAAGTGTTTTGAGTGTAGAGCTGAGACTGGAAAATTGTTAGTAAACTCCTCTAGTTGCACTGGTGTCCTTACAGTACAATTTCTAGCTTCATTTCAGATGGGGGTGGAAGTTGTACTGTTCTATTTAGGGGATAATCCTGCAGTCTGATGGATCTCTTGGCAAGAAGGGAGACTTTCCTTTGCAGAAGGAAAAGGTCACAAAAATCATGGAATTTATTAGCCCTACCATAGAATTCCACAGTACTGTCTGTAATAACTGCTTTCTAAATAACCAGGCAGGGCCACAGCATATATCTCTCAAACGATGGTTTGGCTGGGCAGCAAAGTCCAGATTTTTTGAGTCCTGGTCAAGACTGCCTGTACTTGGTGCTTTCTGCCCAGAGCTGCTCTATTTTTGTTCTAGGGAATGGGGCTGTGTCCCACTGTGCCTTTCTCTGTCCTCTTCCTACGGTGGCTGCATTTTATTTTTTCCCATTTTCTCTTAAAATTTGCCAGCTTCTCTCTCTCTCCCTCTCTCTCCCTCCCTCTTTGATTTTCTATCCCTGTAGTTTTAATTCTTGCAAAGGCCATCTTCAGAGTCTGAGAATAGACAATCCAGGTTCCCTTGTGCTATTTCCTGTGCCACACTGCCACTCCCCTGCCAGCGTGGAGTGTAAACATGTGAGGATTCAAGCTATGCTAGTACAGATGCTTGCCAAGGGCAAACTGTAACCCAGAGTGCTTGATCATTAGCTGAAAGCAAACTGCACATCGTACATGCACATATGTTGTCTGTTTACAGTTTTGATTCCATTGCTAAGTTATGCAAAAGTCTACCAGTCAGGGAACAAAACCAATGCTACGTATGTTTGGTGACTAACCAAAAACATGATTTGTCCTCACGATAAAAAAGAAAACTGTGGGGGGAGAAGGGTCAAAAGCTTGCATTCTGCTTAGTAACACAATTTGGAACAGAGGTGACAAGTGGTTTGAAAATATTTTGGTTATTGTGTTAATAGTGAAAGCAGAGCAAATTCTGAATGGGCAACACTCAGCTGTGTTGCTGCAGGGAGAGCAAACATTGCCACATGGCTCGTGCAATGCAGCCAGCACTGTGCCTGCCCTAAAAATCTGCATCAACCTGCTCCACAGAATCTGCCTGCTGAGGAGCAGCTCCCACTGAAGTTTGAGACTCTCACAATTAGTTCATGTGCAGCGGAATGCTTTGGAAAATTGGGCAGAAGAGGAATCCTTTTATGACTTGTTTGTTCTGGAAAGAAGTTCTCTCTTCTCCTGGCCTTAACTCCTCTCTTCTCATGGCCCCTATCCCTCAGCTCCAGTGTGTTGGGGCAGCAGCTCTCTCCTCACTAATGAGGGTGTTGGAGGATTAATGGATTGGAGCTTATAATGTGCTTGTGGGGTCACAAAGATGTTTAAAATGGATGGATGTGTAGTGCTGCCTGTCCCATCCACTGCCAGCTCCTCTGATACCTCAAAGCCCATCAGTGATGGCAGGGACAATTTATGGGAATGTAGTGTCTCACCAAAGGGGAAAGGAGAGTGTGACTGCCTGGTAGAAGGCTTCTTATCTTCCTGTGGTGTTCTTGAACAATAAGCTTGATTTGCAAAACCTCTTCCATGTAAAATTCACGCATATCTTGGAAGGGCTCTTAATTAAACAAAGGGGTATGCAAGGAAAATTCAGATTAAAAATATGTTCTTACTGGGAGCAAGAAATTGTTGTCCTGGCAACAACAAGCATCTGTGTTTTTCTCTCTCTTCTTTGTTTTTTAATCTTTTTTCCTCCTTTTTCCCCTTTCCCTCTTTTTTTCTTTGTCTCTTTTCCTCTTTTTTCTCTCCTTCTTTTTTCCCCTCTTTTTCTTCCCTCTCTTTTTTCCATCTTTTTTCTTTTATTGGGAGGGACCTTGCCTGCGTTTGCAGTCCCCTGCAAGAGGACTTTCACATTTTAGCTGTTCCTGTGAGTTCTAATGGCCAGGGTTAGTCCTCCAAGCAGAATTTCATGCAGCACTCTGCAGGGATCTTGATGATGATTTTTTTTTTCCTTGTGAGACTCAGACTGGTATCAAAGTGGCCTTGCAGAATCAGGTTCATTCTTGGATGAGAAGGTCTGTCTTAGACAATGAGCTGCTACTTGAATTTTAGTTAAAATGCACTTACACACTTCGTGGAAACAACAGTTCTTGGAAATGAAAAGCTTTATATGCAGAGGGAAATTGTATGGAACTTGTTTATGTTCGAATTCAGGAGGCTCCTGGCAGGTGAATAGAAAACTGCAGAGCTAACAGGCTTATCTCAGTGCACTGGTACTAGTATTGTGTATTGGATTGGGATAAGCTATTAATTATAAATCCAAACCTTTCCTAACAGAGTTGCAAAGGCCCAGACAATATTTTGGTAGGGGGAAAAAACCTTGAAATTGTCATAAACCTCCTCTCTTCACCTTTAATACAACCCCTTGGTTTTTAATTACTCCTGTAAAGTGGAGCAATCACAGGATCCTCCTGTGACATTTTCAAGTTTTCTGTCTGCTCCACTTACGAGAAACAAATGGGTCTGCTCAGCTCCATCTAGATTGAGTTTTTCATGAAGTCATTACTTCTGTCACAGGGACTATTTTCAAATTGAAAAATCTGAAACAATAAATGATGGTGAAGCAGTTAATAACTGTTAAGAAATCACATTTGGAAAATTGCATTTAAGCAATAACCTTTCTCCCTGTAATTAAATGACAGAAAGGTCCTGGTTTTAATTAAGTCAGCAATTTATAGTTATGAAGCTATACTTCACTATGCAGATTAGAAGATGATAGGTCACAGAACACCCTGAGTGCATTTTTAGCAGAGCTGATCTGGTAATTACTCCACTGTTCAGTGGTGACCACAGTGAACCGTATCTCTAGATTAAACAATTTTCTTTTCCCTGCTCCATGATGTATAACCAGGATGAGTAAATGTACCACTAGGACTGCATCGAACATCTTTAAATTAAAATGGATTTTAAATGAGGGGGCATGAGTGAAGAAAGTAATGTTTGAAGAACAGCGGTAAAAATGAATGGGCCACTAGGCAAGTCTTGCAAGCAGAGAATATATCATTGTTTTACAGGGCTTTCTATCTTGTGCCTGAATGTTTGGTGCAGATTTATGAGGAAGTAAAATGCTAATGTTAGTGTATTTATAAACATATGATGGGGGTTTCATCTATAATTTATTCCCCAACCCTGCATTATGCAGCCTACGAAAGAAAATGAAATGCTGTGTTGGACAGCGAAAGGGTTCATTAATACAGCTTTCACATTTTATTTAACTAACCCCTAGCTCATATTACACATTGATTATTACATTGTGAGATGGTTTTGAACGCTTATTGTGTTCTGCTCCTCAGGCCTTTTGCTAGCAACTTCAGTAAGATTTCAGCAGCATTCTGCTCTCTTATTTCAAGTAGCACTAAGTGCATTCACTTGGCCTTCAGGCATATCAACAATGTATGTATATTTATGGATTTTATTTCTTTTTCCTTAAAGATCTGGGGGGAAAGAGGTGGAGTACATGGTTACAGTTTCTTAGTAAAGTGTGTTATTTTAGATAGATACTCACAAATAACCTGTACTCACGTTGCACCAGAGTCAGTTCCAATCAAATGTAGCCAGTGTGAGCTTTGCTGAACCAGAGTTTGTAAATAAGGAATATTCAAATAGCACTTTAGTTCACAGTTACTGCTTCCTTTTACTTGTAAACAAACTAATTCATTGACCAGAATAACTTCTTTAATGGTCAAATTAGCTATCAGTGTAAATTGCCAGCGCTGTGTGGAAATCTCTCAGGATTTGCCAATACAGTCTGAAATTTACTTACCAGGCTCAATTTTCCCATGTGTTACAACTGAGTGCTTGTTGAGGGGGAGGGGTGGCCTGTGTGGAAAGGGATGAAAAGCCAGTTACAAGATGATATTTATGAAAGTGGACATCAGTAACTATTGACATTAAGTGAAGACAGCAGATGATGGTTTTCGAGTTTACTGATACAAATACTTGCTTGCAATTCCTTTTTACCCTGACTGCTGGCTGATCGTTTTATTTTTATTCCCAGGTTTTTTTAAAACCTTATTCTGATTCTCTCTGACTTTAACAAAAGGGGCTTCAGCCAGCAGTAGGCAGTGGGAGGATTTTATCAAAGTTGAATTTGTCTAAAGAGGGCAAGGAAAAGAAAGGCAAAAGTAGCATCTCTCAAGCACAGTTACTTTTTTCCAGGTTTTGAGGGGGATTTTTCTGGGGGGTGGTGGAGGAGTGGTGGGTTTTTTCCCATACAGTCATAACTTTATATTTGCTGAGAGCATCAAGGAATGCCATACAGCACTGAATGTCAGGTTCCTAAAATATGCAGTTATTTAACTAAATGAGAAATTATTTGAATAATGGTAAGTCTGAAAATGTCTCACAGAATCAGACGTCTTAGGAACTTTCTTCTTTTAAAAGAGGGTAAATCTCTGCTATGGAAATTCTGGAATGCTGAGAGAATAAGAATAGGAAAAAAATAAAAAAATTATTTCCTTTTCCTTTCCATCTTTTTTTTTTTTTTTTTTCTGTTGATGGGATTGACATTTAATTTAATTGATGACAGAGCTTTCCCCACCACCACACACATATGCACACGCTCCCCTCCACTATGTTTAACCTGTATGGAAAGAAACAAGCCCAGCACCTCCTTTGTACATCTACCTGTACATAACTTTACTCTGAGGCACCCAGTGTTTACAATGAAGTTTAGAGATGGTGGCTGTTGGTTTGCTTTAAATAGGGGAGCAGAGCAAGGGGACAGCACTGTGGCTGCTCAGTGAACAATGGGAATTTGGCCCACTGGTCATCCAGTGAACAGAATGTATTTTGTACACTCCCCACAGTCCTGGGGAAGCTGGGCAAACAAAGTAAGCAACAGCTACTCAGCAGAGGCATGCCTTGGGTTCAATGACCTCGGTGTATTTTCACACCACTCAGTTGTGAACTCTTATCAGAAGCCCCCAGTTTATCAGGGTAAGAACATCTTTACTCATTACAGCTGGTTTGTCTTACTGCCCTTTACAGCCTTCTCTCTTTTTTGTTCATTATTTTTATGGTACTTCTTTTCTATTTTTCTATCCTTATTTCTATTGGTGTTTACAGTCTCCAGTGGGTACCATGGCATATCAGGGTGAGGATATTTCAGAAAGCTGGCATCTAGAAGCAATCCAGTGCTTCAGACTGAATTTTAGGTATTTTTAAAGATCTTATTTAACAATAGGTGACATTTGGAGTTAAAATGGTAGAGGTGCAGAGCTGCAGAGGCCTAATCCCTTAAGATGCAGCACTAATAATGCTTTCTGCATAACACTGGGGACAGGGTCAGAATAACCAAAAATCCCCACACGTCCAAACTCCAGGGTCTACAGCCTGTTAGAGCTCTATGAAACTTGAAGCACAGAAATGAACACCTACTCTTTTCTGGCAATTACTGTCTGTCACACCAAGTTCTTGTTATCAACAGAGCTTCTTATCAGCTCACTGGAAGTTGTTAAAGGCAAATGGAAATAAGTGAGATTTTAGCTGGCTTCCACAGAAATGTGAAGTTGTTCTCAACTCCTGTGCTAAGACTATTATCTAGATCAGGATTTGTTTTATTGCTTCAGAAGAGCATGAATTTACCATTTTGCTTTCTCCTGAAACAGCTGGAACTACTTACTCTTGGAGGTATAGATTTCCTGTCACTCCTTGCAGAGTCTAAGGAAGTTCATGGCAATATTCCCTGTAGACAAGGCCTTTCAAATGGCTGTCAGGAGGCATGGAGATGTAAAGTAAATTGATGACAGAAGAATTATGTGTGGGACTTAACCCTTCAGCAATCATGTACACCTGTCTTATCAGGACATCCAGGGCCAGTCTCCCTTCGAGACAGCCCACTCTTCCCATGCTACATCCAGAAAAGAGACACAGAGTTAAGGTGGGCAGGAAAGCATTTGAATTATGGAGAGGTACATACCTCCTGATGTGTTTGACAGCAGAAATCAGATAAGGAAAGCTGACGAATTCTTATACTTCTCAGGGGGAAGAGTGAATTATAATCAATGTGACAAAAAATTGTCCAGTGGTGCTAGCATGCTTTGGAAAAAAAGCAGTAAAATCTTTCCCCCTTCGCTTTTACTATGGAGTTCTTGAAGAGCACCTTTTTTGGGTTCACTTTAGGCATGGTAGCTTTGCAGAGAAGCCTGCTGGAAAATGCTGGAGTACTTTTACCCTGCCACGAATCAGAATGTTTTCTTCTCTCCCAGCTCTTTACCTACAGGCAAGGGTGGTGATACTTACACTGATTTACCAGCAATCTCTGCAGCTGCTCAGCTTCCTGTCTGAAATTCTGCATCTAATGTTGAAACAGTCACACTGATCAGTTTTAATGATTCCATTGGCTCTCTGTGGTGTTAAGAAGAAGCAGATGATGGGTATTAGCCCTTACTCGTTTCCCTCCTTTGGCCAGGCTCTCTTTAATGACGTGGAGGTTACATCTTTGCTATTTCAGTTAGGAAAGCTCTTGTGGGAGGTGCTGCACAAGCAGAGCAAACAGCTGTCCCTGCTGTCCCTGTCCCAAAATGTGGGAATATTGAACATGGAGGTTGCAGTGACCACAGTTGTTCACAAGGAGCAGAATCCCGAGCTGGGATGGGGAATGAAAGCTGCTACTGGCTGGTAACACTTCCCTCTGTGTGTCCTGGGCTCATACATACTTGGCTCCATATTTAAAGGCTGCTTAAAGGGAGCTCTGAAGCCTTACAGCATTTTGTGTCCAGGATTGCAATGTCACCACCATGGATATTTTGTTGCTGTCAGCGTTAACAAATGTTGGGGTTTGAAAGTAAAACGAGAAACATTTAGAGTCTACATGAACTGGATTATGCATTGTGGTGAGATTCTGCCTAAAACATGAAGCTCAACTTTGAAAAGCAGCTATTCAATCAGCTCTCTTCAGGAGGTCAGTCAGAACATGAACTTGGAGAACTCTATAGCAATCTGAGCCCTGGTTCCTAGAGTCTGTTTGGGTCAGTGTGTTTTGGGGAGTAAATGAGAACAACTTTGCAGAGATTTCAACAGATGCTGAGGATCAAAATGGAAAACCACAAACATCAGAGCCCTGTGCACTCCATTCTGTCCTGTGGGGCACCTAGAGCTGTCAGTCTGGACTGCTAAGTTTGTACAGCAAAGCACTGGATCTCTTCCCCTTAATTCTGATGGGAAAAACACGAGGTTTGTTAAGCTGAGCCCTCCCAAAACTTTAATTTTTTCTTCTGCCAAAGACAGTCGGTTTTCCTTGTGACTACAAAAGTGTTCAGCCTTCTGTTTCTCACACTCATATTTTTTGGTCTCTGCTTATAAGCTGGAGAGCTGACAGTCAGTACTAAAATACGGCGTGCTTTGCTGAGCAGCCTGACAGTGCCATCAATAGATCCCTCAAATTCTCTCAGATTTCTGAAACCTCTCTTGGAGTATTTTACTGAATCTTCTGCTATTGCACTTGGAGAAAATGTGACCAAAGAAGCCACAACACAATGCACTTTTCTTATGTACTGTTGAAAATTGCCAAAGAGGGTCACTTATACATCAACATCCATCTATTCTTCTATTCTTAGCTGCATTAGTTTGAATAAACAGCAGATAGCAGTATCATACTGATACTACAATAAGATGGAATGCAAAATTTTAGGAAGAGTCCATTAATGAGAAATTGTTGCTCCTTGCTCATCCAGAGGGGTCTCTGCCAACCTTGTTCCAAGGGCAGCCAGCAGTGTCATGTTGTGTAAGTGGTCTCTGTTACACTGTGCTCCCTGTATGAGCTGCAGGCTTCACAGCAGGATACTTTAGCTTTGATTGCATCACTTTGTGTCTGGCAAGAACAGGACATCTCAAATGCTGTTTTTACACTTTGCAACACCCAAATGGGAACTGCAGATTATGTTTGCTATGTCTCACCTCAGGTATGGCACTAGAGTGCAGTTGTGTTTGTGCAGAGTCCCATCCTTAGCTGCAGTTTTGTCTGGCTTAGGGTGGAGGTTATGTGGCCTTTCTTATTGGGCTATAAATCCCACCTAAAAAGGCAGCATGTATCCTCAACTGAGCTTTTTAAATTTAAAGTTTTCTGTCTGTACTGTGAATGTATAAAAAACTTATTTAAAGCATTTCCTCTGCAAAATGCCCAATGTGGGCAAAGACTGTTAAATATGTTATATGAGGGATGATATTCACCTTTGTTTGTCCCAGCACCTTGCTGTGTCTCCCCATCAACTCACTGGGGCCTGGTGATGGTCACAATCTGTGCCTGAGCCACCTATTGGGGTGCATAGCAAAAGCTGGTTGGCATTGGGGTGTAAAAGGGGATTTAAATGTTAAGGGAAGGGATGCCATGGCAGTTGCTAAGGAAGTGACTTGGGGGCAGCATTTTTGTGTGGTGTCTTCAAGAATGGGTTGCCTGAAGTCTACAGGGTGAAAAATGTTCTCTGCAACGTTGCTGGCAGCAATTTGCAGTCATTTCTGGTACAAATGGACACAGCTCTGCTCTATTTATGGAAGGTTCCTGTAATGTGCTCAGGCCTCCCACTGACTTCAGTGAAGCTGTTCCCACTTACAAGGCTGGTGAACCTGGCCCATGAACTCTGCCAGTCACTTATCAGGTCTGAGATACAAAGCCAGCCTGAGAGCTGACAATATTTCTGTAATTCTGCCTGAAGATTGCTATTTTGGGGTGAACCCAGCAAGGAAGAGAAATTTTGCATGCTCAGACCAAAAATCAAGTGCTTCATTTTTTTCCTGGAAGATTTGTCCATTAACTTTAATGAAGCTTTATTTTTTTTCTCTAGGTTTACAAATCAGAAGAGAGCTGTTAAACAAAGGGGAGAGAGTTTGCTTGCCAGGCATTTTCCCTGCTCCCTCAGTTCTGTTTCTTTATAGCCAGAGAAACACTTTCAGCCATATATCTTTAGAGCAATGCTAACACTTAGTGACCAGTTAAGTAAATCCCACTTGTTAAATTCTTGTGGCTGCATTATGCTGGGAGCCTTACTCTAAGGGCCCTGTTCTGTCACTGCTTGTTTCTTCCACTTTAAATGAAGTGACTTGGATGGGATACACAGATTGGTGATGCAGGAGAAATCTTCTTCTGTGGCTGAAAGGTGGCACGGTGTAGAACTCTCATTTGCCTCTTCTGTGGCCAGCAGGAGTAGGGAGGTCATTCTTCCCCTGTGCTCGGCACTGGTGAGGCCACACCTTGAGTATTGTGTCCAGCTCTGGCCCCTCAGTTCAGGATGGACATGGAGTGCAGTGTCCAGCTCTGGCCCCTCAGTTCAGGATGGACATTGAGTGCTGTGTCCAGCTCTGGCCCCTCAGTTCAGGATGGACATTGAGTGCTGTGTCCAGCTCTGGCCCCTCAGTTCAGGATGGACACTGAAATGCTTGAATGCATCCAGAGGAGGCAACGAGGCTGGTGAGGGGCTTGGAACACAACTCCTGTGAGGAACGACTGAGGGAGCTGGGCTTGTTCAGCCTGGAGAAAAGGAGACTCAAAGGTGAGCTTATCACTCTCTGCAACTGCCTGAAAGGTGGTTGTGGTCAGTCTTTTTTACCAGGCAGCAACGGACAGAATAAGAGGACACAGTCTCAAGCTGCACCAAGGGAAATATAGGTTGGATATTAGGAAAAAGTTTTTTACAGGAAGGGTGATAAAATTCTGGAATGGTCTGCCTAGGGAGGTGGTTGAGTCACCATCCCTGGATGTGTTTAAAAAAAGCCTGGATGTGACACTTGGTGCCATGGTCTAGTTGGGGTGTTAGGGCTGGGTTGGGCTCGATGGTCTTGAAGGTCTCCTCCAACCTGGAAATTCTGTGATTCTGTGATTCTGTAAGCCAAGAAACTTGTTTGATTTCCTGGACCTCAGGCTAACAGGGCAAAACCTGGATACAAGCCAGGCTGTGGATGGGCTTCCTTACTTCTGACTCTTTCTCCTGAATTAGGAGTCACAGAACTTGTGTGGGATTTGCTATTTTAAGTCTCTTCAGTGTGTCCTTGGACAAGTGGAATTAGGAAACTAAATGGCAGCGAGTCACTTTAGAAGCAGTGCCTCACCTCTGTGACACCTGCAGTGCCCCCTTCCCTCCACAGTGGTGGACATAAACCTCCTGAAAAATCCCACACACCCACTTTTGGCATTCCAGAGCTTCCCCAGGACCAAACCTGCTCCTGCCCACGTCTTTCTCCCGGACCAAAGAGACAAATGAAGCCTCGGAGCGTTTGCCTGCCTTCTCCACAGGGAGTGTGTCCCTCCAATAGCCCCTGCACTTACCAGCCCCTGACTGCCTTCACAAGCACCCAGGTGCCACATTTATCTCCCCCTCTTCCATGGGATGGAGGCCTGTGTGCTGCAGTTTAGGGTGAGCACCTTGTCTGTACGGGTGTCAGGGCTGCTGTTGTAACCTTGCAATAAGAACGCCCTGGGTTTGTTGGTGCACCAGATCTCTTATTTCAATTATGAAATGCTGTTTAGAAGTCATAGCTCAGGAGTTCTGGCCTAATTTCTCTTACAAATGGCTTATATGAATTTCTCTTGCTAGAAAATTAATTGACCATACAATAAAGTATTTTCCCTTGAGCAGGGACTATTCTGTTTCCTGTGACGTTGCAGTAAGCTGTCTTTGGGCCAAATATTTAAAGGTATTTAGGTGCTTAAAGATGCAGGTAATGTGAATTTTCCAAAATACCTAGCTGCCTAATACACAGTGATTTCAGTGGGAGTTGCCATCAAAGAGCTTCTAAAAATCCCACTGTGCACCCATCTGCTCCTTTAAGCACCTGAATTCCTTTAAAAAACAGGTCCTTCCCTCCATCAGTGGAGGCAAATTTTATTTTTCCTAATGTTGACGGAGCTTCTTAATACATTTTCTCGGCTATTGCCTGCCACCTTTAGCTTATTTTCATTGTTTTGATTATGATGTCAAAGCTAGCTGATGATCATGTTTATGCAGCTCCAAGCAGAGCGTGGGCACACAGCATCCATCCTCTATGACACGAACTTGGCACGGCAGCTCGTGTTAATAAATCAGGGCTAAGAGGTCTGTAGGCAAGCAAACTGTCAGGAAGTTGCTGCAACTTCTGCAGTGCATTAAATGATCCCTGTGTTCCTCTAACTTTTCAAACCCTCTCTGAAAACTGGTATTCTGTTTCTCATTAGAGTGCCTTTGATCCAGTGAAAGTATCAGTCCCTTGAGTTAATATTTCATCTGGCTACAGGGCCACGTAATTTGCTACGACACTAAGTCAATAGGTCTCTGCTGCCTCACCCCAGCAGGACTTGTGTGTGGAGGCAAGAAATTCTCTGCAAAACATGAATAACGTGGGTCTGATCAAGAATTTATGTCTCTGGTTAACCAAAGGAAAAAAAGTGGAGTGTGAACATCCGTCCATCTAGGCTCAACAGAAGCTCGAGGGAAAGAAAACATTTCACTTTGTATCAATTCTCATTCTCAATTTAATACATAAACAGGAGTGTCAGGACATGTACATCTTGCAGAGCCACAGAAATAGCAGTAGATTGATCTATCATTTTTTACTGCCTTGGCCATCCCAGTTATGTGCTTTCTATGACAATGTACTTGGAAACCTCAGATGGTCCTTCTGCATTCACCTCCACCTTCTGTCCTCATCTCTCCCTCTGGCCACCCCCTGCTACATCCTGAAATTTTAATTTCATTGCACAAGGTGCCATGGAATGAAAATAAACATTTGTCTGTGGAGAGTTTGCTGAGTCTGGAATATTCAGTGTGGCTTAAGCTAATTTAAAAACAAGTGGCTAAAATTGTGCTTTTACTTTTTAAGGCTTTCCCAGCAATATTTCGTTCCGTGGTCTCCAAAGGAGTGAAGCATTTAGGAATATGCATTAATCCTCACTGGGAATTGATCCAGAGCTTGTTTTAAGCATATGCTTAAGTGGTTTGTTGAACTGGGGCCATGGCTGCCCAGACCCATCTCTGGATGAGATTTAATTGAGCAATGAGAGCATTTGAATTCATTTACTTGTACTTGTGGGGTTTGAGATAGATAGATAGATAGATAGATAGATAGATAGATAGATAGATAGATAAGATTCATTGGTTGATTTTTAAATGGTATTGATGAGATTTATAAGGATTTCTGCACACCTGATATTTGGATTCACTGTGAGAGAAAGGATCTGATCCTCGCCATGACTCTGCAAAAAAAAAAAAAAAAAATCTCTTTAGTGCCATACGTGCCTGATACTGTGTCTAAAGAGCAAGCAAATATTTTGTTGCATTTTCACTATGCTGAAAATAGATCTTTGTTGTGTGGGTTTTGATCCTTGCTTGGTTTGGGCTTTAAAATAAAACAAATTTTCATATTTGTCTAATTGTATGGCTTCCATCTGTGTCCTGGGTGTGTGAGGAGGAAGGGCCCTGTTGCAGAGGAGCCTCGTGCTCTGGCTGATGTGTTGGCTTCCCACTGACCCACTGCAGCTCATTCATGAGTTTTCAGCTCTGACAGGTTGAATGCCCAGAGTGGTCACTGATTAGACTGCCACTCCTAATATTCTCATCCCTGCAGTTATCAGGCAGGAAAACAGTGACAAGCAAATCTAAGCAGCCTGGGAAATGCAGAGTCTGAGAAACCACGGGCTTTGGCATCTTGTGGCATTGACTGAGCCCTCAGTGGCATTCAGTGTGATAGCACAGGAGTCTAGAGCAGAAGAGGAACCCAGAGCTTGGCAAACAGAAGGCAAATCTCAGGTGATATTTGTGACTTCTCCATTGCTGCCCAAAGCCTTAGGGATGGCAGAAGAATTTCAGAGTCCTGGGTGATTCCTTTGAGCTTGGTTGTTTTGTGTTCAGTTGTGGTACTGAAGAGGTCTGACCCTGAGATTTCAGGCCACCTCCTGAACTCTAAAATCTCTATTCATGAAGACAAAATTCTCAATAAAGTCACTGGGATCTTTCCCTCAGACTTGGGGATATCAGAATTTAATGGTCTTTTTTTTTTTTTTTCCAAGAGGATGGTTTGTGCTTGTTTATCACTATAAATGGGGACTTCAGACCTCATGGAAGACATTCTATTTTACTAGGTTTTAAAGTACAGGAACACAGCTTTTTACTGTTTTAGAGCATTTTCTGACTGATGTGGTAAAATGTGACCTCTTTCATTTCATTTTGCCAAATTTCTTTTTGCACCTGTTTTTCTTTCCCATTTTTTTTGTGCAGACTTGGATCCCACTCCTGCCATTTCCCTGACTTCTTGATGAGTTTCCAAGGAACATTTTTAATGTCTCGGGCTCCCTGAATTCCCCAGGCCAATACCAAAGGCTGAGAAGTATGCAGCTGGTCATGACATTCACCTGGGATTTGCTGAGGCCAAAATTAAATCAGCTAAAGCTCCAGGTTGAATCTGGGTCTCCTGTGTCTCAGGTGAGTACAGTAATATCTTTATTCTCTACAGCTTTTTTTTTCTTACAAAAAGTTAGAGTTCTGAAAAATATTTCTCTGACCTTCTTCCTAAAAAAAAAAAAAAAAAAAAAAAAAAAAAAAGAATAGGAAGGGAAGAATTCCATGAATCGGTGTTTTCCAGAGAATTTTTTATTTGTCAGAATTCTCCTGATTGATTATGGTTGTTTTCTTAAGAGCACCTTTGCTTAGGCTCATGTCTAAAAATATAAATTCTCCTTGGACTGTAGGAAGTGCCGCGTGCCTTGAACAAGGGACATGCCTGGTGAAGTTACACACATCTGGACAAGGTGATCCAACAAATGTGTAAAGGAGCAGAATTAGGAGAATAATCCCAGTAGTAACCCCGATGGATAAGTGTAAGTTCCTGCCTATGGTGAGCAGTACCCTGTAGCTCTTTGCTGTCCTTTTTCCCCTCCTCAGTGCAGTGTTTTTAAGCTCTCTGGCAGGCACGGGGAGTTTGAGAGCTGTGCTGGACCGTGCTAATGGCAGGCAGAGAGCAATTCTCTGTGTTGTACCACACACAGGGCTGCTCCCTCCCCATTCCTCTGAGAGCAGCAATACCCTGAACTCAAAACAGAGGTGGTCAAATCTATGAATATCTGTTTTTTCTCGTGGCAGTTGGGGAGCAGTGTCCAGGCATCCATGTTTGACTCCATGTGCAGGTGAACAGCTGGATGTGTGGCTCCTGCATGAGTGCACGTGAGCCCTATCTATTGCACCAGCTAAAATCAAGGCTTGGCTGAAGAAGAAAACCAAATAGGAAGCTAATAACTGGTCTTAAGACACTCTGACATGAGCTAAACCAGTAACAACAACTTTCCCCTGTTACAGCCAGAGATGCTCACTGTGTCTGGGGCAGGATGCTGAAGCAGCATTAGAAAATTCCCCGTGTTTAGCATTTGAACTAACCTCATTATAAAATCAATTTGCAAAAACCTCACAGCTTTATGCCCGGGTTGTGTGATGTGCTCCAGAGCCACCCTGCCCCTTCTGCTCCCTGCAGCTCTCATCCCCCCCCTCCCTCTACCTAAGGGAGGGAAGGTGAGGCCAGTGATCAGGGTGCAAATCCTCAACCTGAATAGTAAAAAAAGAAATACAACCGGGTAATGGATAAAGTGTAGCAGGTCACACAGGTAGTGCTTGTAATAACCATTTTTAAATTGCTCAGCTGTGTAGAGAGACATGGGGATCAAATAAGTATGGCTGCTGTTGAGTTTGTGACCATATATAAAATGTTATGCTCTCCTCAGTAGGGAGACTGCACAGTAAAGGTTTTGGGGGTGGGGTGGTTTAGTGCAAGAATCAAATGAGGAGTGGGGGAAATATCGGTGCAGAGTGTGATGGTGGTGTGTCTTCTCCTTCCAGCTGTTGCACTGAGAAGGGAGGGAGTCCCCATCTGCACATGCCTCTTGCCTGGAATGTCAGGGACTTTGGACCCAGGTGGCTGAATCCTCCCACAAAAGCTCTGCTGTGCAGGGGGAACATTTCAGGATACTGCTGCAAGCGTGAGTGCATCCATAATCCTGTTTTTAAAGACAAATCATTTCAAGTAGAGTGCATAGAGCTCATGACACAAACACATCTGGATTTCAGTTGTTGATCTGAAATATTCACAGTCCAATATGGTAAGAGCAGATGTTGGATTGACACTCATTGTAAATGTGAATGATCACATCACAAATCCCATATGTAGCTTAGTTGAGAGCAGCAAAGCCTACCTGCCCTCCTTGGTTTTGCTCTGGGGTTAAAATTATTTGCATGCACACTTAATGTTAGTCACCATTCTCTTCTTAGGTGTAGGAGATTATTAAAAACCTCAGAAAGGTTTAGATGCAAACTGTGGCAGGAATTGAACTGACTGCCTTAATCAGAAGTACTTGGCTTGAAATGAAACATTAAAAAACCCCTTTAAAATGTCTAATATTACCATATTTTGTGCTTAGTAAGCACTGCTGCAGAGGTCAGTAGTATCAAACTTAATAGGTTGTTCATTAAAAGACATCAAGTATCTGTGCCTTCTGCTGAGGTGTGTAGAGGCTGAAGGACTCCTGGTGCCTTTGAGGAAAAGCAGCTGAGGCAAGAAGGGTGTAGCTGAATAGGTGAGTCAAGGGTCCACAGAAAGGTCACCTGATTTTTTCAGCAGCTTTTCACTTCCACAGCACTTTCAGTGAGTTCCATTGGTGTGAATACTGCATCCATGGCCTACTTTTTATACTTTTACTCACATTTACTTGTGAGTGTATCCACAAACCAGAGGATGTTGAAAATTATTTTGGGTTCTTAAAAAGTGACCATCTTCCAGAGAAAAATGCTCCCAGGCACAACAGCTGGGACCAGAACCCTTGCAGAAGAAAAGCTCAGGTCATGTCCCCTTTCCCCCCTCTCAAAGCCTTGTGGAACAAGGCTGAACATTCAACTGAACATTCAGATCTAGAGGACCATGTTCAGTTCTTGGTGCCAGCCCTTGGTGCAAGTTGCAATTCTCCAGCACACTGAGGGCTCCAAACCAGGGTACAGGCACTGTGGGATTTCAGTGGGTGACCAAGTGAAAGGTGATTAAACAACCAAGGAAATAATAAGGCACAAGCTGAAGGTAGAACCTTCTATCCCAAGGTGTGGGAGAAAGAACCCCAGAGATTCAAGAGGGAGCCAAAGACAGGGTTAAGGCAATGAAAATCGTGTGGGCCAGTGTTTTAAATAAAGAGAAGTCAGGGCACAAAGGAGAAAGTTTTGAGGAAGAGCTGGAGTGAGAAGCAGGAACAATCTGAGTGCATCAGGAAAAATGCGTTGGGGAACACGGGTAGCAGGGAGTGTGTGTGTTTTTATGTTACAAAGAGCACATCCTAAACTGAGCCATCTCAGAGTTTGAAATGATTCAGACTTCAGCTTAGCTTCCTTTCCTAAGAGGGGATTTTATTTCTGAATGGGAAAACATTTAAAATTGTAAAGAAGGAAAAGCAAGTACTTTCCTTGGAAGGACGGATGAAACATAAATCTTAAGCAGAACTATAAACTGTTGAGACAAGGCATTTTTGTTGGATTATGTAGCTTATATCAGATAGCAATAAATCAATCCTTCAAAGACAAAAGACTATAGAAAGAAGAATAAACCAAAGACTCTCCAAATAACAAAGGCCAGATACACAAAAGTAACTAAGGAGCTGAAGAGGCAAATAGATGCCTGGCAGGATTTTAAATGGGATCATTCAACACAGACAATCATCACCTGCTAGTAATTATTGGTGTCTTTAGGCTCCTTCAGGCCTAGACACTTCCTTGACTGAGGTTAAAATTCCCATCAGCATCAGGGAAACTTAACTCATAGCCTTAAAATCTGCGAGGTCGGTGCATCATCCCTAAGGTAAATGAAAAATTTGCCTAGTGGATGGGTTTGACCTATTGTGAGCTTTGACAGCACACATGTCTTAACACAGTTCTGTCTTTACTCACTTGGGTCATGCCACCGAGATGGGAAGTTCTGCATATATTTATTTACCTTGCTTCCTGATCCAGGGCTACATAGAATAACAGATTTTTGAGCAAAACTCAAAATCTGATCGGGTATGATGACAAAATTCCAGTAGTGGGTGCAAGTCACTAATGCCACTTAATGCTCACTAGCTCTGACACTTTGGAAATTCATTTTCTGTACTGTGAATTCCTATATTTTTGGGCAAAAAAGGCCCCATTCCAGTGCTGGAAATGCCAAATTCCATGTCACATTCCCTGCCTGTACCCTGCAGTCCCAGTGCTTTATTGTTCAGATCATCCAGACCTTTTACAGCGTGCTCTGGCATGTTCCTAACCTGCACGCACCTTGGCCTTCTCCATGGGAGTATCAAAGAATAAAAGGAGATTAGGACTTGAGATTCATCCTGACTCCCAGGCAGAACAGTCAGAGAAGCTGGGAAGTATTTCCAGGTCCCCTGGCTGGAGGTACTGGGGCCAGGCCTCTTAGCTGAGCTCTGCTATGCTGCTAGCTACATTCTCATCCAGTATCAAATTTGGCTGGTGTGTTTGTTGATACTGAATAGATGGATGACTCGAGTCTTAAACTGTTGGGGGTGTCTGCAGGAAAGGGTTTCCTGTCCTTCCTAAATCAGAAGAAGTAAAGGCAATGCAGATAATAAGAGGGGTGGAAAAAAAAAGAGAAGAAAACTTGCTGTACATCTGTTTCAAAAAGCCAGGCAAACAAATATTGAGAGCACAAGATCTTAGCATGACAGAAAATTACTAGAACATGCCAGACATGGTGAATAAAAGGCAAGCAGGCAATGTTACTGCTGCAACAAGCAGAGATGTGAAAAGTGTAGGGAAATTTGCAAGTCTTTATTTGCCACTAGTCTGACAACAGATGATGATGACATATCTGTGAACATATGTTATGAAAAAAAGGCTTCTATCACAAGCTATGCAGTGATTGGGTCATTGAATATTTTTAGCTCCAGTTCTGGTTCTGGTTGGCCTCTAATATCATCTTGAGTTTGAAAATGCAGATTAGTTCAGTCTCCCCATGGAATATTGTTCTACAGAATACTTCAAGTGCATTTATTGAGAAAGGAGCCCTGGCATTTGAATACAATATAATTATGGTTGTGATCCAAGCCTATACAATTTTAGGTTTGCTTCATCAAAGATTAATATTCTGTTTCTTGGACTTTGCACACTTACAGAGTTCAGCTGGGAAAAAATGTCAGAGTTCACGTCTTACAAATGGTACTTTTGTGTTCTTTAAGTCCCTCACCCTTTGGCACCAGAAAAGTGCTTTTTCCATTCCACATCCTATGACGTGCAGTGCTTAAAACAGGGCAGTGTGGAACACCGTGACAATAAGTCTTCTTGCCTTAGCTCAAGATACACTTACCTGTTTAAAGCAGAAAAAATATGCTTTTCCAAAAGCTTGCCTATACATTAATCCTGCTCGAGGGCACTTTTGGTGTGTGCTTTCACTGCTTACCTGGCTTTTATACACAACTGCTTGCTTTGGTGTCATCTAAGAAGTGAATCTTTTTACTAATTAGGCAAAGACTGGTTACTGCTGTTATGATCCCATTTTTCCCCCTCTTCTTTAATTAGACCCCCCTCAGTAGAGGAAAGGGGGAAAAAAAAAATAAAAAATAAAGGCAGTGTTTGAGAATGGCAAATCAGTCCATGGGGGCTGCTTGGATTTTAAGGGCAGCTGCTGTTCAATGTATCTGGTGTGTCACTTTCTGTTTGGTGCTACTGTCTTATTGCTGCTGTGGGAAGGGAGCAAAAATAGCGGCCACTGCAGTTCTGTTGAATAACCATCAACGTGATCCTTGCTGATGTGTCAGTCCCTCACTGGGCACAGAAATGTCCGTATTTGATACCCACCACCCACCCTGACCTGTAAATGAAAGCAGCAACACGCTAAGCAGCTACAGAAAAGCATCATTAGCTGGAAGGCTCGGCTGATACACAGAGATGTGTCCGTGCTGCTGTGCATGTGTGGGTGTGAGAATATCCCTACACATCCAGAAAGGCTGGTGTGAGTAAATCATTCATAAGGTGCATGCGGTGTATTTAAATGTTAAATACATTGGCTTTCAAATTCAGCGCGACGATTGAAGCCCGCGTTTGGCTACAACCCCCCGGCTGCTGCAGATTTAGGAGTGAAACCACGAGCAGCCTGGAAACGCCGGGTGAGAACCACCCCAGCCCCAATTCTTGACAGACCACCTAAGCATGCCCAGTTTCGCCCTCCGTGGAGCTCGGTTTCCCTTCCTCCCGTGCAGGACTGAGGCGTGTTTCCATTTGAGCACCAACTCTTGGCCATCAGGAGCGCTGACTGAGGGGACGGCCAGGCTGGAACATTTCCGTGGCTGCTGGAGTGGCCAAAAGCGCCGTGGGTTCGCCCTGCCGTGCCCTGCCGTGCCCTGCCCTGCCCTGCCCTGCCCTGCCCTGCCCTGCCCGCTCCATCGCCCCGTGCCCCGTGCCGTCCCCAAGGAGCTGATCCTGCTGCTGAGCAGGTGCCAAACACACCGCAGAGGTGCTGGCTGGCACGGAACCCGCCGGGATTTTGTTCCCCCTCTCCTTGCAGTGGGGTCAGCAGAAGTTTCCCCCTCGCCCAGCCGGGCTGCTCCCCGGGCCGGGCCGGGCTCTGGCGGCGGCGCGGAGCCCTGAACCGGCCGCCTTTCCCCGACAGATGGCACTGCCTTTCTCTCGTACTTCGCCCGAAGTTTAAACGCCTTTCGGTAAAAATAGCTGCCCCACATTCTTAATTGGCAATCCTTTTGCTATTTATTGTTAGGCACAAATCAAACGCTGTTTGGCTCTTAGGCCAGCTCGGTGCGCAAGGCATAAAACCCTTACGTGAAACACCCAGATTCTCTTATTCTCTTCTGTATCTGCTTATTATAGCAGAAAATACCCAACAATTTGTGGTTTGTCACTAACATTTTCAGAAACTTAGTTATGACAAAATGCTATTTTTTCCATGATGAAGATAGAGCCGTTCTGTTTACTCTTAGCACTTGCCTGTGTTGCCTGCACAACGCCCCGGTTTTCACATAAACGAAGCCAATGTTATTCCAGCATCTCTGGACTTCAGCTACAATAATGGAGCACTCTATTTGGAGTGCCAAATTAAGGCATTCGGCCCAGACCCTGAAACGGGCTTCAAACTCTCCTGTGCTGGCTGCTCTTTCTCAGGTGAAGGGATGCAGACCCCACAGTGCTGGGGCACTGAGGGCTGCCAGTCTCCCTGGGCCAGGGCCTCTCCGCAGGGGCTGGGAGCACTGCAGGAAAACGTGACTCCAGCACCTACCTTCTCCTTGTCCGACCCTCCCCTGGTGCCCAGGGGGATTCCCCAGGGGGATTTTCCACACAGCTCCTTACCGGGGTCTCCCGATCCCAGCCTGGCTCCTGCAGGGAGCGGGTGGATGCGAGCCTCCCTCTGCTCTCTCCTCAGCCAGCTAATCATTTCTGTGGCCTCTTCTGGGACCCATCTCATTTTTGCAATTCCTTGGGCTATGCTGAGCAGAAAGGCCAGGTCCCTCCTTTACCAAATGAAACCGGAATGGCCTCGCTATTTCCTAGTCTGGTCTGCACCTCGTCTTTCTTTCCGCGGCCGAGTTGTTTATGGCGAGGCAGAAGGAACATGTTTTGTTTTGCTTTATTTCTCTGCCCGCTCCCGCACACGGACAGATTGTCGGCCAGCTGCCCGCAGTTTCAGTCCCTTCCACCTCCCCCCACAACGGGCAGGAATTCCGCGGAGGTCCTGCTCCAGACAAGAGCTCTGTTCCCTGCCGGAGCTCTCCCAGCACTGTCAGTGGCACTACCCCCAAACACGGTTTTGTGTCTGCTCGGAGGCGGTGGCAGTGCTGGCCTTTTAGCACAGAGGCATGGGAGAAATTCCTTCTAATATGCATTCACATCTCTCTCTCTCTCTCTCTCTCTCTCTCTCTCCAGTGACCTTTATTTGCCATCTCCTTGCCTATTTAGTTAGTTTGTTAGACCCTTCTGAAGTGGTTCCTAATATTCTCATCATATTGGACAAGTCTCGATAATTGTATCGAATTCCAGTGGTTTGGGCTGAATTTTTAAGCCCCTTCTCCTGTTTGCTAACATATTAAACAATGCTGTACCTAACACAGTTCTTTGAGTCACCTCATTGTCAAAGCAGTTGAAAGCCTTTTCTTCTTCTTCTTCTTCTTCTTTTTCTTTGGTGATTTTTACTTCCCAAGTTGGTTTTGTTCCCTTTGTCACTTTTTGTGGTGAAGGCTATCAGCTGTTTTCAGAAAGAGCAGCAGATTAATCAGATGTGCTTGTACTTGAGGCAGTTTTCATTCTGAGCTTTATTTTCTTTTAAAAAACTCTGCACTATTCTCTCCCTTTTATATAATGACGGTCTGGTTCTTTTCATACTTTATTTTTGTTTTAAGAGTTTTGTTTGTCTGGTGGTAAAGTTTAGTAAGCTGCAAATTTCAAGGCTGGCTCAACATGTTTTTTTTTTTAAGCTTAATACTCACATTGCAGCTTCCAGCAGCTGATGGTAATGAGCAAGGATGTAGGAGTTTTTAATTAGTTACTCCGACACTTCCTTGAAAATATTTGCATGCACACAAGCCAGTTCTGGAGATCTGTTGCCCCTAAATGCAAATGTTGCAGCACTTTGCTGCCTTGATAACAATCTTTAATATTGATTTTTATTTTTTTACATGGGACAATAGATGTGCTGAAATGGCAGCTTAAAATCCTGTTTCGAATACAGGTGTAAGTAAAATATTGGGATCTTTGAACACATCATCTTTAAATACTCTTTTGTCTCTCCTTCAGTCCTCCTGCTTCTTGGCTCTGTGTCTCTGTCTCTGTGTGCATGTAAAAAAAGTGTTGCTTCTTTTCACGAGCAAAAAGTCAAAAATATTTTTATTTTTTCGTAGACTTAATTTCTATCCTGCATTTTTTAATGCAGCAGCATGTCTGGTTTTGTTTCGGTTTCACCTGCTGGGGGTTCCTCTGCTTCGAAGATAGCTGGTAAGCAGCTGACCATGTAAACTCAAACATTTATTTTGCCTTGATTTCTGTTTCTTCTTTGTGTCAAAATATTCATAGTCTCGTGAATGTATTATGATTTCGAGGCTTGATGGTTATTAAGAACTTCTGGTGTTATTTCTTGCATCATTCCAGCCATGTGATTTCAGCCTCAGGTCCCAGACAAGCTGCAGTGTGTCTTTTGTAAAGGCACTCATTCTTACTGGAAAGGCATCAGCTTATTACATTGTTGCTTTCAAGCATTTAATTTTAACCTAATACTTTACTTGCTTAAAGGCCAGATTTTTTTCTTATTTTTTTCCTTTTTTTTCTCATTTTTTTCTTTTTTTTTCCTTTTTTCTCTCTTTTTTCTTTTTTTTTTTCTTTTTTTTCTTTTGCCCATTTTTTCTCTTTTTTTTCTTTTTTTTTTGTTTTCCCCCAACCTGCATTTGCCTACCTTCTCCTTCTTAATTACTCACTGTTGCAGCTTTGCTCGTTAATTACAAATTCCCCTGGGGTCAGGACTTTCCCTTCCAGCACTCCACTGACACTGGGGTGAGTTTTTTCTTTTCTTGGGGGGTGGCTGGTGCAGTGGGTTATGTGCAGGTGAGGATTCCACAATTTCCAATAATTTAGTGGCTCATTCTTGATTTCCTTGCAGTGTCCCAGAATCGTCACTTATTTGAAAATTGGATGCCAGAGCTGGACACAGCAGTGCAGGTCCCATCAGTGATGCACACCTGTAATATCCTGGCCTCCTGCATAATCATGCAAGTATTGCATTAACCTTAGCCCATGGATTGCATAGGGAATTCATGGTAAATTGATTTTCTGAAGTCCTTTTCAGTGTCACTGCATTTCAGGATATGGTATTCTCTGTTGCTAGTGTGACCTACATTCTCTCTTCTGACATATCTGACTTGGTGTCAGCCTGTATTAAAGCCTTTTTAAAAATATTACTTCATTTTGCAAGCTGATTCAAATAGCACATTGTAACTGACCAATCCCAATCTCTCCAATTGTTATTTGACCTTTTTTTAAAAATATACCTTTAAAATAGCAAATTTAAAAGATTTCAAGTATTTTCTTGCCTTGATATTTTCATAAATTCCTGTTCTGAGTGTAGTCAGAAGACTTTTTTTTTAAACTTGTAGAAACACTGGAAATCCTACTAGATATTTGGATATGATGACCAATAAAAGCGCTTTTCCAGATTTTGATATGTTTTACTGTTGCACATTTTTAGTAGTGTTGTTCTTTAACAGAATGCCATGCAAAAACTTTCAAAAAATATTAATTCAAAATGCAAATGCAATTATTTCTCACAACCAAACCTTCTGAGAAATGAAAAGATTACATCAGCCCTGTTTATATATATATATGCTTCCCATATACTGACTAGGCATTATGATCTCATTTTCCAATTTATTGGGTTTTTACCCCAACCTGTGGTAACTCCTCCAAAGGGTCATCTTAGCCACAGTTCCTGATCCCAATGGTTCTGCAAATTTCTCTCTGTCTGTGGCTCCTTCATTTTATCTAGGTGAAAAGTTGATTTGGTCACCTTTTCACACCACTTACTCTGGAGGTTGTAGTTAAGCCCTTTCCCTAAATTCAGATGGCTACTAAATTCTTTTTCTCCTCCTTCCCTGCACCACTCTAGGTCCTGTGCCATGAGCCAGCTTCAAGACTGGTTTACATAGGTTTTTTTGGGGTTTTTTGGCCTTTTCCCATGACCACACTCAGTGAAAGAATTCCATAAAAATCTCTTTAAAACTCCCACCAGAGAAGAGACTTTATCATCCATGCTGTGGAGGGGTGGGTGCTCACTGGGGTTAGGCACAGCTCCTTTTTTTTTTTTTTGCCTCAGAAGGATTCTGAAACACTGATTCAGTAGTAATAAGTGCAAGCACACTCCACTTTTCCATCTCTGTCTGGAAGCAGAGGGAAAGATGCTATTTTCACACACGTATTCATGGTTTTTGTGATAGCTACCTGTCAACTGACAGATGGACTTTCAGATTAGTAAAGCCCTCAGAACACGAGGCACCTGCTTAACCTGTTCATTGTTTTCTTAATGATAACAGAAGAGCCTTGGCATATTGGTGTTTCCTCCAAGAATATCCAAGTATCCACTGACTCAAAAGATCAAAGAGCAGAGCTTTCAGTTGTGCTGGGCAGGTTATGTGGGACTCTGTTCTTGCATAATTATTGGCAGCTTGTCTGGATCTCTGGTTGCTTAACTCTGTGGGTCATTGGGGGTGCTCACTCAAACTTAGGAGGCAATTCCAGACCCCAGTGAAGCCACCTCAATTACTGGCTGCTAAACTGATTACTGGCTGCTGTATAAAAGCCCTCCCCCCCTTTTATTTTTTTAATGAGAAAGTTTTGTTTCACCAGGGAAAAAGTAAGGAAAAAACTGCATGAGAACAAGGGCAGTTTGCAATGATCAGACTGGCTGTGTCAGAGTCAGGCTGGGCAGGGACTGAGGTGGATTTTGCTAGGATTTTGCCTCCTGACAGCTAGCTGGGACTGCACACGTGCTTTGTCTGAGTGAAGAGGTGCCTCAAACCATCCTGGGCTGAGGAGGAACAGCAGAGTTTGCCAGGACAAAGCAAAGGCTGAGGAGCCCAGCTCCTGATGCAGGTGCTTTGAAACTGTCCAGAGGTGCAGCTGCCTCAAGAAGTGTTTTAATGAAAATATTGGGCTGTTCAGCCTAAATATATCCTTTTAAATTTTTTTTTTCTTTCAGAATGGGAAGAAGTGTGGTGCTGACCATGCAGAAGAAAGCCAATCTTGATGCTAAGGGATACATGATAATGTATGAGGAGATATTTGTTCAGCTGAGTCACTGGCAGCCAGAGATAAGTGACAGTTCTGGGGAGTAATAAGCTGTCATGTAGTGTTTCTTAAATGCATGGATTTTCTGAAACCCTCTTCAAGGGGTCAATAGCAGAGCAGATGCAATTGTCTGCTGCAGCACAGAGACCTCGAGAGTCAGCTCTGCATTTCCCTTTATTTTCATTCCCCTGAAGTGGTAAACTTTGAGAATTTCCTCCCAGAGCAAAGGAGCTTTCACTAAATGTTGGGGGTAAGAACTGCCTGTTTAGTTTTGGAAATTACCTTGGGATTATGTTTTATTCCACCTGTTTATTTTATTGTCTTGTTACACATTATCCCTTGAGAGAAAAAAAAAAAAGTCTGTTTATTATCACTACCATTTGTTAGCCAATGGTGTTTTAATTTTTATGTGGATTTTTGTCTTAGTAGTGTACTTGCTAAGTACATTTTATTCCCAATCAAGGCTGATCAAATCAAATCAAACTGCCAAAATCTGTGCTAGGCACAATTCTACTGTGCCCTCACCTTGTATTTGGTTGATTTCTGTGTTTCAAAGGGACCAAGCTAGGAAGGTATAAAGAAATATAACAGAGAGAGAGAGAGTAAATAATCTAGACCCTTCAGAGGATCCACTAAAGGGAAAAAGACAGAGATGTGCACAATAATGAGTGTCATGGAGAAAGTGATTAGGGAGTGACTAATGCATTGTTTCTGACAATACAGGACCTAAGGGGGTTCCACTGTTATCATCACACAGGGAATTTAAAGCAAACTTTTGTCATGCAGGGCATAATTATTTTGTGGAACTCGTTCCACAGGATGTTACAAGTTCAAGAAAATAAGATGTATTACTGAGGATAGGTCCATGGGGGACTATTAACATGATGGCACAGTGGCAAGCTCCAGCTCAAAGCCCCCATAGCAGCTGATTGCTGGAAGCTGAGAGTGTGTACACAGGGATTTCTGATTTGTCCTGGTTTTTATTCTTGTCCTCTAAGAATCTCCTACTAAGAGCTCACAGACAGGACGCAGGGCAAGGATGGATTTGAGTCTGACCTACAGGGGTATCTTCATGTACACAGCCAGCTGTCCAAAAGAGATCACAGGCAGCAGAGGAGGCACAGGGACCCAGGATATGCTCACTGAATGAATGGTGTGGCCTGGTGGGTTTTTTTCAATAGCCAGATAAATGCCAAATCCACTGCAACTTCCTGCAGTACCTCAGCAAAACCAGGATACACCAGCAGCAAGGTACCTGCTGGTGCCCTGTTGGGAAGAGTTCTCCACAGAAATCGTGGTCTCCTGGCCCATCCAGGCTGTAGGACTTCACAGAATCCATGGAAGCATCCTCTCTACTCACAGATCCAGTTTCTCCACTGAAGGAAATCAGGCTGTACAGGGGAACAACATCCAACTGCACAGCTCAGCTGTGCCAGGAGCACTCAGAGGAGGAGGAGGACGTACTGTGAAGCATAAATATGTGTTTGGCAGGACAGATCCTGCTTTGAGATGCTGAAGTAAAGCAACAATACATTAGCAAGAGACTGCAAGACCTCCTGGAGTAGGTGAGCATTGGTGTGTGCTCTTATCCACTGGTAAATATGAAATATCTCCCCTTGAGTCATGAACAGGAATTCAGGAAGGATTGTGCATGGAGAAGGGATCAGCATGGGAAGGAAGAAATCCAGTGGGAGAAATGCCTAAAACTGGTTTAAACTTCAGTAGCCTTGCAGGATTGAGAAGTATTGAGAAAGTGAGGGTGCCTTCAACATAACACGTGGCATGATAACAACACCAAGGCAAAAATACAGAGCAAATTCTATGTGATGTGGTGAAATAAAGGAAGGAAGTTGGGAAAGGGCAGAGGAGGGATTCAGGAGGGTTTATGTTCACATCAGGCACAACTGTCTGTCTGTTCTCTCCCTATTCCCAGGGAATAGGAGTGAGGAGTTGCTGGAACACAGGGAGTGATGAAGGCAGCTTATATATTCATGTCTAGGACTAAAAGGCAAAGGGAAAATCTTGGAGTATCAATGAAGATGTCAAATGGCAAAGCAAAGCTTTATAAAGCTTGGAGAATACTTTCAATCCCTGCCCTGGTGGTAAACGGGGGCCTGGGCAGCTCTACTTGGAAAGAGGAACACATGGACCTTTCTGTGTATTCTGAGCTGAGGGGAATTGTGTTTTCCTTTGGGAAGGCTGCTTTGTGAGGTCAGGAGTGAATAGTAAACTCAGAAATGCCCCAGAAGTGCCGGATTTCTGAAAGATTTTCTACAGTGTCAGTCAGAAGAGAGCAGTGTTTCTCATCTGTTCCTCAGTGAGGAGGGAACACAGCTGTCTGCCCTGGCTCTGTCTAGAGACACAGACTTTCTCCTCAGAAAAGGAGGAGAAATGTTTTCTGCTGAGATACTTAATACTTTACAGCATGGCATAAATTCATCTCTCACTCACAAACTAAATTCAGCAGACACAAGTAACAGGTCCCAAGTGGGCAAGCATCAGGTGTAGGAAAGACTTTTGAAATTCCTTCGCTTTGGCAAGAATTGATGGGTGAAACTTGTCTTTTTTTTTCTTTTGTGTTTGTCAGATAGAAGCACAGACTCATAGATGTGTTTGGGTTTGAAGGGACCTTAAGGATCATCCAGACCCTCTTGTCAGGGACAACTCCCACTGTCCATCACAGGTTGCTCAAAGCTGCAACCAGCCTGGCCTTGAGCACCTCCAGGGATGGGGCAGCCACAGCCTCTCTGGGCAACAAGCTTCATTGTCTCACTGCCCTCATAGTGAAGAAAGACTTTTTGCCAAATTTATTTGCCTTACAAAATGCAAAAGGAAATATTAAATTGGTACATTTATTCAAAAATTACTTATAAACAGCTCAGGTTAATATATCTGCACATTTTGTTTCTACGGTAATGGTCACATATTTATATTTTGCAAATCACATTGCTCTAAGTGTAGTATAAAATGATTGAGCTACACAAAATTCTGAGACTGGGTTTGAGTGCTTCAAAAAACAACTGGAATACCCTTCTTCAACCAGAAGTGCCAGATAGAATGTGATTGCAACATTTTCACTTTAAAATCTTCTCAATGCATATGAAAATCAAGAAGACAACATCTGCAATATATCCCATCTTGTGCAGAGACAAATATCTACATGCACTTAAATTATAGAAAAGAGCCTGACTTTAATATTAGATTTCTGTAATTGCAGTTGTAAGAACCCTTTTGTACATCAACATAATAATAATAATGTCTGAGATTCCTCCCCAGAAAGCAGAGTTTCTCTCAAATCTTCTGTTCATTCCTGCAAAAGCAGCGTCAATATGTAATAGCTGTCTGTATCTGCATCTCTCAGCTGAAATTAGCACTTTGAATTACTGCATTTCATTTTGAAAGGACTTTCCAACAACCTATCAGGTATTTAAAGAATGTACAGTGCAGTTGTAATGATACAGGTTGCTTATTTATTTAACTGTTGAAAGCTTGCAAGCCTCTCTCAGCTCCCTGTATCTATTTCTATATGGACAAATTATGAGACCTTGAATAATGAACGTGTTATTTAAATTGTGCTGTGACACTACATAATGCTGAGAATTCATTTTATCCAGTTCGCTATTCTCACAGTCAATGGTGCTTGACTTGATTACCAGTGCCTCATAGCTAGAGCAGATATGGGCAATGTTTTAAATTTGTTAAAAATCTGTTAGACAAAATTGTCTTGAATGAAATAGGGTAGGCTGGAGAGCTTATTCCTTCTGATAGTCTCCTAAATGAGTCTTAATTGTCATGCTTAAAATATCCATGATGAGGTACATTTTTAATGTTAAATTAAAAAAAAAAAAGGAAATAAAAGAGTAAACAAACAGCTAAATGTTCTACCTGATCTCTGCAAATCAACAGTGAAAGAGACAAACCCAGCCTGGCATCCTGCCTTAGGTTCCTAAACCACAGTTCAGGGCAACCACGGTTAAGGAAATACTGTGCCCATAACTTTTCTTTTATGAATAAGGAAAAGGTGAGCAGAGCAAAATTTTTCCTGTGCCTCTTCACTGGGCTGGGATCCAGCAAGTGCCCTGGTGTAGTTGCAATTTACCTCCCACAACTGGTTTTCCCCTCCAGTGTTGATTTGTTCAGCGATGCTAGTTTGACCTTCTCGTGATGCACCCAAGTAAGCAGAGTTTTGCTGGGATAGCACATCACACCCTGTGTGATAAAGCACTAGGAGGTTAACTTCCAGCTTTTTCCTGTGAGCAGCAGAACCATGAAGGCTGGTTTGCCAGGGACTGAGAGTGTGCTCCATGTCACCTGTGAGCAGGCATGGCACGTGCTTGGCTAGCACTCTGCTCCCCAGCCCTGTGTGCACTGCAGCACCTCACTCATCTGCTTTTCCCCTGTGGAGGCCACCAAACTGGGTTGTTCTCCTCTGCTCAAACCTGGAGGAATTAGTAGAGGAGAAAAACTTTACTGAGTTCCTACCTTTAGAAGATAAGATGTTCTTCAAATGCAGTTCTGAAACACAGCCTTGTTTCAGATCAAAGCTGAAATGTCACTGAAATGAGTTTGTCTTTGGGCTGTGCCTGAAGTTTCTGGAACTCAATAAAAATTTCTCCTGGGAACATTTTGACCCAGTGTCCATGTGGGTTACCAGGTTTCACATCTCAGGGCTCAGTGCTGTGCTGTGAGTCAGGGCTGGCTGTAGCCATGCCCTCATGCTTTTGCTTGCACTTACAGGTCTCCTTTCTCAGGCACATGGAGGAGGCATTGCTTGTAGAGAAGCTGGTTTTGACACCCTCTTCTTTGCCACACATACCCAGGCTTTATCCATCCTCTTTGTTACATGAACCATGGATTATCCATGTGTTTTTGTCCCCACACCTTTTTGACCAAATGAGGTCTTTACAAAATGAAAGAAAGGAATCTATTTTTTTTTTCAAGACTCTAGAGTTCTTGTGACATGGATTTGAAGCAGTTTATGATCAAATAGTATTTTTTAATTTGTCCTGATTCATGTGAAAGTAATTTGAATCCACATTAGTATTCTATGAACTGATCATTAACACTTTTCAACTGATTTAGTAAACATATATTGCTTCCAAAATAAATAGAAACAGGAAAGGAGTACAGTTAGTGTAGCTGAAGCATGAAAACACACACATTAACATGCAAGGCAAAACTCCAGTGTTGAAATGGGGCAGCATATTAAGGTTATTTTTCTGGCCATTTTTTCACATCTCTGGAGGATTCTTAAAAACAATGGAACGAACATCCTAAAATACATCTTTTAATAATTCTGCTTCGCGCTTCACTGCAAAGTGGTGAATGGACTGTAATAAATGAATTGTCACAGCTCCCCTGAAGATGTTGGGTAGTCAGGAGAAGATGCCATGGTGGAGATAAAGAACACATCCTCCAAGGGGGTTGGCTCTGAGATAATGTTTGCACATCAATATTTGGGTATATAAGGCTTCTCCTAGGAGCAGAGTCTCTCTGTGTCCCAGAAGAGACCCAGGCCAGCTCTGATCCTCAAGCCATGAAGTGACACACTGCTGTGTCCAAACCCATCAGCCTTCCTCAAAGCTTGAGCCTGTCAGTACTGGGCTGCTGCAGCTCTGCAGTGCTCAGATCTGTGCTGGCCCATGTCCTGAGGCTGTGGCAAGCAGGTGGAGGGGCTTTGGCTGGCCTCTGCTGAGAAACACACAGCCCCCCCCTGTAATTTATTTCTCTCCTGTCACCTGCTGCTGTATTTCACTTTAAATAGAAGTGAGGATCCTTGGAAACACGCTCTTCCCTCAGAAGCTGTTACCTCATAGCCATTGAGTATAAGGAAGAGGAAACCCTCCACTTCTTCCTTAAAAAAAAGGCAAAGACTCTTTTTGAAAGATTTGTCCAGTTAGCTCACCTAACTAACTGCTTTACCTGTGAACTACCTACAAGACTACTGAAGTTTACAATCCTCCTAGGGCTGAGGCATTAGGAAAATGCTGAATTGCCCAGCTCTGCTAACAGCATGAGGCTTCTGAGTGTTTCCAAAACCAGAGGCACATAGAAAACTAACAGACTATAAGTGCCTCTTGCTTTGCTGACTTGAACTCTGTATCTTGCAAGCTCAGTCTAGGTTCTTTTTGTAGAGCTAAGTGCAAGTGATTTGCTGGAAGGTGTCTGAACTGATACTTTGGATAAAGCTGGGAATGGAGCACTTATCCCCACAGCTCTGGAAAGTGCAGCCTTGGGCAGTTTGGTGAGTGAGGAGTGTTTATGGCTGGGCAGGAGTGTGTTTAGCCTCTGCTTGTACTACTTGGGCATCATCTCTCTCTGAAAGCTCCATAATAATTCTTCTGTGAAAGCTGGAGAGGTGTTTGGTGCTCACTTTGAGTGCCATGGCCATGCAGAAGGGAGAAGGACATCATATTTATGTTCTGGAGCTGTCCCTGTGCTGCTGAAATAGACAGTGTTTCAGGATGGCTGCTGACAGCAGCCCATGAACGTTTGGCACAGCTCAGGAACAGAAGTGCAAAGGTGATAATCTCCTTTCCTACCTGGCTGGGGCCAGTCCAGGTGCATCACCTGCCAGCAGCCCCAGTGCTCCAGGACAGGCAGCCTCTCCTTGTCTTTGGATTCTTCTGGACTTGAAAGGTATGGAGAAGGTTTGAATTCAACCTCATCGCTCATGCTGGGAGAAGGATTCAGCCTGGATCTGCTTCCACTTAGACTATTCTGCTGTAACAGCTTACAAAGGATCTTGTAGGGGTATGGTAAATATCTGCAGTGCCACACATTGGTCTGTTTTCTCTATCAAATCTCTCTGGGTCAGCCTTGTCACAGTAAGGTGTACTCCGTATTTTTCCTTTCTGCTCTGGTGCATCACTGCTAATGGAGAATTCCCTTGCCAGAGAAACCAAGCACCTTGTTTTGAAATCTTAAATTCTGCTCCCAGGTTAAAGCAAAGATTTTTTTGCCAATACTGCAAACGCTCTTGCTGACTGGCAGCTATGTCTCAGCTGCACATATGGAAAGATGGAAATTTTTAGTGAAGAGGCATAAAGTGCTTCTTGAAGCAGAGATGTGAGTTCACGTCGAGTGAAATGTATGCAGGGGGTAATTTGTTTGGTTTTTGGTTTTTTTTGGGTTTTTTGCACTGCATTTTAGGAAAAGGTTCATTATAGATTATAAATAGTAATGATACGGACCAGCCTCTTGTGAATTCAGTTCTAACTGGAAATGCACCGAGCCACCAAAAACAAAGCACCCCAGCCAGCTTCCTTAGGACTGTGGTTATCTTCTACATAAATGCATCTTTAACCAACAGCATATAAAAAGAGCAATGATGACATCCAGAGGACAGATAGTTTAATCATAGGTACTGTAGGTATCCTCAGCAAATTTCCTGGGGATATATCCCTCACCTATTTTTTCTGTTTAAAGTCTCTTCCTATTAAATCAGTCATTGACAGCCTGCTGAGCTCCTTTAAATCACAGTTTTCATGAAACTGACCTTGTAAAGTTGAGCGTTTCACCCCCAGTGCAAAAATTACACGTATATGATAAACTTTCATTAGTTTCATCATTTTTGTGTGCATTATCATTCTATGTCATCACTGAATCCAACTGAAACGTGAAGCACTGCTTTAAGCTACTGGGAAGCTTCAGGTTAATAGCTGTCTGGCTTACTTCACCTGTGAGGCCTCCTACTGTGGAACCTCTCCCTATACGTAGGTTTTTATCTAATCTGTCTCAGTAACCTTCCATACTCTGCCTTGGCAGGTTGTTTTGGGGGGTTTTTTTTGGGTTTCAATTTTGTTTGCAACTGCAAGAATATTGGCCAGGTGCACCATATGTAGAAGCCACCAGGCAGAAAAGCCTCTGAATTCCACAGAAATATCTAGAGACGGGTGTCTGTTTTACTGGCAGATTTGAAGGAGATACATTACCAACGATAGTCTAAGCACAGCTCCACAATCAGAATTTAATTGAAGCATGTTACCTATAATAGGTTGAGATATTTGTGTTCTTCAGCATTTTATAAACTCAGAAGCAGATGGGCTATGACCAGGAAGCAGTGGAGAACAGACTGGCGTAAAGCAGGTTGGCTCTCTGACAAGTGCAGGTACAGCTGTGGTATGTATTTTATTCAGCATGCCCACCTACTGTATCAGCAGCCTGCCCTACCAGCAATTCAACTACAACTGACTTAATGAAGGGTAGAAGTAAGCATGAATCCAGACTTTCCATGGATCATAATATCTGAGAACCCAGAAGAATCAACATGATGGAAATCATGCCAAGTAGTTTTTGGGGTTTTTTTTTCCTTGCACCTTTACGTGCAAGAGATAACAAAAGCATTGGCATTTTGAAGAGGAAAAAAAAAAGAAACCTGCACAAATGTAAGCAGTTTACAGTATATTCAAATGTTTCCCTTTTTTTTTTTTTTTTCTTTTTAATTAAAGGAAGAAAATCTTAGGAAGTAGCAGCTTAAATCCCCACAGTTGTGCCAAAGAATATGATGAAGTGCTGGCTAAGAAGGTTCCTGTTAGTTAAAAGACAATTTATATGGGTGGCATAAGGGTCAGTTCTTGGAGATTTCTTGCAAGAAGTGTACAAAGGGTGGTTTTGCTCCCTTTTGTGCCAATCCTTGCAAGTCCCATAGGGGAAAAAAAGCTTCTGTGGCTGAAGAGGTTGTGGAAAAGGATCCTTGATCTGAACATTCTTTATTTGGGAATGTGGTATTTGCTAGTTTAAAAGAGGTAAAGAGGTACCTCTCCTTTTTTTTTTTTTTTTTTTTTCATTCCTTATACATGTGGGTGAATAATCTCATATTTAGGTTTATTGCACCTCTTTATCTCTGTTTCTATATCTATCTAACATCACACACTCTAACCTGCAGTCACCTGCAGTAACCCACAAAGGGAATTTGGAAAAAAACAACAACCCATAATTATTTTATATGGTGATTGTCTGACTTGAAACATTGAGGTAATTATCAGGTTAAATTCCTATGATCCCTGCAATTTCTATGAAACCTGGAGATGTCAGTACTTGAGCTCTGGCATATCTCTTAAAGTAAAATTATACCACCTCAACCTAAGGTCGTAATTAAAGATGTAACAAAGCTAAGTGAAAAAGGGCTATATGATTTGAATCAAAAGCAGAACAACCCCCATGACTGTAGAAGGTGGAAAATTAAATGAACTGACCATAAACTCCACCCTCCAGGGGTCACACGCCGTCTGTAGGTGGGCAAGGCTCAGCTTGGTGCAGCTGGACAAAGGCAAGGGGGAAGCCAGGTCCAGGAAAGAACCTGCAGGAGCACTTGCTTTGCAATGGGAATGGCTTCTTCCAGAATGCAGTAAAGACCTGGGAAAAGCCTAAATGAGGGGGTTTTATAAATGTAACTCTCTTGTGACTTTTATTTGGGAGACTGGGAAGTACTGCTTTGGTCTCCAAAGTGAGATTGTGGAAAGTGTTGGCATAAATTACCTTTATTCGTATCTGGATTTCTAAGAAAAGCTTTAAAATGCCACTGGGAAGGATTTTTAAGAGTTCTGATGAGCAGGAGAAAATTCAGCCTCATCTCTATGTGTGTCTGTGTGTGCACATATGTGTGGACTGGTTCTTACATCTGAAAATGAAATCCTGGAAGGCTGGTGTGATTTTAATGAACATCCCACACCCTTATTTTAAGGGCTCTCCCTTTGTTGCAGTACAGGTGCTGTAGCAGGGGAAGCCATCAGGGTTCAAATGACAAAGATGTGGCTGGGAGTGCCCCTTCGAGGCAGCCAAACAAAGAGCTGCTGTTGGGGAATTCAGTTTCCAGTGCACTTGTGCTGGCTAAGCTGCACATGCACATATCTTGCTTACATCTTGGACTCTCAAAGGTTTTCTTTTCTCTCACTCCCTTGTCCAAGCTTCACATTTAACCTTTGAGGCAGTTTTGAATGTATCCCTTCATAAATCGTAGTCCAGTAGCACTAACCTCAGGCAGCTCTTTAGTGTTTTTGACTCCCTTCTCACACTGTGCCTCCTCAGGCTTCTGCTGGTCATTCTCATTTCTCTCCTGATGATTTTGTCACTTCTCTTCAATGTAAAACTCAGGGGATCTATGAGACTGCACACTGCAACTGTGTTTGTGATGTTGGGGCCTCTGCCTGATGCTGCACTTCGCTTCATTTACCTTTCTCATTTCATTGCTTTCCCCATCTTCCAGTAGCACTGCCTGCCCCCTGCTACTACTATAGGGCTGACATACTGTCCATCAGATCCTGTCCCCTCCAGCCTCCACCAAAATATGTTACCTTTCATGTTGGTGGCTCCCTCAAATGCACTAAATCCTCCGTGTCCTCTGGAATTTCCTCCCTTTGGTTTTAAATGTCCGCCAGCTGTTCTGAGGCTGGAAAAACACCTCTGGACCTACCCATCCTTCACAAGCTTTTTAAAACCACTCTCTGGTATCTCTTCTGTCAGCGTTTTTACAGCATTTCAGGACTAGTTGGTGTCACAAAAGTGAAGAATATTTCACGGTGAGGATAAAATACTACAGTCAGCTCCATACAGGCTTAGTTCTGAAAAGTCACTTAAGCGAAGTGTGATGTTGAAGGAAGGGATAAGTGATAGCTCATGGAGACTTGTCCAGAAACAAAAATGTACCTCAGCTGTACCTCAAATTTTTTTTTCAGATGACTGGGGAAAAAAAAAAAAAAAAGCTTTATGTAAACAAACAAACAAACAGGAAAAAAAAAAGTTGTCGTCCTGTCAGCTCCTGAGGTACAGAAATAATCCCATCCAAAACCTGCCAGAGGGGACCCTTGTCTCTCTCCTGCAGCTATTTCTCTCTGCCAGCCAATGCCACAGCCCATCACACCAAATATCTGCTGTGCTAAAAGTATTGTTTCTGAAGAGACTTCAATAAAATGGTTCAGGAGAGCTTCTTGATTAAAGGGGTCCAAGCACAAGAGCAGAATTATTTGAGTCCTGCATTATTGTCATAGCTACAACAGGCACAAGTCTGCCTTCAGACCTCCATACGTGTCTGCAGGGAAAGCAGCTGGTAAGGTGGGAAATATGGCTGAGGAAAGCACTCAGGTACTCTTATTGAAGAGAACAAAATAAAATCTTCAGTTATGAGAAGGGGCTCATCAGCATCAGAGTAGAGCAGGCCAGGAGCATTTGTTAGGATCAGCATTGCACTCTCAGGTTCTGGGTGCAGTACCCTCTCATCACAGGAGAAGGCTGTAGGGTGTGTGCTCCCACTGCCTCAGGTGGCTGCTCCTAATCCTAGCTGTCCAGAAACCTTAGTGAGGGCTGGGAAAGCTCAGGGAGCAATTGCTGCATCACAAGTCAGTCTCCTCTACCTCCCCACCCAAGTAAAAGTGGCATCACCCAAGCCACTCCATGGCTACTTTGAAGAGCATTGAAGGGAGATAAAAAACCTGAAGCTTTAAAGTAAGGTTCAGTGGGTTACACATCAGCTGCCAGGCAGTTGTGGCTCTGAGTATGTTCCTCCTGCACAGGATCATTCCTCCTTCTGTTGGAAAAGAGGCTGGAGAGCAGGGCTTTGCCCAGCTGAAGCTGAGGCAGGGAGCAGACACGTTATGGATGATGGGAATTCATGTTCCAGAGTACTCAGTGTCCTATGCTGAGCTCAACAGCTGGGCTGCAGGTGACACTGCAGGTCATTTCAATTCCTTGTGTCAGTAGTAAGAGGGAATATTTAGGGTGGCCTGTTAAGGGTGAACTGTCTCAAGTTCAGAGCAGAAAAAAAAAAGATGCCTACTGATCTTTAGGAAGATTTTGATGTGTGTAAGGAGCAGAGAAGACAGAAGTGAAGCCACTGTGGGAAACAACGGGTTTTGTATGAACAGAGTAAAAGAGGGGAGTTCAAATTAAGCAGGGATGGGTTTTCATGAGGCAGTGTGGTGGAGAAGACAACGTTTCAGGTGCTGTCATGGAGTGAACTGAAGAAGGATGTGAGTAAGCAGTTTTTGAGTTTTTGAATGAGAAGGTTGAAAGCAAGAGTCAGAGAAAATTCTGTAGCACTTGGAGTGCTCTGCAACATCGCTGCTAGACAGTGCATAGTCCTGCTGGAAGGGATGCTGGAGAAATAGCATCCTTTTTGATAGTGACTCAGACCTGAACTTGAGAGTAATAGCTCTGACTCAATCACAGGCTGTTGTGGAGGGAGATTTATGCCAGGATTCATGGCCAATTCTCATTTTTTGTGTCAATCTACTTTCAAAATAAAGCATATGCCAGTTATTTCTCTTGGAAGGGAAAGAGAGGGAGCTGATATGAAACAGAGATAAAATCTGGAGCATAATTAAGCAGGCATTTTTCATATCTCTATCATTGTCTTCTTTCTCCTCCCTCTCACGTTTCTGTGTCTTGTTCTCTCTAAAGCTATTGCAAGAGGGATGGATGCTGAAGGAAAAGCAGCTGGGTTTGATGCCAGATAGGTACTCCATGTTTTATCTGATACATCCCAAGATGCATTCAGACATTTTTGTTGTGCATCTGATTATATAAGGCATTTTGTGAGTGGTCCATCATAAAAAGACCCTGTGTTACTGTAATTGTCACACCTTCACATCATATTTCAATTCAGCTTCTGCATTTTCCTCACACTTCCAACAATAAATATTTGAAATAATTACAAATAACAAAGCTGAGACTCCAGTGGCTTTGACTTGATGGCATTGACTCAGCTTTGAGTGAGGCTTTGGGAGTGGTAAGCATCCTTGCATGCTCCTCGAGCTCCTGAAGAAGAGCACGTGTGCAGTGTGTTAGTATATAGAACTAGCTCTGGGAATATAAGGAGTTATACAAACAACTTCCGAATCTATCAGTGCAGGAGGCAATGGCAGCTTTACCGACCCCATCTGGTGCAGAATCTGTTTGTCTTGCTATTAGACATAGGTATGCTGTCTGGGTTTTTTCTGTCCTCCTCTGTCTCTTTAAGAAGTTTTTCTAAAGTTCTCTTTCAGCCTTCTGTGTTTAGCTTTTGCAATGGAGTCAGACACGATTTTCATATAAACAACCTATTTGTAGCTGTCTTTCCATGTTTACATTCTTCTCATAAGGAGGAGACTCTTGATGGACTGTTGGGTTGCCCAGTGTGGTTGGAGAGGAAGATTTTCTTCCTCCAACCCATGGTCACTGTTGGAATTCTATAAATGTCGGGGTCTGTAAATAAACTGCCCCTTTTTGCCTTGGACATCTCAGTGTGTGAGTGTTGTTTCTTTGTGTTGTGCCATGAGATAGGTACCCACCTGACCATCCCTCCTGGCTCTTTACTTGTTTTGTGTCACATAAATTCAGCCCCACACCTTCTGAAAGGTTATACCCCCCTGCCACTGCAGCAGCAACAGAAACATCATCACTGGCAGTGAGTGACTGGAGCATGGAGGGTGTAAAACAGAGCCACGAGTCTGCTCTGATGGAGAGCTTGCTTCTGGAGAGCAGCAAATGGATTTGTTTCAATGCTTGTGCTCTGGGTTCATGTGCTCCCTTTTGCCTTTGTGCTTGGGTTTGCCTTTCACCTTCACAGTGCTGTGCAGTCCCATGGGGCTCTTCCCAGACTGTCACAGCCTTGGTGTCTGTTCTGGTCACAGACACACAGGATAGGAAAGGCTTTTCTGCTCTCTTGCAGGTGGCCTTAGCAATTACAGGGCTTCCTGCATGAGCAGGGCACACCAGGGCATGTGGGGCTGGCCTTGTCCCTTGCTGAAGCTCCTCCAGGGATTTTGGCACCCATCCTGGAGCTGATAACATTTGTCATGTGCTGCACAAAGGTTGCAGATGTAGTCTGGGTGTTGTAGATGTGGATGTCACATGACTCCTCTGCTAAAGTGAGTAGTATTTTGGAGGGTATTTCTCTGGGCTACTGTGGTTCCCAGCCCTCTCCAGCAACATCAGAGATAAGGTGAAGGTGGAGAATGCACCAAAAGGAAGAAGACACTGAGTTCTGTCACCTGCTACAATCCAAGAAAAGGGACCACAGGACCAGAGATGCAAGTAAAGCTGGAAAGAGCTTCAGCAGTAAGGCATATTTGGGGAAGAAGAGCAGCAGAAGGCTTGGGAGATAGAAGCAGCAAGAAGGAAATGTGGGAGAGCAGAATGGTGTGGTGGAGCAACCTCCTGAAATCTGTCCCCAGATAAACACAAAAATCTGGGGGAAAGTCAGCTTGGTTATCTAAACAGCAAGGTTGCAACAAGGTAGGCAAATAAACACGTACCTGATGTGATGGATAATCTTTGTGGAAAACACCATAAAGCAGGATCTGGTTGACTACTAGTGTGGGCAGCCTTCCAAGCTGCAAGAACACAGTGCATCAGGAGTCAACTGCATGTGCCCCTAAATTTTTGAAAAGTCAGGCTTCCCCCCTGGAAACAGTGCTGTTCAAAGTTAGTTAGCCTTTCCAAGGCTCCAAGGAAAGCTTGTAAGTAACAAGCTGTGAATAATTTTCTGTTTGTTTTGTACACACACAAGAAAATGCTTGGATGTTTTGTTTGGTGATGAATCATCCTGTGTGCACACAGCCATCTCTCAAATGCCTGAAATAGGCATTTTGTATTTTGGGATCCACTTCCTCATTAGCAGAGCAAATATGTTAGGTCTTACAAACCCTCTCAGAAACTGGGTAAGCTTCATCTAAAAAAAAAACCAGTTAAATTTTTGGCCTCCAGTATTCCTGTGACTGGGCAGCCATTCCAGAGCTTTTATCCATCTTATGACAGCCAAACCCATTTTATTTCCAACCTTAGATTATTCCCTGCCAATTTATGTCGTGTGAAGAAACGAATGAATTATCAACGATGCCAGATTGCAGAATAAACAGAAGTGGTGTCGCTAAACACCATGTCCAGCATTTAGGAAGCAGACCTAAAGTAGATCAGAAAGAAAAAAAAGAAAAAAAATCAATGCAGAGGGCCATATAGATAATTACCAAGTACAACAAATGACTACCATGAAAAATAGGCCATGTCGAGAATAATCTCTGTCAAATGCAGCTAAAGACTGTCCTCCTTAATCCGTTTAAGAATTGAGAGGGTATTAAAACCTGGAACATGTAAATCAGTTGTGAAAGTTTACAATTCACTGCACCTCGCGTATCTCCAGGTTGATATGCGTGGAGGGAGTTCCAGCATGTCGCTTTAGGAAAACTGAAGATAGCCAAGAGCAGCTGACGTGGAAGAAAACCTCCACCAGCAAGCCTCAGGTTGCTGGCAAACCGGTGTTAAAAAGGGTGCTGTGTTTCACAAAAAAGCATTCTGGTGATGGGGCTGCCGTGACATGATCTCTCCAAAAGGTGCAGGAGGTGAGATCAGCATCTGTCTCAGCCCTCTCCCCAACCCTTGGGTTTGACAGTGGTGAAACATATGCTGCCTGGCAGGTGAGCCCACATTTAATCTACGTAGCACTTTCTTTTAATGCCTACGGTCCTGGCACGGGCTGCACGGCAGTGGGATGGCTTTTACTGAGTACAACAGGATTTTTGTTCCCAGACACGGGATTTTGCTGCAGAGCAATTAGTGGGTTCAGTGTTCTGGAGATTCTGAGAGCTGCTGAAAGTCTGAAGGTGCTGGGTGTGGAAACAGTTTGAAATAGCTGTAGTCCGGTGTGGTGGACTTTGAGCGCTTTCATCCGTGGTGGTCTTGTTTCACAGTAACCAGAGTTACTACAGAGGAGCTGGCTGAGGATCCAGGAGTGTGAGCAAAATTTGAGTTTCCTGACTGGACTCAGTGACCACCACAGAAAACCCTTCTGACAGCACCCTACCTGCACAGTTATTTGTCAATAACGAGCAGATTTGCAGGATCATCTTCTTGAGTGGAGGAGCATGTTAACACACTCCTACACCCACCCCCAAAAAAGACACCGAGTCTTCAAAAACAGGGAAACCTTTAAATCAGTGAGTGAAGAAGGGTAAAGAGTCATTCATATATGACATGGTCAGATTCACAGGTTACTTAGCTTCTCTGATACTGAGCTGACTTCTCAGTTGTAAGGCAGAACCCCCAATTTCTCATCCAGTGTCATGGAGATCTTTATTATAACTTACTTTTGTAACTATTTTTTCATATGTTTATCTCCTTCTGGTGATACCATGCAAAGAGCTGTCTATACTCCACCCTTTCTTCAGGATGAAGCTTTTCTCAGCATTGTGTTATTTTAGACTCCTTCAAGCTCTTAACATATTTCAGCTACATCAGCTTTTCAAGTCATCAGGAATTTTAGCACAATTACATCCAGATCATTTGGAAACAAGGTTAGTAATTAATAGATCTAGTTTGGGAAGCAATGCAAAAAAATCAGAGTATTTTTTACAGAATAACTCAGCTCTTTGTGTGTTTGACTGGCTGCAAATGGGCACGTTGCTTTCACAGAATTCACAGCATAAAGTTCCTCTTGCACAGATGATACAGGAGGATCAAGCAGCAGATCTGTGTACAAAATAAAATGAACTCAGTATACTGCAGGTGCAAAGGTATTAATAACTGTTAGCCTGCCATAGTGCAAGTTTGGCTTAGTCTGTAAAAATATCCATTCTGTTATTTTGTTTACCTGAATCCTAAAATATAAAAGGTATCAAAAAGAGTATAGTGTGTGTGACCTATCTCAATGGCCCTCATTAATTTGGAGGTCCTTAAAATGTGTATATTAGGAAATGATGCAGAGATTTAGTCATCAAAGTATTGCTTCATTCTAATAGATGCCCAGCTCAGCTGGGTGGCAATTAATAGCTAAGAAATTAATGCCAAATTGGACTTTAGATAGAGTCCTGGGCTATGAGTAACTATAATAAGGTTACACATTAAATTACCCTAGAGATCAAAACTCATAAGCCAGAAATAATAATTGCCAGTTGCGAGACAAAAAAATTGTTATTTCAGATGAGCCAACTTTGAAGGGATTTGAAGGGAACACAGAAAAATGAGTTCATGTGCAGTTTGAGCAGGTATCACTGATCACACAGTAATAGGATAGTGGACAGCCCAGATTGCAGCTACAAATACAGATAAAGCAAACTTGCAAATAGAAGGAAATGGGATCGTATGGAACTATGCCAAACAGAACTAAGGAGAAAGAGAATAGACATCTTAATCCAGTAAAATGTAGAGCACAGACTCCAGAATAAACTGGAAACACTCCTAAATTAATAAAAGAGAGGTAGAGTCCAGCAGTAAATTGAAATGCAGTTGGTTGAAAAGCACCTATTAATGCTCTCCTTCCCTCTGATGCTGCTTTCTCTGCCTGGAGTAGCACTCCTCAGAGATTTTGTTTCTCACTGCCATGATTGCTCACTTTTTTCAGCAGAGATAATGAGATCAAGGCAGGGATAGCCTTCTTTCATTCTCCTACTCCATTTAATTTCTCTCCTTCAATTTGCACCACAACCATGGCAGCAAAAACACCAAGGGGACGAGTTGTGAACAGGTCATGGTCAGCAGTGAGGAGATGCTCGGCAGAGGGTCCTAGATGGAGACTCAGCTGGGGTTGGGGCACCTCTTTTGTCCTGTCCTCCCCACTGAGCTGGGTGTCTCCATCTTCACATGACTCTGTGTGGTTCTGGACACAAGAGAAACAGAAGAGGAAGAGGAGGAGGAGAAGGATGAAGAGGAAGAAGAAGAGGAAGAGGAAGAAGAGGAAAAAGAGGAAGAAGAAAAAAGAAGAAGAAGAAAGGAGAAGGAGGAGGAGGAGGAGAAGGAGAAGGAGAAGGAGAAGGAGAAGGAGAAGGAGAAGGAGAAGGAGAAGGAGAAGGAGAAGGAGAAGGAGAAGGAGAAGGAGAAGGAGAAGGAGAAGGAGAAGGAGAAGGAGAAGGAGAAGGAGGAGGAGAAGGAGGAGGAGGCCATGAGATTTTTGGGTGCTTGGCTGTGTTGGTTCGTCCCCAAGTGCACCACCCAGAAGCAGGGTTGTGAGGAAGGCTTTGTTGGTAATAACCACCCCAAAATCTCTGTGGGATTGTTCTCATGAACTGGGACTCATTCAGGTGCTTACAGTCAGCACTCAGAATGGAGGTGCTGCTCCTTTGCTGCTTCACAGGTACCACCTGGAAAGCACAGAACAGGAGGAAATGGGAAGGAAGGTGTGTGCCCTGCAGTGCACTTGTGCAACCAGAAGCCAAAATTAGCAGGGGGACGGTCTAATTGTACTTGTTCTGCTTGCAGACAGGTACCCCCCTGCTAATTTCAGCTTCTGCTTACAGAAGCGCTCTGCAGTGCTCAACCCACCCCCCACCCCGCCCCTCCTCCTGTTCTCCCAGTGATTTTTTTTTTCCCTTTGCTCAGATGTGATTTCTTTACATTTCCAGCTCTATTTTCTCAGTCTTTTCATCAATATTTCATATGTGAGTGGAACAGTGGGCAGTTGCCTTCTTTTTCTTTTCCCTTTTTTTTCCCTCTAAAAGTGCTGGTGCTCAGCTCTGGCTGCAGGAGCACTCGGCTCCTGGGAGCACTCCCTCTCTTTGAGCACTGACTGCATTAAGGAGCCAAAGTCTAACCTGAGGCTGCCAGAGGGGGTTTAAAAAAGGCAATAATGACTAATTGACCTCTTTAATGAGCTTAGGAGTTATAAAGTAGATAATTGCAGTGCATATGACATATTTTATCTGGGTTTTCAGAAAATCTCTGATAAGGATCTACATGACAGGCTGCTTCTGAAGATGAACCTAACAGGGGCTGAGAAGGACACGGCACAGAAATACAAGAAAGAAAATGAATTTTCTGTGCTGAGGGTTCCCCCCAAAAGGGAAGAGTTCAGTGTGATTAATACCTGGCTTCATAGTTTGATTTTAAATAAATTACCTAGCAGGAAAGGCCCACCATAATGCGCTGTATGTGCTGAGGATACTAAATTGTGAATCACACTGAGCACAAAGTGAGTGGCAAGAAACATTCGTCGTGCCTTAGAACAGCTCAGTAATTGAGCTGACACATGGCAAATTAAATTTATTACTGAGAAATGTGAACTATTGCACGTTGTTCGTGATACAGGGATGGCAAACATAAAGACCCTCTAGAACATTTTGACAAAATAGTCTTTACTTGAAGATGGTTGTCCTAGGCAATGTACACATGCAGAGAAACACTGGAAAAGCTGAAAACAGAAGGGACTGGCCTTGGCATTTGATTTTCTCTCTATTACAGTGTATTTCTCCTGCCCATTCATTATTTGTTCTTCCAGCTCGACCCAAAGCTCCTCAGTTTCTCAGGTTTTCTGAAATCTCCTCTCCCTACCTCACGGGTTTGTTAGGATGGAAACCAAAGAAGTGAGCTGGATGCAAGAAGAAAAGTCCCTCCATCTTGGAGCTTTAAAAGTGCAGCAACTGAATTTTAAAGTGTGCTGGAACAGCCACCCTGGTGACACCACCTATTTTATCCTTTCATTGGTGCAGTAAAGAGAAATAAAAATAGATGTTTCATAGGACAGTGTAGCAAGACTCAAGTGAAATGGGTGATGTGGGTTTGTCTGGCTTTTTGCAATGTGCACGCTCTGTGTTTTTAAAACAGTTTGTGGCTAAGATTTGAGGCACACCACTGGATCTGGGGAGATCTGATGAACTAATTCCTTAATCCTGGTCTAATAGCCCAGGACCATTGTCATGTGATTTGTTTTGGTCCTCCAGAGTTAGCACCAGCACTCCTCATCAACCTTCTGTGTGGCTGCTGTGACTCCCAACTCATTATTTGCACCTCTTACAGTCTTGTATCTTGGAATTCACTGGCTTAAGTCAAGCTGGAATCTACTTTTCTATTTTAGCTCCTCAGTTTCCAGCTCATTTTGCCAGGTGTGGTGGGCAGTTCTCTTGCTAAGAATTAGAAGCTGGTGCTTGGGAGAAGGCCATGGGGACCTGTGAGAGAGGGAAGAGAAGGGGTAGGGGCTTTCAGGCACAAACAGCCACCAGAAAAACACACAGACATTCTTAGGAGAGGTTACCAAGGAGATGATCAGGGCTGCCAAGTGACAGAGGAGAAGCAGAAAAAAACCCAAGATTTTTTTAGGGTTTGTTTTGTTTTGTTTTGTTTTGTTTTTTAAGGAGAGGCTAAGTTGTGACATTTGGGTAGGAGTCTGAGGTGCTCAAATTCACAATAGCTGAGAGGATGGCACAGCCACAGGGACAAGTGACAAGAGAGCAGAGCAGTCCCTCTGAATGGCCCTGCTGACCACAGGGTACCTGCAGAGCTTTGCTGACACCTTGTTATAATTATAGCACACTTAACTCTGCCACTCATTACAATTAACATCATATTAGAATTAGTCATTTTAGTTGCTGCTGGTGGGTGCAGGCCTATTTCTGTGGTGTGTGCTTCTCCTTCTGTTTTTTAGCCATCAGGGTGGTTTGAGTTCCAGCTCCCAGTGTTATGCTGATGACACATCTATGTGATTTTTTTTTTTTCTTGACTACTCAAAGCCATTTAATCTCTTTGAATTTACTTTGGATGTCAACATTTTGAAATGTCTCTATGAAAATCTGTCACCATCCTCCTAATGTTTTACTTCATTTCTTTTGCCATCTGAGCTGTTCTTCTTGAAGGCAAGGAATTGCCTCTTTTTCAGGATCATGTTACACATTCTGTTTACCAAGTCATCTTTTTATTACTTGGAAACATCTCACAAACCAAACGCACAAAGAGAAAGAAATTTAAAAGCTTACTTTGTAGCACTCTTTACTTTCCTCTGGATTTACCCCTGACAGAATCCAATTGCAAACAAAACTGCCTTTGACTTGACTCTTAAAATATATCTTCTGAATGATGGGTTTCTAGCTCAACAGCACAGGCCACATCCATTCCTCCTTTTGCAATTGTCAGTGCAATTTGCTAATGATTTAATTTTAAATTGGACCTCTCCTGAACTTAGCAGGCTGATTTAAACTAAAAGCCTATTTTTCTGAATGTCTGAACACTCTTGGGGTCTCAATATTTGAGCAGTCTCCTTGAGATTCTTGAATAATTTGGCTTCCAAAGTTTTAAGGCATGAATTTTTGGTCATAAAATTTTAATTGGAAGTTATCACTGGTCTGAAAAAAATTGATAGCCTTTTTTTTTTTTTTTGTGAGGAAGAAGAATCTTGTCTACTGCTCTGTTAACAATTTCTTGAATAAAAGATTTTTTTAAGTGAAAGGAAATGTGGGGATAGGAAATTAAAAAAGAGAGTGGATAGATTATTACTGGAAACAATATCCTAAAGGGATGAGGTGTAGCATTTTTTAAGATGGATAATCTATGACCTAGATGTTGGAAATTGATGAATTTACCTCTCACATCCAGCTCTACAAAGACACTGCCACAAGTCCATTGGAGTAACTGTTGTTCTGTATTAGGCACAGGAATTTTTTGGAGGAAGAAGCCTTTAAATGAAGGTTTAGGTATTGTTACCTGCTGATACTTGCTTAGATCTACTGTGGTAATCCACCCTCGAAATTTTGCTTGAGGTACCAAGCACTAATTTCCATTTTCAAAGAACTCTAACAAACCAGAAATCAGACTTTTTTCCACTATATGGTATGTGCCACTATACTGAATTAATTGCTCTGTTTGACCCATTGTAGGTTATGAGGTGGAAAGTGCCTTGTTATTTGGCAGATGAGATGTCCCCAGCCCTTGAAAAAGAAAGAATGTTTGTGTGGAATGCCCTGTGCTTCCCCATGCCATTTGATAATATTGATCACGGAAGCTTCTCTCTTGCCTCCAGGAAGCTTGAGGGGTAAACAGAAACACCCTTAAATGACTTAGACCCTTCATCTCAGATTAAAGCCAAAAATTTGACTGGGGCAAATGGTTTTCCATGTCAGCAGCCATCCCTTGAGAGCCTCTTGAAGGGTTATTCCTCTTCTCCCCTTCTGAAGCATCTATTCGATTCCGCTGAAAATTGATGGATGTATCTCCTGATGATTTTAAAAGAAATCATTTATAGGCAACAACTCTTTCTCGTGGGTTCAGCATTTAAAATCCTGTCCTGTTTTTTGGGTTAATGAGGAACTAAACCTTCAGTATCCATTCCTGCTGCCGTCATGCAGGCGAAATACTTCAGACAAAATCTCCTGAAAGGCCCACCACTGTGATCACCTGTCCTCCTCATTATATCCCTCCCTTGGATCTCCTCTGTGCCACACAAGCTCCAGCCACCAGTGGTTATGTTATGGCAGCTGATTTATTATGTCCACCAGTGACTATGAGATCCTGGTTGTCTTCTCTTACCATGTCTGTGCCTTTGCTCTCGTCCCATGAAATGCTCCTTCTGAACTGGTAAACTGCAAACCTTTTCCTTATATAAACCACCATTTTATTTTTCCCCCCCTTTTTTTTTTTTAATTTTGTTTTTCTTTTTTTTTTCCCTGCAATGCCCACAGGAAATCTGATTAAGTACAGGAACTATCTTTCATAAAGCAAACATTGCCATCAATTTCTCCACAGGTCGGACTGGGCTGTAAGCTTGACCACTCATTATCTACCTGAATTTCAAAAATGTGTCTCATTGATTAAAAGTCGATGGGACCTGCTTTTCCAAGTTACCCCAGGGCTTTTGAAAATTCCTCTTTGTGAGGCATGAAATGAGAAGTCAAATCTGCCTTCAACAAGTATGTCTCTCCTTGCTAGGTCCTCTTTCGTAGCTCATTGGATTGCAACTGAGTCACAACTTTAACTCCTGAGGTCTGCAGGACAGACACTGCAATCTGCCCACAGTCTTTGATGGGGCTTTTTGCTCCTCCTCTTCCTCCTCTTCCTCCTCTTCCTCCTTTTCCTCCTTTTCCACCTCTTTCTCCTCTTCCTCCCTCATGCCAGTCAGAGGAAAGCAGTCGCCTTGCAGTCATCCAGAGTTTTTGTAGAGTAAAAAATGACCCTCTCCCTGTGCCTCCTGCAGACTGCTTGTTTGCATCAAGGCAAACATTTAAATGTCACCTAAACATAAAAATAGGTAGGAGGCACATTAAAGAAACTTCATCTCCGCTTCACATCAACACCACTAAACACATTGTTACAAGAGTGACTAAAACTGTCTAATAACATCATCAGTGGCAACTGGTCAGTTAAAATGTTTTTTAATTGTGACTTGAATGTGTTTATCAACCTCTTTTTGTGACATTAAAAAGACAGCAAGAGAAACACATGGAGACATTGTCCTCGAGGGAAAGGATTAATCATCAGTGAGTGAGCAGGCCTAAGCAGATGGTCAGCTATGCTTTCCTGAAGTCATTTCTTCTATCCACCATTCAGTGTCACTGCCAGAAATGAGAAGAAGTGTTATCTTGACATTGAACATCTTTATAATAAAATCACTAATTGGCCTCTAATACCAAAGGCTTTCTAGCTGTAAAATTGCAGCAGAGGTAGCTAAGTGGTTGACTGGGTTTCATTTTAATAAATGCTGTTTTCCAAACCCTTCCTCAGTGCTGTCCACACTGTGCTGCCACTGGGAGACCTCTCTGCTGTAATGGTGTGTCTGTGTCAGCTCAGCTCCAAACACAGCGACCAGGAGGCTTTTACCAGCACAGCAGACCAACGTGATGCTGCCTCTGTGCTGCTATTTTTCATGTATTTCATCTAGGGCTAATGTTTTGCAGGAGATCTTCTTTAGGATTTAGTTCTCAGGTTTGTTTTTTTTTTTTTTTTCCTGTCTTTTTGGCAGCCAGAAAGAGTCTGTCATAATAAATTATCGCGTTTGGCCTTGGAAATATATTTTTATGAAAGCTGAAAATGTTTCAGCGTTGGACATCCGTGAAATTCTCATGGTTTTTTAAGGATTTCTTTTTCTTTTATCCTTCTCGTTTTAGCCAGGAGCATCTAGAGAAAAAAAATATTTCTTTCCTTAGTAACCATCCCCTATTTTTTAAGGTACAGTCAATTCTGGGGTGGAAAGAGTTACATATTACAGCAGTTATGTGAATACAGTTGTTGTTTCTAATACAATTTGAATGTGTGGGTCTTGTTTCCTTCACCCTTTTTTTTAATTTTTTTTTTTTTTTTTTTTTTTTTTTTTTTTTTTTTTATTTTATTTTATTTAACGAATTTTTTATCACATGAACAATGAGAGCCAGATCCTGGCTTCTGCATAGCCAAACCTGTCTGGAGTAATTCTGTGTTTTGGTGGGGCTGAGGCCATGCTCTCTTGAGAGCACCTTTAGTGGTGCTTGACCCCAAGGCATCCCGTGTGATGCTGCTGTGCTACAGACAGGGCCTGATCCCAGCTCCATTTAAAGCAGCAGAAAGAATCTTGCAGGCAGTAACAGGCTCCCAAACCAGGTTTTTGATTCTTCCACGGTGAAATTCAAAATTTGTACAGAGGGTTAATTATATTAAAAAAAAAATTATATAAATATGTTATGTCATAATATTATACGTCCCAAAATATTGGTAAAGGGTGTTTTTCCCGGAGATTAGAGCAGTAGTGAAAAAATAATGATTAACCTTTAAAATCAGATTGGCATTTCTTTTTTCTCCAAATGTAGAATTAATACGCATTTTTTAATCATTAGTGTAATTTTCAGGATGATACTTTTGTTCTTTTGGCTGTTGAACTGTTACGGCTGCTAGTAACCCTTCAAATTGTTTGCTTCATTCAAGCATTCTTTTTTGAATAATTCATTAGGCATTATTATCCAAGCGTGGAACACCTCATTTAGCACTGGTGATCTTTTCCTTATGTGTAGCTGACAGGCAATCAAAGTTTTTATCAGTGCAGAAAATTTGCAATTCAGAAATGTAGTTGCAGCAATTAGTAGCTATCAGGTAGCATAGGAAGGACAGCTTCATAAAAAGAGAGAGTTGAATGAGCTCAACTGATGTTAGCACAAAAGTAATGGATAAAACTAACCAGCTGTTTCCAAATTTACCAAATGGAACATTCCTTTCTCTCCGAATACAGGCTTTAATTAACTTCGTGTTATGTGTGACTTCGGGAAAGGAGAAGTGAATAGGTGGCAGAGTATTCCTCTTCCGGTGCCCTTCACTTAATTTTGTGACTCTGTTGAGGCATCCTGTCCATTTTCAGCTCCCTCCCTGTCTGACTGCAGGACAAACCTCCAGGCTTCTCATTGCTCACCTTAGGCCCACGGGAGAGCAATAAGCTTTTTTAATGTATGGATTTCCCTGTCTCTCTCTCTCTCTCTCTCTCTCTCTCTCTGGTACACAAGTATTGATGTTTTTATGCTGCTGCAAGAGGCTTGCTGAAGTTTGGGTAGCAGAGGTGTTTCCTTCAGCACTCCCAGTGAACTCCCAGAGCGGCTCCTGCAGTGACCCTCAGTCACAGAACACAAATAGATAGTTCTAGGAGGCAAGGTGGGAGCAGAGGAGGTGGAAGCAGGAGGAAGGAATGAGCTCGTCATTTCATATTTTACCAGTTATTCTGGTTCATTCCCATCTTGCAGGTGGGGTGATGTTTTTGCTGGATTTAGCCCAAAGACTCATATTCTGGAAAGCTGAAGGAGAAGAAGAAAGCCTTTGTGGCACTTACCACCTGCAGTGCTCACTGGAGTCCTGGAGGAGACCTGGGCAGTGCTCTTCTTCCTGGGATGACTTACCTGCTTTGCAATGGGGTTTTTTTTCAGGATTTAACTTCAAAGACATTGGTTCTGCTAAGGGGATCCCAGGCCTTCACATTCTGTTGAGTGCTCTAACTGCCTTGAAAGTGAACAGCTGGCACAGCTCCATCTCCTCCTCCCATCATTTTTGGAGGTAAGATTGCTCCCTGACCTCCCTCATGGTTCTTACTTGAAGGAGAAGTTTCTTGGCACCAGATCTCCTCAAACAGCTCAGCTGCCCAGCCAGAGTACCAGGAGGGAGAGGAAAGCCCTTTCCCTGGGCTCTGCCTCCACACATGGCCACAGGGCAGGGAGCAGGGAAGGCTGGATCCCCTTCCAGGGTCCCTCACTCTCACCAAGCACTGGAGACAGAGGCTGCTGAGGGCATTTACTGGAGCCAGATCTCCTGAAAGCAGCCGTGGCAAAGCTTGTGGCTCCACTCCTGTCCTGTCTCATGGCCTTTCATGGGTGACGCTCCAACAGTGCTCTTTGGCTCTTTAACACAGGTCTTTCAGCCTCCACGTGGAAGGAGAATGCCCAAAGTGCAGAACAGCCCAGCTGATTCAGGAACAAGAAATTATGTGGAGCAAGGCACTGCATCAACTACTTACTAGTCAGGGTGATGGAGTCTGCAAAAGCTGGTAGCAAACACAGGGAAATCGTTGCAGGGTAATTTAGCAGCATTTAACAGCTCCTCTCTGTGTGCTTGCTGTGGGTCCACAGTATCTGGATAACGTTTAGGCAGCGGTACTGAGCCGCACACAGGGATTGGAACATTATTTTATACGTCGTGGTGTCTGCTTCCTTTCAGTGAGATGAACCATTGCCGTGTTTCACACACTGTTCCTTCCCCTGACAGCAGCCACAGGGCTCAGGAAGCTGCTGGGAGCAGCGTGGGCCATCTCCAGCAAGGGCTCCCATCTGGGGAGGCACTGGGGAAGCTGCGGAGGAGGCAGGTGTGCAGCTGCCAGCCCCCATTCCCCACAGGGAAAACTCTGCCTTCCCAGCAAAAGGAACCTCCTGGCGCGCTCGCCCGTCTCGGGGGTCTGCCTGGCCTTTTGCTGACAGCGTAATCTCCTCGGGAGCTTCAGAGTCTGACATCTCTGTTCCTGACCCCTTTATTTCCTGAGCAGCATTAATATCTGCTGCAGGTCTGGCAGGTGCGACGCCTGATGATTGTGTCTGCACGGCCAGCCCCGATTCCAACGCTCCCCCAGCACCTGATTTTCCACCTGGGCAGTGCTCAGGCCTCCCCCACAGCACCTGAATTTCTACCTGGGCAATGCTCAGGCCTCCCCCAGCACCTGAATTTCTACCTGGGCAGTGCTCAGGCCTCCCCCAGCACCTGAATTTCTACCTGGGCAGTGCTCAGGCCTCCCCCAGCACCTGAATTTCTACCTGGGCAGTGCTCAGGCCTCCCCCACAGCATCTGAATTTCTACCTGGGCAATGCTCAGGCCTCCCCCAGCACCTGAATTTCTACCTGGGCAATGCACAGGCCTCCCCCAGCACTTGAATTTCTACCTGGGCAATGCACAGGCCTCCCCCAGCACCTGAATTTCTACCTGGGCAATGCACAGGCCTCCCCCAGCACCTGAATTTCTACCTGGGCAGTGCTCAGGCCTCTCCCAGCACTTGAATTTCTACCTGGGCAGTGCTCAGGCCTCCCCCAGCACCTGAATTTCTACCTGGGCAGTGCTCAGGCCTCCCCCAGCACCTGAATTTCTACCTGGGCAATGCTCAGGCCTCTCCCAGAACTTGAATTTCTACCTGGGCAATGCACAGGCCTCTCCCAGCACTTGAATTTCTACCTGGGCAATGCACAGGCCTCCCCCAGCACTTGAATTTCTACCTGGGCAGTGCACAGGCCTCCTCCTCTCCTGGAAAGAGTGCACTGCTCCACCTGGTGAACCCTTGGCCAGGGATCTCCCAGCAAGAGGATTTGCCTGAGCCATGGCTGTGAGAGCTCATCAGCACTCCTGATGGAGCTGAAATAGCATTTGCCAGCCTGAGCTATGGCCGGTGTCACAGGCACTACCAAAGCTCTTTTGTGAGAGGAGCAAGGAGACACCTACCTCAAAAAGCCAAAAATAGTTGATATCAACTTGACTGAAGTGGCCAACTGAGGTGGTGAAAAGCAGCACAGTGGGAATCCACAGTGACCAGACGCTGTGCCAGGCAGAGGGTAAGTCTGGGCTGATCAGCTGCTATGGCAGGGAGCTTCCCATCCCTTGCAAGGCAGTGAAGCATGCCTAACCTGGCACTGATTACTCATCCCTGGCACTCGTTCCTCTGCCCCAATTCATTGCTCAGAATTAAATAAGATTTTGAGAACATGCTTTATTCATGATAAAGAAATAAGCATGTGACCTCCCTGCAATCTCTGCCCCAACTAGCCACTTAATTACGTTGAAATTTTAAATATAAATAGTCTATTAAAATAACAGTTAATCAGCACAACATTTGTGTCCCAGCTGGTCCTCTCTACCAGCAAATGCTGAGAGGCTTCTGAAATCCCACATTTTCCTTGGTGTCACAAATACATGTCTATTGATTTTAATGCTGGGAGAAGCTAAAGAATTTTAGGGAAGATAAACAGAGAAAGCTCAGAATTGAAAATCCTGAGATTTATATTTTTTCCCCCAAAATCCTCACCATTTCTGATTGAACAAGCCAGTGTAGCTCATTTGGGTTGTGAACTAACAGGTGCTTCTAAGACAGAAAGGAATCATCTTCTGCACACCCTGGCTTTGCTGGAGAGTGGAATTAGACCCAAAGCACAGCTCCTAATGTTTCTTCATTTTTTGTGGATTTGTTGCTATTGAAAGGGGGGTTGTTTTTAATGGAACCAACTTGATGTTGTAGTAAAATTAGGCTTCAATAATGAAACACAGGAGTGAATAAGAACCTTTTTCTGTAGAGCCCTGCCACACTTCCCTTTCAAATCCATTCCTGTTGCTACCCGAGTTCCCAGGTTGGGCACAAACACCTCAGTGACATTTTTCAGAGCCGTATAGGTCTCGTTCCAGTTCTAGATGGCTGATGCAACAATATGTTGGATCGAGTCATTCCATTATGTTTAAGCTCGGGTTAACCAGCCTTTTGGACAGTGGGAGTCACACAGCTCAACACCCTTATGCCCTCACCACTGCTGCCCCAAAACCCTACAGGAAAGGTTGCAAGGGGTTTGAGGTCTGTTGCAAAGTGTGTAGTCCTAAATCTATAGCATTGAAGTGTGAAGCCCCTACTGCAAGGTGCTAATGAGTGGCATTGGGTTGCTTTTGTTTTCTGAAAATCTCCCCTTTGCTTCCTCCTTCATCAGCAGAGGAAGTGGCATAAGCACTTACTCAACACATCTCTCGCTATTGTTGTTATTATTTTGGCAGAGGTTGGTCTGTATTCACTCCCACCTGGGTGTGGAGATGCCAGCATGATGATTTGTCCTCTGAAACTGAACCAAACCCTCTGATAAATACTCGAGCTTTGGGGAAGGGCTTCCCTGACCAGTCAAAAATTTTAGAGGAGCATAACGCAGATGAACCTGTTGGCCAAGAAGGGCAAATTTCCCTAGGAAATTTCTCTCCTAAACTTCTCTGATAATTCAGAAGATACACTGGTCACTGGTCACTGAGGCAAGCAGAGCTGGAGAGCAAAATCCCCCAGTGATTGTTTCCCAAAAGCTACTGTGCAGCCATTCCCACGCCCAAGACATGCCGTTCCATCTGCTCTCATGGTTGTTTCTAAGGGCGGTCTCTTTCTTCTCTCATTATTTTTTCACAAATCAAATGAAGTCATTACACAGTCATAGAGCATTAATCACCTTATGTAACTTCATGGTAGTGACACACAAAAAATATAAGTAATAAAAATAATAAGGGATGATGGTGCATCTGTGGAAGGAACTGCAAGGCAGAGGAATTGCTCTGGATGCGTCACCACTTTCTCAGGTGTATCACGGAAGTATAAGGAAAGTCATCTCACCCCGAGGTTATCTAAAACACCTGAGATGTAATCCATCTGAAATCCAGCAGAAAAACCATTTATGTATTGTTAGGAATTAATTACTCTGTGGGTATGGATTTCAGAGGGAACTGAAGCACTAAAGACTAGGAAATACGTTTTAAAAAGAGATGGACAGCTAAGCACAGGTTTCATGCCAGCATGAAGCCAACATGGCTTTCCTGCCAACAGGACTTTTCCTGTGGCTCCACTGGAACATAAGAACAGCCACAAGGGCTCAGAGGAGGACACATCCCAGCACCTTGTCTGCAGCAGTGGCCACAGCCAGCGCCTGGGGTAGAGTGGGAACAAGGCACACATCTACGATATTTATATGCCCTCCTAGGCTCAGACTGGGTTTCATTCAAGAGCCTGCCTGAGTCTAATGCAATTTGTCTGTTTTAGTGCCCTCAGTAAATCTCTTTCAAGTGCTTGTCCAGTCTCTCCTTTCCAAATCCACATCATCTGCTGGCAAGGAGATCATAGGTTGAGGAGCAGATTACAAGATTCTGCATCTTGCTTCCTTTCAGAAAAAAAAATAAAAACACTTCTAGAGACCCACTGTGGTTAGCTGTCTGGAGACTTCCTTTGGTAATTTCTGAATGAAAAACTCCCTTGAACTGTTTTGATAAAATGCTTTTTAGATGATAGGAGATATTTCAAAAAACCACTTAAGATTTCTGTTGCTCATTTCATTTCAGCATTGACGTATCAAATATGTGTCTTTAGGTTCTACCCCGGTCTAGCAAGAGAAATGTCAGTGGATGCCCAGCATGGGAGTAGCTCACAAAAGGTTGGTAGCACTATGATAAAACTGAGATTACCAGGTGGTCTGTGTGTTTTAAATGACCTCCATCCTGTCCCTTTTGGAATTGCCTGGCATTTGTATACACAGATACCACATTTTCACAAGTATGCAAAGAGGAAAAAATAAAACCAAAACACCATTTCCATTCTGCAATCTGAATTCCTTGGGGCTTTTTAGTGTAGTCTGACAGTGTTATGTGCTGTCCCTGTAGTGAGGGACTCAGCACAAAGTTCAGGTTTGAAGCTAAACTTCCAGCTGTCTATGATTGTCTTGGTCCATTCTTTTTGTGTAGGTCCTTCCCCAGAGACAGACAGGATTTCAACAGGCCACTCTTAACAAGCTTAAGGATGCATAACTGAGTAGTCCTGTGACTCCCAAGCACTTTAGACCAAAAGCTCCTCTATCTCCATAGCCAAAGTCTGCTAGGAGATGCAGACAATTGTGTTGGTGCCTCAGAGTGATGACAGAAAATAAGATTATTGAGTTGGTAGTCTGTGAAAAAGGAATAAAGTACAGTTTGGTCCAGAAGCTGGAAAAAACACATACATAAAACATTTTAGGTGCTGCTAGAAAATATAGCTATCTCTGTAACTGTTTTTATGTATGTGAAATGAGCCATAGACCTTTCTTATGTGGTTACACTTACCTGCGTTCCTTCCTATTTGAGGGGCACTCCACAGTGACTAAGGAGCACACTCATGGTTTATTAGGACAAGAGCAAGTGTCTTGTCAATTGACACCCTAATTCTTGTCTTGAGATTCAGAAAAAAGTCCGAGTGTCAGAAAAATCCCACGTGTTCAAATGAATACTGGATTATGAAACTTTCTGCTGTGGCTGTGTACTTCTAACACTCCCTTCTGAGAGCTACCAGCAGCCCTTCCCTTGCTGTGCTGTTCAGTGCCTTGATTAGAGCACAGCACATGCTCTGGGGAGTTTCCTGCTCCTCTGCTCCTGTTGGGGTTCCTGTGGAATAGCTCCCACTCCTAAAAAGAGGATATAACCCTCTGAACCACAGGCGTGCAGGAGCAGCAAAAAGTGTTGCCAGCTATGGGAAAGAAAAAAAGAAAGACAGCCTGTTCTTAAATCCCTGTGAATGGGTTAAGGCTGTTGCTAGGAAAAGATTTGCCCTTTTGCAGATCTGAAGGGAGGCAATGTTGACAGTAAGGAGTTGTAGAGGCCCAGCAAGGTTTTAAGTTTTTTTGTGTGACTTTTATTGCGGGGAAAGAAAGGGCATTGACAACAACAGCTGCCCGTAGCACAGCTTTCCCCTCCTCTTTTTTTTTTTACACTTGACTTCTAATATGGATTCCAGGCATGATTCAGCAAACAGAAGGAAGAAGATTTTTACAGACATAGACTGGCAGTATTAAAAAAATAAAAAAAGATGGAAAAAAACCAACCCCGGAATAATGTAATGGGCTTTCTTTGATGCACCTAAAATTTTGATCTTAACAATTTCAAATAAGCCTTAATTTGTAGGAGTTTTGTGGTTCTCTTGCTTGAACTGCAGAGTCATTTGCTGGAAATGCAGCCTTGGTCTAAATGGGGCTCATTGCTCTGGTTCAGAGAAGGTCCCAGCTCACCTCGAGCCTCAAAATGAAAAAGATAAAACCACTAAATTGCATTATCTGGAGATTCATTTTGTTCTTGTTTAAGGACGTGGCAAGTAGGCAGGGAATGATTTTGTGATCCAGAAATGGCTGAAATGGTGCTGGCAGCTTCATTCCTCCTTCTTAAGCAAGTGCTCCCTTTCCAAATCTGGGACAACATTTTTAAGCTTGAGGAACAGATTTTTAAAGACAACAGTAAACCTCAGGAGCTCTTCCAGCCTATCCTCATGCCCCAAGAGAAGAGCAACTGTTTCTAAACCATATCTACTGGACTGAAGCAGGTATGTACACAAGCTGGTCCCCTTAAGTAGGCAGCTATGAGGAATAAGGGTTGGCTGCATATTAAGTTGAAATCACACTGGGCACACATAAGTACAGGAAAGGAAGAGAAAAAAAAGACTTCTGAGACAGGCAGCAACTTGATCAGTGTGGGAGTGATTGATTTTTTTCTGATGGTTCTGAGAGTTGGTAGTTATTGTATTTTAGCATGTGATTAGAGCAGCCAACGTTTGGGTATTGTTGGAATCTAATGGACAGTAGATAATCTTCAGCAATTTAAGTGTGAATTAAAATGATGGATGTCTCCTTTTGTTGCAATGGTGGCACAGTCAGGTGAGGTCCCTGGTGGCTGAAAAAGGGAAACTTTGCACCCATTTTTTGAAAAGGAGGACCCTGGGAATGACTGACCTGTCAGCCTCACCTCTGTCCCTGGGAAGCTCATGGAACAGATCCTCCCAGAAGCTCTGCTGAGGCACATGGACAGCAGAGAGGTGATTCAGGACAGCCAGAATGGCAGCTCGTGCCTAACCAACCTGGTGACTTTCTGTGGTGGAGTTACTACATCTGTGACCAAGGGAAAAGCTACCAGGGTCACCTATCTGGACTTCGGTAAGGCCTTTGACATGGTGTCCCAAAATCCTTCTTGCCAAGCTAGGGAGAGATGGATTTGGAGAAGAGAAGGCTCCTGGGACACCTTCTTGTGGCCCTTCAAGGCTTATAAGAAAGAAAGGAAAAAAGTTTTAAGCCAGGCCTGATAGGATAGGACAAGGGATAATGGTTTAAACCAAAAAAGGATAGAGTTAGCTAGCTAGCAGGGAGATATTTTGTACAATGAGGGTGGTGAAACACCAGTAGAGATTACCCAGAGAGGTGATAGTTCCCCATCCCTGGGAACATTCAAGGGCAGGTTGGATGGGGCCCTGAGCAGCCTGATGTAGTTGAAGGTGCTCCTGCCCATGGAAAGGGGGTTGGACTAGATGACCTTAAATGTCCCTTCCTACCCAAAGAGTTCTCTGACTCTGTATCACTGGTGGAAATAATTCATGCAGCTGATAAGAGCAATACTGTATTGACAGCAATGTTAGAAGGAAGTCTGTAAATTATGGATGGCAGCACAGGCTGTCATAAAGCACTTTGCAGCTTTAAATCCCCAGAAGCTTGCACTGATAGTGTCCATATCTCCTTCTCTTCAGCAATTGAACACTATTGTTAGAAAAAAAGGTTTCTATTTCAACTGGCAAGGTCAGTCCCAGTATTTTTCATTACCGTGTGTGTCCTCTCTTTGGGAAATCTCAAATCCACACATTTTGTTGGTTCTGGGACTGGCAAAGGAATGGTAGAGGAGACTGCAGAGTGCTGGTGTGTGCCCAGGGCTGTGAATGTAGCTACCACTTCCACCCTGAAGTTTTAATAATAATGCTTTTGTTTTCTCCTACGATTATCAGAAATGGAGATGCATCCCTTGCGATCCCCGTGTTAATTGTGGCTGTTTATGATAATAACTTCCTTGATTATTTTGGATGGTTTGAGTTCTGAGACTTTTCTCATATATGGGAGTGCATCTGCATGTTTTAAGATACGAAAATTGCTCTGGTGCATTCCTGTTAAATTGCATGGTAATAACTATAACAATATCCCCCATAAATTATGACTGTGGAGACTTACCTCCTTGTCCTTGCCTCAGCTAATTATATTTCACCCTCATCCTCTTTTTTCATGCTGTCACTTCAAATGTACATTTTTTGGTTCTCCAGCTCTGCGGTGGTTCTGGTGCACTCCCTGACAGCAGGGTGGGTTGCAGTTACAGTGGGGACACTTGCTGGACTAAATGAACTGAAATGAAAGATATTTTAGTCTCTTGACACACGGCCATGCAGTAAAGGTATGGGAAGAGCTCGTATTTTTCACGAGCGAGTATTTCTGACACGTAATTCAAAAGCCCAAAATTAGGCACATCTGGGGACAGATTCAGTGCAGAGGCAGCCCAGACAGGACTTCACCACCCTTTTTTTTTTTAGGGGCTGGGCTGTTGGTGTGAAGCCCAACACAAGGACCAGGCTCTCTGGGTAATGTGTAGGGAGGAGTGGGTTGCCCAGAAGGGCAATCCCTAAAATCTTGCTCCTCCTGAGGTATTAAACAGCTGGGAACCTGAAGGGTGGTATTGTGATTCAATCTCCAGAGATTGTTCTCCAGAGCTCAGCTGCCCAGACCTGCACTTCCAGCATGCACTGGCTCATGCTTTATGTCAAATTCCCTCAACGTGGGGGCACTTGTCCCAGAAGTGACTGACACGGATTTAAGTCCCTCCCCAGCCTGAACAGATCCAAACTGTTATCCTCCCAGGAGACCAACCAAACCCAGGGAGCACCCAAACTGCAGCCAGCCCTCCAGCCAAACTCCTGTTTATTTTTAAAAGCTATCTATCCTTGAGAAGACCATTCCTCCAGAAAGCATTTGGCTCCTGGGTTTGTGTGGAGTGGCTGGGTGTGTTCAGAGGGAAGCCTTGCCTGGTAGTGATGCCTTGAGAGGCTGCCTGGAACAGAGGCTGGGCAGTGTTGAAGGAATAAAGTAGGGATTTATTAAAAAGGCCTTCAAAGGATGCACCTTGGGCAGTTCAAGAGCCTGGCCAGGGCTGCACCCAAGATGGACCATGAGTCAGGGGTTTTCACACTTTTGTAAATTTGGTCCATTTCATTTTGGGGTTAATTGTCCAGCTACAGCTTCAGGTTTTGCAGTCCCATCCTCCCAGACTGCTCTCCTCAGTTCCCTGCTGTTGGCACTCTCTGGGCCTGAAGGTGCAGTGCTGTCCTTGGTTCTCAGGCTGGAAAAGAATTGTTTTGTCTGACTGAGCTGTGAGGAGAACTTGCTAACGCTTTATATGAAGTTCCGAGTCACACACTAATGCAGTACAGAACCTGAAAAATATGAAAGCCAAAACTTCAGGCATCAGTAGAGCAGCAATTTGTTGAAAGGGCAGGTCTGGCTGTGTGTCTCCTGGGGCTCCAGAGGAGCTAAGGACACAGTGCCCCCCATCCCCATGCCCTCTGCTGCCCTGTCCCAGAGGAGCTGTGCTGTGATTCAGCGACCCCTCTATGTCAGAGGGATGTTATCAGTGAGGGTTTTTAACCCTCAAGCAAGTGCCACAGTACCAATGTGACATAAGTTACGTGGCAAGGGAGGGAAGGTGTGTTCCCTCACCATGAATGCCTCAGCTCACCACCTGCACTGCTGCCATTTACACTTTGTCCTTTCTAAGGCATTTATAACTCTGTGAAACACCCCATTTTCCCTTCCATATCCTTCTTGCAGAAAAAAAAAATTTAAAACTTCTCAAGGGGAGGATGCTTGGTTTGTTTTGGGTTTTGGGTTTTGGTTTTTGTTTGTTTGTTTGTTTTGGTTTTTGTTTTTTGTTTGGGTTTTTGGTTTTTTTTTGTTTTGGTTTGGTTTTGTTTTGTTTTGGGTTTGTTTGGGCTTTTTGGTTTTTTGTGTGTTTTTGTTTGATTGTTTTTGTTTTGTTTTTTTGTTTTGTTTTTTGTTTATTTGAGTTTTCTTTGTGTTTCTTTTTTTTTTTTTGTCGAAACACTTCTCTGCTTGATAAACAATGAGGTGCTTATTTGAGTCAGATTTAAGCACACAATTTCCAAAAAAAAATTTTACGAGTTATTCTGGTGACATTGTTACTGTATTAGCCTTTCTGTTCTCTCTCTGGCTTCTTATACTGTCAGATACTCTCAGAGTACCTAAGCATCTCATGCATAAAATCAATAGCAAAAGTAAAATCTCTACAGGGATTCGTTCTCTTTGGCAATGCTCCCTTCTCACTGGTTAAAAAAAAGAAAAAAAATTCTCCAGTCAGGGCTTTTCTCCTGATTTTGAAGAGTGGAGAGGGAATGTTGGACAGTATTTGTGATATTTGTGTCTTGTGAGCTGCACCTGCAGAAAAAGGGCCCTTAGAGGTACCAGCAGCACCTCCTGAAGGCTGCCCAGTGAGGTGGGCTCCCCTGTGCCCACCCAGCCCCACTGCCTGAGGTGGCAGGGGCTGGGGACAAGGCCAAGGCTGACCACAGGCTCTGCCCCAGCACAGGTGGGGTCTCTGCCTGCAGCCAGGGTGGGTGGCCTTTGCACCACAGGGTCCCTGGTGGCAGCCCTGGGGCCAGCATAACCTCCTGTGTGAACCTCATCTGACACCCACACTTGCCCTGAAAAGTTACATTTCTGTTAAATTCAGCACTTTTGTTTCCTGAGCCCTCTCTCTCGTGTCTGTGGAAAGCACTTCACAGGTTGATTTGCCTCCTCCACACCTTTTTGCCATGTTCCTCTCCCTCAGGAGTCTCTTTCTCAGCATAAATAGATGCTATTTAGTTTCTCCTCACATGGAAGCTATTCCATACTTTCTTGCATTCTCATGTCTCTTACCACATGTCTAAAACTTATCACTCTCCCCTTTTTTTACAGTGAGAGATCAGGAGGGCAAAGAATTATCTCAGGTCTGGATGCACCAAGGGTTTGAGCAATGGCATAATGATATCTGCTGCTTCTGCTATCTTTGTTTCCGTCTTTCTGTCCACAGGGACACTGATTAAACCCCTCTTAATAATGTCACAGTGTCACTGTAGAGTTTTTCTTTTCTATTGTCACTTGTGTTGCATTTCAGAAAGGAAGAAGTATTTTTAGTAACGCGTGAAGCATAAAAGCAGGTGCTGCATCTTTCAGTTTCACAATTTAACCCAAATGGCTTTCTGTGTCATTAGCTTCATGCAGCCCCGCTGAAAAGAACTATAAACCACAATCTAGGCTAGTTTTTTTCCACATAAAATTTCCAGCAGCAGCATATGTGCTTGTCGTGTAGCTGGGGCTGCTCCAAGGCGTGCAGAAGTGCATTGGATGGGATCGTGCCCAAGTTCCCCCACAGTGCTGTGCTCATGAGAGCTGCCCAAGGCCTCACAGGGGGTTTTTTTTCAGCAAATCAAACATTGGTGGGCAGACTCACATATTCAATGGGTCCAGGCTAAGGGAATTTGGTGCCAGAGTAATTTAGTTCCCACCACCAACCACCTCCCAGCCACGATGGGTTTTCCTCTGAGAGGCCCATGCAGAGCTGATGCCCAGGTTGTCCATGAGGCCTCTGCAAAGATGTGAGCTGACACCAGCTCCCATGTCACAGGCAGCTCCTCTTAGCCCACCCTGTGCCAGCTCACATAAAATAAAACTGCAGATGTGGTTTCCAGTAGTGACACTGATATGGGTTAACCCAAATTTGGGGAATCCAAGCTAAAAGACACCTGATCCTTCAAAAACTGCAAGCTGTCCCATGGATTTCACTCAGTTATGGTGGGGGCAACAACCTCCTTGGCTAGGGAAGCAGCTACTGTTCCTTTTATTGCTAGTCCTGGAGCAAGCACATCTCAGCCAGATTGGAGACCCTGAGACATCAGTTTGTCCTGCTGGTTGGCAGCTTTTGCTTCTGCACCAGGTGCAGGGTACTTCTCAGGATGCTTTGCAAGCAGTCACCTCTGAGTGCCCAGCAGAACAGAGCCCATTCTCACACATGACCCCTTCTCAACTCTGTCACTGCTGCTGTGAGCCTGAGAAACTCTTCTCACTGCAGCCCACAGAACTCATGTGCTGCCCCAACCCACAGCCCATGTCCAGTTTGTTCTGTGCTGCAGGACCAGTAGCCTGGACTCTGTTGCATTCCAGGAAAAGTGTGAGCAAGACCTAAGCTTTAGGAGCTGCTCTTTGTCTTTGCCACAGCCATGGTGAGGCACACGTGGTGAATCAACTCAATCATTTGTTTCCTTGCTTTTCCACTAGCTTCCACCAGAAAGGTGGAGCCTGTTGTGATGCTACAAGGTTTGAACTTGGGATCACTTACAATAGCCATGTTCATCCACTACTACTCTGTGGAAGCAATGTAAAAGGACAAGGCCTGGTTTGTGAAATTGGCCATCTGCTCCCACACAAACTGCATGATAGAATGCACAACTATTCCAATTAATACAGTGAACCATCTTTAAGCAATACAGATGATTTTGTACAAATTTTTGACTGCAGAAGATACCATCATCCTTTGCTCTAATTGTTCTTGATTTTATCTTCTTATCTTTTCATTTAAAGGAAAGGAATGACAACTTGCCTCACTGGGAGAGAAGTTTGCTGGTAGATGGATCAGGAGTAATTAGACCGAATGGTACTGCAAACTCCAGCAGACAAGATATCTCCATTACAGAGAGCAATGTTGTCATTTCTTTGACCATCCTCCCATCAATCCATCCATCAACAAATTAAAGCTGGCTAAAGAGCCACTTATCTTGAGTGCTTTTTATCCTGATTGCTGTCAATCTAGGTAAATAAACATTTTCCCTAGTCAGAGCTTACATATTTAACCACGTTTCAGGAGACAGTCCCCTTGCTACTCACACATCCAGCAAACCACAGGTTTATTGCTGTGTTTCCTGACTCACCTCACCCACATGTTGCAGCTCCATTGAATAAGCCCTGCTCCCTCTGCCTCCCTTTGGTTTGCCTTCGAAGATGGAATGACTGGGATAAAGTTGCAATAAAACTTGCAGACTGAGAAATGTCTAGAAATTAATTTTATTCCCTTTTATATCCTTGGGAAGGCCTGGTATCCTGTGCAGGATGTACAGCAATAATGAAACAAGGGTATGGAAGAAAAATTAAAAAGCAGAGCTTTATCAGCCAGGCTGCTTTGAGGAATGTGACAACACCACTGCATCTGTCTTCCATCGTTTAAACCTTGACACCACAGATTACTTTAGGGCTTCATGATGCACATAAACATGATATAAGCAGCATTTTATTTGCTGTCTAATAAATATGTATGTGCCAGTGAATGCACTGCTGAAGATATTACTTTCTTCCCATTATTTATTTTTCACTTAATTGATACACAGAGTATGGTTCACACTCTGCCTGCTGCCTATCAGGCAGGGGCAAAGGAGCAGTGGTCTCAGTTATTGGTGTTAATGTGTGCCTGGTGCAGTGGAAGTGGCACATTGGATAATGCTGCAGTGAGATTGATGCCTAAAAGTGGAAAGCTGTGCTTGAAGAAAGATAAGGATGGCTCTTCTGACAAGTTGGAGTCACCAACAAGCACTGTGGCACTGCCACTGATCCTCTCCCAGAGCCAGTGCAAACTCCAAACAGCATCTCCAGCCTTTTTCCTCTGGTGTAGCTGGCCTTGAACACCTCCCTGGCCACAGGCTTCTCCCTCTGATGCAGTTAGAGCAGCAGCAGAGGAAGGTTTGACTGTGCACACCCGGCGTGCTCCAAGCACAGAAACATCTCCTGAGATGACGACTCTGAAACAGCCATCCCAGAGCCTGGTACACCCCTGCTGCCCAGTGCTCCCCGTGCCCCACGTGTGCCCTCTCAATCTGGAGTGGCCTCTCTTTGCTGGAGAGGCTGTAACACACCCTGTCAAAGGCAGGAGAGGGCACAGCTGTGCTCTGAAGGCCATCGTGGTCGATGCCTTGGGAGAAGAACTCAGGGAGAACAACTTCCCCATGGACAGGAACAGAGCAGACATGGGAAGTAAGTGGCATAACCTTTCCTTACACCCATTTGTCTCCCTGCTGCCTGTTCTCAGCAGCTCAAGGCAAGAGTTTGCTGTAACATGGTGAAAAAAGAGGTGGCTTTTACACCCTTTTCATGGATGTTAAGCAATAGGTGCCCTCCTTTCCTCTGCCAAAACAACTCAATTCTTCTCTGTAGACAGATAAGGGCAACCAGATGATGGGTTTATATTCCTAATAATTTAATCAAACTCTACCTCAGGTTTTGCTCCTCATAAAACTGGTGTGGATCTGTTCCTGTTGAGTTCAGCAGCTGAACCTCAAAATTCCCTACCACCCCAGGAGCATCCATGTCCTGCCCTATGCCTCCACCAGGTCCTTGCACCTGTCCCAGGAGGCTGTGCACCTGTAAAATGGCATTTTTACCATAAATATGTCCATAGGCACAGGAAGGGGATCAGAGATGCAGAAGCAAAGTGGTCCTTTACAGATTTGGGAGTGCACAGAGCTGAAGGAGTTTGGTTCCCCCCTCTCAACACTCACAGGGGACAGTGACAAAGGTTCCCACTGTAGCCAGCCATCCTGGGGATGGTCTCTGGCATCTGCTGCCCTCATCCTGGAGCAGAGTCAGTGCCTCACTTCACCCAGAGGAGAACAATTCCCATCCTGAAGATCTTGGCAAGACACCTGAGGTGCCTGGTGGCGTTCCCTGTGTCCCACTCACGATGAGATGCCATGGTGCTCCCGCTGCCTGCCCGCTCATTAAATCTCTGCCACGCCTTCAGCACTGATATTCTGATCCAGCTCTTCCAATTCCAGCAGGGATGGCTCCTTGCTTGCTGCCAAAGGTGGGGAAGATGGCTGATCTGATGAGGCAGGAGTGGCCTCCATCTTTTAGCGCTTGATTTCCTCATCTTAACTCTGCATAAACACCACTTCTTTGCATTTATTTATACTCAAGTTTAAGTGCCTGTGCAAATTATAGCACAGACAGCCAGAACAGAAATGAGGCATTTAAATGGTAAATAAACACTGCCTGTGCATGGTGGTGCTTTTATAAATAATATCCCCTTTTAAGCTTTATTCTCTTCCATAGAGGAACATCACTTTTCAGAACATCTGAACCCGCAAACATCACACATCAATCTCTTTATATGCTTATTTAAAGAGCATATCAAACTATTTCTGCAAGCAAAAGGACTAAATTATCCATGAATTCCAGATAACCATCCTTAACCCAGAAAATGTCAACAGTTTTCTGTAATAATAGTCCCAAACATGGCAGCTGTCATGGTTGGAATGGTTTCCCTTTGATACCATAAGCCATACATTTCTGGAAACCAGAAAAAAAAATAAGCCATACATTTCTGGGAACAGGCTCTCCACTGAACACATTCTGATTTATTAGCACCATATATTCTCTTTATAAATTTGGTCCTGTAGCAATTCCTGGATAGTTTTGGCTGTTGCCCACAAAAATGTAAAGTAATAGAAAACCTCACAACAGCTTGCTTTATTCTTTGACTCCTTGCCATCTTTGAACTACCTCTGGATTGAAGGCCACCTTCCTGATGCATTTCTATTGCAATGTTTAGAATGCAAACCTATGAGCATCTACTAAATTCTACTTGTTAGGCTTGCAATAATTACTGCCCCAAACTACCTAATAAGCAGACATCCAGATTTGTGCCTGAAATGCTTTGGAGAGGATGCAGGTGGTTCATGTACACAGTCCTGAGCTGGGTGCTGTTTCAAACAACAAACATCCATGGTTAAATTCTGAATGATAGGAAGCATTGACCATAGAGAAATGTGTTTCTGAGCCCCAGATTTTGGGAATGCTAATAGCAGCATCCAATCTGTAGTGATATATTTGCTCTGAACTATCTGCAGATCCTTCACCTCAGGTAGCAGGGAAGGGGGTATGTTTCTTGTTCACATGCAAGTGGGAATCAAAAAATAGTCAAAATTTTCTAACTGCTGTCCAGAGGCTACCAGCTGCTGCCCAGCCACGTAGCACATCATTCCTAGCCTTTGCTTTCAAGGGGTGAGTGGAATGTGGACACAGAATGAGGTATCTGCTGTTTCCTTAGCTCCCAAAGTGCACAGCCTGACAAGGACCAGCTCGGCCCAGCTTTGATTCCTTGCCCACCCCACACTCCAGATTTAGTAAAAAATAACGGGGTGACTTCCCCGTGGGAAGATGATGCAGGTGGTGTAATGGTATGAAACAAGCAGTCAGGAATGAATTTGTCCAACTTGCTCACAGAGTTGATAAGACACCGGGGAGCTGCTTTGCTTTCCAGCCAGCAGTGGTGAGGGCAGTGATGGTGAGTGTGTCTGTGCTGTGGCAGAGCAGTTTCTGGCTCTGGGGCAGACCCAGCCACCCATGGTATGCCCCACAATGCTGTCCACTCTCCTGGGCAGCCCAGGCAGAGATGGGGATGGATGCAGGGACAAACACCCACCAGCCCTGCTGTTCCCAAGCAGTCCCCAGATGTGTCTGCAAGGTGCCATGCAAAAAGCTGGTGTTGCTCAGCCCTGTGGATGAGGTGCCTCTGGCCAAAACTGTCACCCTGCCAAGCACTGCCTTTCTCTGCACTTTCAACAAACATGATGAAAATGCCAATTGCAAGTTCAATTCAGCATGACTGTGGTCTTTTTTTTTTTTTCCTTCTGTCCCATAATCAGAATATGGTGGTGGGATTTATTGTAGGTGCAGTTTTGCCATTGTGCTGGAAGATGCAGAACTGAGAAAATATTGAATACTGTGGGAAAAAGGCTGAGGCAAAACACATGAGTGTAATACAGGCTCCTCCTAATGTGGTCTCTCAGAGTGGATAATAATATAAACATTCATCCATTAGAAAAAAACTACCCTTTACTGCCCCCCATTAAATACATTGGCAGTCCTATTAAAATACAAGTCAGATTTGTGTTTAATGATCTTGAAAGGAAAGTAATTGCTTGAGTATTACCATTCAAATGTTCTTACAGCAGCATATAATATTTACAGTCTAAGTGCCACTTCTGAGTGCTGTGTGGCACTGGAGATTGCCCAGCCTCTTCACAGAGAGAGAGCCCGTGTGCCTGAGAACCAGGGCACAAAGCTGATACACCCTCTGAGCACCAGGGAGCCTGTGAGGAACAGCCAAGCAATGGGCTGCACCATTTTTCAGTTTTAATAGCCTCTTGAAAGGAAAAAAGAATTCTCAACAAACCCACTCCAAGCCTGCAAAGGCAGGGCTTGAGCACCACAAATGCTTTCTCAGGTGAGGGGCTGTGCTGTTACTCAAAGGAGCCGAGCTCCTTGCTCTGTAAGCACCATGTGCCAGGAGCAGGACAAAATCAAGCTGAGATCTGTCATATTCTGCTCTACATTTTTGACCCTTGATGGTGCCTTAGTCAACATCATAGTCAACATCATTGTACTCAACACTTACATGTGTTTTTGTGGGAATATCCTCAAACAGAAGTTCCTTGTGGTGAAGAAATGTGAATGTCAATGGGAAAAGTGAATGTAAAGAGGAAGCAAAAGTATTTTTATTATTTTTATTTTTACAAGTCAGTACAGGAGAGTGTTTCACAAAGCATACAGCAAGAGCACCACCAAGAATATCAGAACTTTCCCATTGGGAAGAAGTGATGTCCAAGTCCTTTTTCCCTTCTCTCACCTGTCTTGCCCACCAAGGTCTGGGTCCCTCAGGTGTCAAGACGAATGGTGAAGGGCTGGGCTCGGTGTCTGTGTCTCTCCAGTGACTCACAACAGGCCCTGGAGGCAAAAATTTCCTGGTAATGTCTGCCCCATATTTTGTGCTTGTATAGGATCAGCCATCACCGAGCCTCCTGCACCCACCTATAAGCAAGATTAATTAAAAAATCCTAACGAACTCGAAAGGCCTGGAGCATTGCCTTTTGTTGGACGTGCTGGTTCTGAGAGTGACAGTCCTGCCAGAGTGAATCAGCTTTTACAGCCCCAGGTGCCACTGTCAGATGCCATCCCATGCAGGGAGGACAGCAAGGATGTGATGTGAAGGGAGGAGGGTGAGAGGCACTCAAGCCCCAGCACGTACCAATCAAACTGGTGCCATGGGCCAGATATTAATGCTGGAATTTGTGTTATTAATGTTAGAATTTTTGTTTGTATTTAATGTGAGATATAGTGTGTCTATAATCACTTTTTTTAGGTGTAATGGCTAATGTTTCTGTAAAGGAGCAGGCCATACACTTTATCCCCAGCACGTGGCTGACAAACTGCCTCCTCTCTCAGGAGATGTTATTCCCTGCAGAGTATGGGCTTGGATAGAACCCTTTCTCCATCTCAGGTGCTCACAGAGTGATGGTTGAGACAGTCCAGACATAGTGATTCCTTCACACTGAGGCCTTTCTAGATCACTCTCACCACAGAAAAGGCCTGTAAGGAGGTACAAAGGCAGTTCAGTTCATGTTTCTGCTGAATCCCTGGATGATGCCAGGGGCCTTGGTAGAAGTGGGAACAAAATGAAATCTCTGCTAGTGTTGTGAAATTCCTGTACACTCTTTATGAGCAAACATGAGGGAAGAGGAAGGCAAAGAACCAGGAAAAGGGAGAGGTTTGTGCAAACTCTAATAGCAGAGAAGAGTGGATACACCCTTCAGGTAACCAAGTGTCCACACCTCTCTTTGAAGGCAGGACCATCATTGCAGATACGTGTATGAATCCAGACCTCATGCATGCCCGTGGCAGTCTAGCTGTGTGCCAGGCAGGAACAGCTTGGCAAGCCAGTTTACTGACCCAAGAACTGGAAGTCAGCCCCACAGCCCTCTGCAGATTAGTACATCTTTGCATCAGGATGCTCAAGGAGTCCAAAACACTAACAGTGTTTTCTCTGGATCCTCCTGAGCCGTTCACCAGTGAACTGAAAAATACGACTGTGCTGAGTGATCTGGGATTTAGCTGAGCTCCTCATTATAGGTTTCTGATTCCCTCATTAGTGAGCTTTGAATTTCAAGCTGGAACAGATCAGGTACAATCAACAAACCCAGGGAAAAATGCATTGCTGCAATGTTGACATGACTTGCCTCAGCTTCGTGCCAACTAAACAATGCATCTGGATGGCACAACACGTTGCTCTTGAGAACCTGAACAAAGCTCTTGTGCTATTTTTGCAGCTGGGACTGGGTGCTATTCAGGGCTGGTGACCAACTGGTGGTGCTAATGCTTCATTGGATGGGAGGTGAAGAAGGGTTCATCACCTCTCACTAAACATGTACATTCATTACACAAACTCCCCCCCCCCCCCCACCGGGAATTACTAGGCAGCTCTCCCCAGCCTTGCAATTAAAACATCCAGCTTGAGTCTCAAAAGACACTTGTAGAAAAGAGTTACACATCTGTATCCTAAATTTCGTATGGCAGCACCTGGATCATGAGATCTTCAAGGAGCAGCCTCTTGCTTAGGTCACCCAATAATCCTTAGCCCCTATAATAGACTTTTGTGGGGGGTTTGTGTCTGTAAAATGCTCCTTGCCCGGGAGAGTGATTAGAAACTAACTTGCTTGCACAGAACTATGAAAGAATGAAGCATCAAGTAAGACAAGCCTGGGTTTAAGGGAGAGTTGGCCACAGTCAGAGCCAACAAGGCTGGCTGATAAAGCACAGTCTGGGCCTTGGTGGGTGTAGAAGGCTCTGGAGCCAAGTGTCACAGGCAGCACAGTCATTGCCTGCAACAGAAATAGACTCCATGAGCTGCAGGAGTGTGAAAATCAAATGAGAATCCTGTTACTTACTCAGGAAAGTGATACTCCTTCTAAAAAAGGCAAGGTGCCATTATTCATATTTGGCAGGGGCTGTTTAGGCTCTCAGAGGTTTGCATTTGGTGGCATTTGACAGCTCTGTCCCCTGGGTGCTGTGCTAAAGTCACCTGTTACAAGCAGGTCAGCGACACGCTGTATGAAGGATTGTCCTGAGAGGAGAAGGGAGGAACTGAGTCATTTCCTCTTGCAGCAGGCAGACTGTGAGAGGGAAACCCCTTTTCACACCAGCTCTGACCTGTGAGGACACTTTCTTGGAGAGACTGAGCAGGAGCTTCTCAGAGCAGCAGCGAGGAGTGGAAGGGGGGAACCACAGTGTGATAAGGTGGCAGACGACTCGTGATGCACCAGGTGATTACAGAGAAGAGTGTGTGCCTCCCTTCCCACTCTGTTTACCCACTCCCTGAAATCATCTTCCTCTGAGAGCTCCTGGAACGTGGGAGGAGTGAGGAGCCCCTGGGGCTGGCAGGAGGGGGCAGGCAAAGGGATGCCCCCCAGCAGTCCCACCCACAGTATTTGGGGTGGTGTCTGGAGGATATTCACACCTGGCACTTCCAGGGAAATAGCTAGAGATTACTGTGACTAGTAAGGAGCTGGCCTTTTTTCACATTTTCTCCAGTAACCACAGTTTTAGTACTATGAAACAACCCATTGGGAGACAAACCTATACTTTGGCCATTAATGCCAAATATCTCCACCATGAGCACTGTCTTATCTTTTGGTAGTGGAGTTCATTTTCTGGAGTTCAGGGGAGAACCAGTGCACTCTGTGAAGCCTTATCTCATAAAATGTAGGCATATAAAGTCTTCCTCTCTTGAGTAAAATGTCTGCAGGTACTGTGCAGGTTCCTCTAAAGCCAGGCTCAGGCAGGTCTCCTCCTCCCCACAGGAAGGGGCAGTGCAGGGGCCCAGGGGATGCTGTCCCACCAGCAAAGGCAGCCAAAGCAAAGAGGGCCCTGAACTTCACCTGCTGATGCTCTCTGGGTATCAAACTAAGCTGGCAATGGCAATTGTGAGCCTTTCTTCTGTCTGTCCTTCTGAAGAGGGCCTGGTGACCTCCAGTAGCCATCAGTTCCAGTTTCCCCCTTTATTTCCCCCCTCCATTCCAAACAGCCTGGTTTTTCTACTCCAAATCCTTTCCTAGTGGTTTTCTAAATTTCTTCTCTATGGGCAGTGCCCCTTCTTCTCCCCTCTCCCTATGCATCCTTCTCTCTGAAGGAGCAGCCCTGACAGCGGCTCTCCCCTTGGGATAATCACCCAGGAATGTTTGCTTCCTTTCTGGCACATCCTGCTCATTTCCCATACCCAGGCATATTAATATTCCAGCTATGATTGCCCTTTATCTTTCATTGGAGAACATTTCATTTCTGTCTCATTCAGAAAAAAAAAAAAAAAAATCAAATCGGTGCCAGGTTTTTAAAAAATGACAGCTTCTCTATTTTTTGTTGCAGGCACTTAAAATCTCAGCTGCTTTGGACTGCAGGATGTGCAGCCCCAAGAGGCACACACGTGTTGGGTGTTCAGGTCAGATAGCTGCAGACACAAGTGCCCAGCCGAATGCATGTCTGGTGATAGGCATTCCTAAATGCATTAATGCTGGATGCCACCACGTCAGAGCAGGGCTGGGGCTCAGGAATGGTGTGATGGGAATGCTGGGGACACAGGGCAGAGAGGACAGGCTGTGCTGGCAAGGGTGGCTGCGTTTCTGCATGCAGTCCTCATCTTCTGACATTTGAAAATGTGTTCCTTAATCTCCGCGGTGCAGGATTTGCTGTCAAGAAACATTGTCTGGGACGAGCTGTTGGGATTCAGACCATCAACCAAACATTAATTATTCCTCCAACTAAACCCTCAACAGCTAGGCTGGATAATACAAATGTAAAAAAAGAAATGAGGCTGAATCATGTTCAGTGCTTGAAATGTAGAATGCGCCGTGCTGTAGGAACAAACTCCAGTGCAGTATGCACAGGAGTGTTGAGACAGAGCAGGGGCAGACCCTCAGCTGGGGCTGGAACGTGCAGTGTTGGTGCATCAAAAGATGCCTTCCCCCCTTTAAGATCTGGAGCAGTTTTGTTTATTCTGAGAGTTTCCAGATCTGTCAGGTCACGCTGAGGAAAGCTGGAGCCAAGAGAAGAAATAAGATCTGTTAATCTCTTGTGATAGAAAACCTTATTTTTATTTTTTTTTTTAGTCATGCTTATGCAAGAAGCTGCTCAGACAGACAGAAGTAGTATAGGCCCTTGGAGAAGCTGCAACAGGTGCCTCCCCTTTCACCAGGCAAAGTGTCAGTGCCAAAGCACCAGAGCTTTTGGAAAGAAAGCTCTGTGTGTTGTAGTGACTGGGCAAGAGGCCTTCAGATCACGTAACCTGTGGCACCCCAAGCTGACTTCAGCACAGCTTTATATTTATAGCCCTGTGTTCCACATCTGGTTGAAATGCTTCATATCATCATGGCCTTGCCCTTGTATTCAGCTAGGCTAGAGATTAAGTATTTACATTTCAGTGTCCACAACTAAATGCTCTTAAACCCAAGCAAGGGGTTTAAAACCTTAGAGTGGAGCCATAAAGAGCTAATGAGAAGAATAAAAATCAGGTAGATAAAAAATGATGTAAGGTAGAGTCTTAATTTTTTATTATTAAGTTCACAGCGCATTAAATATTAAGTGTTCATAAACTTTGTTTTGTGCAGTGATAAATTAATAATCTCTACCTAGACATGTTCTTTTACGACAGGGAAGCTAAGAAACAGAGTACCAGAGGACCTTGTGTTGACAACCAAAGCTATTAGAATAGACTCCTTAATCTTCAATCATAAAAAGTAGATAATGTTATTTCTTATTACTATTAAATGCAAAGTGCCTTACTAGGAAACATATGTGCCATTACTAAAAATAACTGCCAGGGAATGTTTGGAGCAAGGAAGAAAAAGATGGTAGCAAATTATACCTTGAGATAAATCCAGTGAAATGTTCCCTGCTAATCTCTGCCATATAAAAACTGCTTTTTCAAATTATTCTTCTGATAGCTCATAACAGGTTGCATAAGGTTTATGTCTGAGCACCAAAACAGACAAGGTTTAACCCAGCATGTTGTACTTTAGATAACAGTCCCCAGCCTGGAGAAACCCCTGCTGACCTCCTCTTGGGCAGAGGAGGGTGGACTTGGTGTCTTCCACCTCATCTGCAAGCAGTGAACAACGCTTCCTTGATTAAAGCTAGGGGACTTCTGCAACTTTTGTCTGGGATTTAGCAACATTATTCATTCAGATGTTTCCTGTGGTTCATAAATAAGTGAGGAGGAGGTGTCATCCAGGCCAGTCCCCTCAAAGCCTAACTCCTTGACTGCAGAGCAGGCCATGGAGAAGCCTTTCCAGATGAAATGTAGCCTAAATGAAGGAATTAGGGGTTTGTAATAATTTACAGATGGCCTAGACAGCAAGCCCCTCCACTGGTTACTGCTGTAGCTCCCAGTACATGGAAGTAGAGGGGCTTTGAAGACCCAGGACAGCAGCACAGCTGGTAAAGAGCAGTTTCAAGGACCTAAAACCCCCTCCCAGTAAGGGTAGGACAAAATGCTGATTTGCCTGACCACACACAAATTTTTGAGCCCTGACACTTTCAATTTTTTTTTTCCCTAACTAGAAGTGAAAAGAGACTCGTTTGAAGTTACTATCAACGATTTTGAATGGATAAACCAAAACAAGCTGCCTCTGGACACATATTTGCCTTCCACACCCTCTGCGGCCTTTGGTTCCCCTGCGTGTTGCCTGCCCTGGGCTGCTGCCAGCCCCTCTGCCCTGCCACCTCCAGCCCAGCAGCGCAGCACGGGGCTCAGCCAGCTCCTGCCCCAGTTTTTGTTCTCATGCTGCTGAACGAGCCCGGCTGGGGCTGGGGCTGGGGCTGGGGCAGGAGCAACACGTGCTGCCCTTGTCTGTCTGTCTGTAACGGGCGGCGGCTCTGGCCCGGCCAGCTGATGGGAACTAGGACATGCCAGGGGCTGCGTCCTGCTCTTTCAGCTGCTGCAACGGCCCTGCGGCCAGCTGGAGCATTAAGGAGCCCAGCAGCTCCTGCCAGGCCGGCTCCCAGGCCAGCTTGAGGCAGTTGCCTGGGGAGGCAGGCTGGTGGAGGCAGTGACAGCGCAGCCCCGGGGTGCAGCAGCAGCTGCTGCTCGCTGACAGGCGGCCCCAGGCCCCCCGGTCCCTTTGGCATAGCCCCTTCCCCTCTTCCTTCCCCCTTGTGGGGGCTCTGGCCGCTTGCCTGCAGCCTTGCCCTGGCTCTGCCTCTCGCTCAGCGCTGGCCTCGCCACCAGGAGCCTGTCTTGTGCTCTCCCTCGGAGTCAAGGCAGGGGCCATCAGCGGCCCAGGGACACCCATCCTTAGTGTCAGGCTTCCTCCTCGCGCAGAAGAGGTTTCTGCCTCCCAGAAGCATCCTCAGATCCGTGCTCTGGGCATAGGGACACCTGTGCTGCGTTAGCTGCAAAAGCTAAAGCTTGAGAGACAGCAAAGCAGTGGGGAGAAGGGCTGGGTGGGCTCTCTTTCCTATCCTTCCTATTTCAAGGAGCCCTTTCAGAGATTCTGTATCTGCTCTTGTGCTGGGAGGATGTTCACTGCAGGGAGCTCATCCCCACTCCTGCAGCCAGGCCAGGCTCTGTGGGTGCTGCTTTGGAAAGGTGAACATGGAGAGGCTGGCACACCCCATCACCACCCTCAGCCCCTCCTGCCCTGCACCATTTCACAGAAAATTTCTGCGGAGAGCCACCCACAGGAGGCTGCTGTGTGTCAATCCCTCTCTCATCCTGCTCTAACACAAATAAAGAGCAGCCAGGGGACGGTGCCTGCTCTGTGTGCCAGCCCAGAGACACTGCTATTATTTTTCTCTATTATTTTTAATTTTATTTTTGCCCTGATGAAGAACAGGGAGAAGACATCCCTGAACTGATCACATCAGTGTTCTGAACTTTCAGGTGGAAACTACTGACATGTCAAAAAGGCAACCAGGGCTGCTGGAGCTCTGCAGGCACAGCCCAGTGAGTGGGCAGCCTGGTGCCAGCTGCCCAGCAACCTGAAGCACAGCCCCAAAACTAGATGAGCCTGACCATGCAGATCCCCCAGCTGCTGGGCTGGACATTGGCTACAGAAAAGTGCTATTGTCAGAAAGCACCTTCATAAAAGGCTGTCATTTTAGGGACACCTAGAGAAAGCACACAAAAAGGTCTCAAAGTGATAGACACTAACGACAGGGAGGGCTTATCCAAGCAGCTAATGGGGTTTAAGTGGGATAAGCCCAGGCTGACAGTGGCAGATACCATCGGTCAAACACCTGGACAGAAATACCTGCACTACCCAGCACTGGTGTTATTGGCTCAGCGCGAACCACAAGAGGCACGGTGCAGTCCAGCAGGATGAGTGGAAACCTCCACCTAGGAGAATTTAGGGTAAGCTCCTCAGCATTTAGTCCCAGGGTAGTTTAAATAGTTTTCTGCTTAAGGAATTGGCTCCGAAAATCCCTTTGTTAAGCACTTAAGTACAGGTCGGCTCTTGGGCACAGCCTCATGCCGGTAGCGCATCCCCCAAGGGCGCTGGCTCTGCGAGGAGCCGCTGCGGTGTGTGCTACCTGCAGGAGCGGGCTGCCCATCGCTGCTCGAGGGCTAAGCCTCGGGACCAGTGCTGGATGAACCTCAGGATCAGAGCTGCCTGAACCTCAGGATCAGTGTTGGCTGAGCCTCAGGATCAGTGCTGGCTGAGCCTCAGCATCAGTGGTGCCTGAACCTCAGGATCAGAGCTGGATGAACCTCAGGATCAGTGCTGGCTGAGCCTCAGCATCAGTGGTGCCTGAACCTCAGGATCAGAGCTGGATGAACCTCAGGATCAGTGCTGGCTGAGCCTCAGGATCAGTGCTGTCTGAACCTCAGGATCAGTGCTGCCAGAACCTCAGGATCAGAGCTGGATGAACCTCAGGATCAGTGCTGGCTGAGCCTCAGGATCAGTGCAGGCTGAACCTCAGGATCAGAGCTGGATGAACCTCAGGATCAGTGCTGGATGAACCTCAGCATCAGTGGTGCCTGAACCTCAGGATCAGAGCTGGATGAACCTCAGGATCAGAGCTGGATGAACCTCAGGATCAGAGCTGGATGAACCTCAGGATCAGTGCTGGCTGAGCCTCAGGATCAGTGCTGTCTGAACCTCAGGATCAGTGCTGCCAGAACCTCAGGATCAGAGCTGGATGAACCTCAGGATCAGTGCTGGCTGAGCCTCAGGATCAGTGCAGGCTGAACCTCAGGATCAGAGCTGGATGAACCTCAGGATCAGTGCTGGATGAACCTCAGCATCAGTGGTGCCTGAACCTCAGGATCAGAGCTGGATGAACCTCAGGATCAGAGCTGGATGAACCTCAGGATCAGAGCTGCCTGAACCTCAGGATCAGAGCTGGATGAACCTCAGGATCAGTGCTGGCTGAGCCTCAGGATCAGTGCAGGCTGAACCTCAGGATCAGAGCTGGATGAACCTCAGGATCAGAGCTGGATGAACCTCAGGATCAGTGCTGCCTGAACCTCAGGATCAGAGCTGGATGAACCTCAGGATCAGAGCTGCCTGAACCTCAGGATCAGAGCTGGATGAACCTCAGGATCAGTGCTGGATGAACCTCAGGATCAGAGCTGGATGAACCTCAGGATCAGTGCTGGCTGAGCCTCAGGATCAGAGCTGGATGAACCTCAGCATCAGTGCTGGCTGAGCCTCAGGATCGGTGCTGTTTGAACCTCAGGATCAGTGCTGCCTGAACCTCAGGATCAGTGCAGGCTGAAGCCTCCGGATCAGAGCTAGATGAACCTCAACATCAGTGCTGGATGGAGCTTCAGGATCAGTGCTGGCTGAGCCTCAGGATCGGGGCTGGCTGGAGCCTCAGGATCATTGCTGGATGGAGCCCCAGGACCAGCGCTGGCTGGAGCCCTCTCCCTCGGTGTGAGTTGCAGCACACTCAGCTCCGTGGGCATCGCTCCCAGCCCCACAGAGGGGCTGTGCTGCCTCAGCCGAGGTGCCTGCTCCTCCGAGCTGCCTCCCAGGAGCGCTGCTGCTCAGTTATCCTTTCCCTCTGTGGCTTTTTTAAAATTCCCGTTTCGTTTCCTTTTTTATTTTTTCACCTGCTCCACCTTTCTGCGGTGCGCTTGCCAGGTACGGCGTTGCTTTGTCATTATAATATATTTATTTACATCGTGAACCCAACTGCAGCTGGACCTCTCCAAAGGAGCAAAACTATAGGTGACAAAGCTCTCCATTTGTGTACTTCGGAGTCATTTGGTCAAGTAAAGCTGCTGTATGTAAACCTCACATTCACTGCATAACAATTGAAGTTCTTATGCGCAGGGCTTTTTATTTTCCAATCAGCAGCCCTGAGTTGGGACTTTTGGGGGAAACTGGTAGCTCTGGGCAGCTTTGAAGCATCACAAGTGGAGGGTTTTGTCTCCAGAAGATTTACTAGCAGCGATCTTTTCTTCAACCGTTTTATTAGCCTCCTTTTACATATGTATAGCAGTGAGGGGGTAAAACCTGTTGTTGGTGAAGTATAGAGCCTATTTCCCCCGTGGTATTCACACACACACACACAAAAAAAAAAAAAAATTGTGTGAAAAAATTGTTGCCCAGAGCCTCCCCAAGTCTTGAAATTCAGCTTAGCACCATGAGGTGCTAATTTTCAAACCCTTCCAGCCTTCTCCACCCCCAACCCCCTCTTTTTTAAAGGTTGAAGCTGGGGTAACAAATTCAGCAGTGAGAATGGATGCCCTGCCCTTGGCTTCCTGGAGCTGCCAGAATAAATCTGGACCCCCTGGCCAAAACGCTGAAAAGTTTTCACCCACTTAACATGGGTTTTATAATTTTAAATCACAAGTTCTTGTTGAATTGAGCCCTGTTGGGTGGACAAATTGGACAAGAAAAGTTTAAATGTTACCACTTTGGCTTCTCCTCAAGTGGTGCTGAGCACAGATGTTTGAGGGGGCCATCATGTCCCCGTAAGAATGGGGGCTTTGTGTGCATAACCTTACAAAGGGCAGAATAGCCCTGCTTTGCTGCCAGCCACAGGATCATCCTATCTTTATGTGTTGATTTATTAGGCCAGGGATGAATGAAACTGTAATTAATATTACTGAAGCATTAGAGTCTATTTAATTTAAATGCCACTGAATATTTCACTTTCAGTTGGGAGTGACAATGTGTTCGGGACTGTTGGTGAAAGCCTCAGCCATCTGTTACCCCTACTAAGAAGGGAAGACAAGAGAGACACAGGGCGACAGAGAGCATTGGGCTTTGTGGCTTTTCCAAGCCTCCAGGATCATCATTCAACTCAAGGGCAGCCAAGGAACATTCCTGCACACACTGGACCCTCAGTGTGTAGGGGAAAGGCCTGAAAGGCTACAGGGGCAGCACATCTCCCTGGAGGATGGAGAGAGGGGCAGACAGAGGCACAAAGGTGGAGATTTACAGTAAGTGCACGTGTAAAAACACACCTAAAATGTGTCTGAGCACGTGCAAACCAAGCACCCTGGCAGCAGAAGGAGGGCAGAGCAGGAAACTGGTCGACCTATAGATGGTGTAAAAATATTTTGAAAGGGGGAAAAGGAGGGAGGAAAGAGCCAAGGCAAGGTTTTAATTAGCCTAAGCAGTGAGGTTCCAGTCCAGCTCCACTGTAGCAAACATCCAAGCTTTGACTTGATGGGTATCCCAGTGCTGGGAGCATGAGACCTTCCCCATGAGCTGCTGCTGCAAAGTGGCCTCCACCAGCCCAAACAACAACAACAACAACAAAAAGCACGGAGGGGGAAATAAAAAGGGCAGCAGTGAAGGTAGCAGGCTCTGTCCCCGAGAAATGCCGTGGGGCATGAAATGAGCAGGCGGTGAAGCATCACCTTTGCTCCTGCAGCGCCAGGGGAGGGTCCGGGCAGAGCCAGGGGCTGGGAGCTGCGGTGGGAGGAGTGTGCCGGGGCGGGCGGCTGGGCAAGGACGCGGGTGGGAGGCTCCGTAGTCCGTGGGATGGTAATTAGCACAGTGGGTTTTCTTATAATTGGGATCGTTTGTTCTCCCAGCTTTTCTCCTGCGAACTGATTTCGTGCCAGAGGGAAGCCGTGTGACTCACACCTTGCCATGCCAATTAGCTGATAAACATCAAATGTAAACAAAGATGGCCTAATTAAGACTAGTCGCCCAACCTCTACATGCATCTTGTCAAAATCCCACCAGCCTTTCACATCCAGACTTATTTTCTTGTTTGCTGGGACTAAATTAGCGGCTTTGCTCAAGAGCCTCTTATCTTCGAGGGAATCTCAGAGCAGGTAATGAGGAAAATTGGGAGCTGGCCCCAGGAGCTGTGTCACCCCCTCCATCTCAGTAGGTGCCCAAGGCCGAGGGCAGGGATTTGTCTGCCACCGGGTAATGCTGGAGGCTGCCCCGGCAGCCGCATCCCGAGGTATTCACTCCATTTGTCTGCCTGAGTGCTACTATCTGTAGGTGAAATCTGTGATGTTCGTGTCTCCCGCTGCTCCCACCTGCTGTGAAAATTCATCAATCAGAGTCCCCGGCTCACCGCCCGGGGAGTTATTTGCACTTTGGAGCGGAGGTGTAGGACAGCCACACGTCCCAGCAGCAGCAGCGTTTCACAGCCACCTGAGGTCGGAGCACAGCATCACACAGGTGAGCTGCAGCAGAGGAACAAGCCCAGGGAGGAGCTTTTATCCCAACAGGTATCCTAATGAAATCCATAGGATTGGTGCGTGGCATTATAAATTTTTTTAAAGGGCCAGACATATCAGCGGGACATCTGGACCAGCCCTCTGCATCAAGACAAGATCCCCTGGGACTGCCACAGCCCATCCCAGCAGCCTGGCCTGGCTGCTCATTGGCCTTGCTTCAAACCTCAAAGGGCTTTGAACCAAATCCCTTTGCCTCACACGGAGCCCCTTTGCTGCAGTCCGACCCAGGAGGAGCACAAGACAGCAAGCCATCCCCTTTGCCACTGTCTTTAAGGAGCTTGGAGGTTGTTATAATCTCTCCCTCCTCAGAAGAGCACCTTCTCCTCTTTAAGCTCAGCAGCTCCAGGTCATTGATCTGTTCTGAGAAAATCCTGTTTTCCAAGCCTTTCATAAGTTTCAGTGCTCAACGCTGAAGGCTCTTCAAGGCTCTCTGTTTCTCCTAAAATAAAACATCCAAATAGGAACGTGGCACCCACCTGGCTGCCCTTCACCCCACCCCTGGTTTTATCACACTTGCCCCTCCTACAATTGTACCTTGCTCCTTCCAGACCCAAATGGTCATCCTGAATGCCATCCCACATCTCTGCATGTCACTGGGCCTCTGCTTTGGGTCATCTGAGAATAGAATTGGGTGACTGTCCTGGTTTAGGGCAAATTTGGGAGGAAACCTACAAAGGGGGTTCCTCTGGAAACCAAACTTCAAAAGGCCCCTCCTCCCAGCTGATCCGGGAAAAAACTTCCTCAGAGAAAAGTGGAAAAATCTATTTATTTTACAAACAAGATGCCCACAAGCACAAAGAATGAATAATATGAAACAATAAAATAATAAAAAGAGAGATGGAAAACTGAGAAAGCGCTTGCCCTGGGTGCAGCTCAGCTCCCTCAGCCTCTCACCAGCCCCACACCCTCCGGAGCTCCAGGCCCAGCCAAAGGTTGCTTTGCTGCATATTCTCCAGCTGGAAGCAGAGGGAAGAAGGGAGTCCCTGACAGAATCCTGGAATGCTTGTGGCTGGAAGGGACCCTGCCCATGGTTCCATCCAGGGTGAGGATGCCATGAGGGAGAGGTGCCTCTGCCCCAGTGAAGGTGCAGAGGAGATCACAGGAGGACAACAAGTGGATTTTATTGGACATGGATTTTATTGAACAAGAAATGGGGCCTAGGGACGTAGAAGCAGTGGAGAGATCTCAGATGCAGAGAGAGAGCTCAGGAGATGATCTGTTGGATCACTCCTTCATTCTCTTTCTCTTCTTTCCCTTCTTCTGCTTCTTTCTCTTCATCTTCTTAATTGGTACTACTACTACTCTTTCTTCTACTTTGTCTTACTCTTATTCTTCTTATTCCTATTTTAATTTTCATTCTTATTTACTACTACTATTTCTTCTTCCTTATCTTCTTATTCCTACTCCTATCCTTGTTTTTTTTTACTACTACTACTACTACTATTTCTTCTTTGTTATCTTCCTATTCCTACTCCTACTCCTACTCGTATCCATATTTTTTTACTACTACTACTATTTCTTCTTCGCTACCATCTTATTCCTACTCCTACTCCTACTCCTACTCCTACTCCTACTATTTTTTTCTACTACTACTATTTCTTAAACTTAACTTCCATTTGTTTTGAAAGAATGGCATGAGTCCTGCAGTCACATCCATGGACTGTAGAACTGTGCCCATTCTTCACAGATATAATCCCAAAGGAGCAGCATGGGATCCTTTCAGAATGAGGGGAAATGGCCTTTGATGCCACCAGGGAAGCTCCAGATTCAATATCAGAAGCAGTTTTCCTCTGACAGAGGGGTGAGGCATTGGCAGAAGTTCCCCAGGCGGGTGGTGGAGTTGCTGTCTCTGAAGAGTTGGAGAGTTGTGCGGAGGTGGCCCTTGGAGGTTTTGCAGGGCTGGTGGTGCTGCCAGGGTGCCAGTGACGCCGGGTGGTGACCATCAGGGTCTCCTGTCATCTTGGTGCCTGTGGGATTCCCTGCTGAGTGCCCGGCACCAAGTGTGCCCCCCGGCTGGCCAGAGCGGTGACTTTGGGAGATGTCGTGGGCAGTTGAGGCTGTGGGGCCGTGTCCAGGCCAAGGCCGCCCGTGTGGCTCCCCGGGGCCCTGCGCAGGCTCCGGGCCAGCCGCCATCTGCAGGCCCAGCCTGGTGCTGCTGTGGCACTACTCCTGTGGCTGTGGTGCCAGGCAGGGGCAGCGGAACAGAGCCCCCAGCGCCCTCAGTGCCCGCCTGAGGTGGCGGCGCCATTTGCTGAGGGGAGCCGGCTGGGGAGCTGAGGGGCTGCAGGGGCCGTGCAGGGCAGGCCCCGGGCTCTGTGGCCCTGCCTCGGGCCCCTGCTGGGCCACGGAGTCTTCGCTGTCCAGGGAGGAAAGCGAGGAGGCACTGAGTGACTCTGATGACTGTTCCTCAGCCCAGGCCTCCCGCGGGACGGGCACTGGCAGCCCATCTGCCCCATGACGTGCCAGGCTGTGGGCCTTGCCTTCATCTCCACACAGCTCGAGGACGCTGCAGCTGTCTTCCTCCAGCTGTGGGGGAGTGACCCCGAAGGTGAAGATGCTGACGGCGTCCCCGCTGCTGTTGCCTTCCTCCAAGAAACTGTCTTGGCTGCTGAGGTCCCAGGCTGACAGTTCTCCGTTCCACAGCTCTGGCTCGTCGCTCTCTTCCCAGTCAGAGAGGTCTGGAGAGCTGCTGACCTCTTCTTGGAACTGCTCTGGCTCTGCCTCACCTTGAGACTCTTGGGAAGGCCCAGACTGGGGGTTGTATTCCCAGTCTTCATCATCCCCAGCTGGGCTCTCCTCCCTGCTCCCTTCCTCTGCCAGGAGCGACCCCTCCTCTGCCTCCTCCTGCTGCTCACTGGGGGTCTGGGCTCCCAGCAGTCTGGGCACTTGGTGGAATTCAGAGTCTCTCACCTCCTCCTGCAGCTGAAGACCTTGGGCCGAATGGCCTCCGCTCTGCCAAGGCTCGTCACCCGTGTCAGGATCCTGCTCTTCTTCCCCGATGGCAAGGGCCCCCTCATCCTCCTCAGTGGAGGCCTGTGGCCAGACCGAGGCACCCACTGCCCCCATCAAGTGCTCGCTGAGGGCCTGGTCTTGTCCCCAGCTGGGCAGGGGGCTGGGTGGCGTGGAGGAGTTGGAGTTTGTCTTCTCCTCCTCCATCTCTGTAGTCCTGTAGCACGGACCGATCCCAGGAGCTGCTTCCTTCTGCGAGAGTGGCTCGCACGGGACTGTGCACCCAGGGCCCTGCGCCCTTTAGATACCCTCAGCGGTGGAACTCTCTGATGTCACAATGGTCTCTGGGCACCACCATGTTCCGCATCATCAAGGGCCCTGTGTCACAAAGAGCCACACCTGGCATCCCCTCAGCAGCCAAGCCCACTGGAAGCTGCATGGAGGAGCCCCCAGAGTTGGGCCCTTGTAGGCCTTGGTGTGCCCAGGCCCCTCCCATGGTCCCAGTCTGGGAAAGAAGAACTTCTTTGGAGAAAAGTGGAAAAATCTATTTATTTTACAAACAAGATGCCCACAAGCACAAACAATGAATAATATGAAACAATAAAATAATAAAAAGAGAGATGGAAAACTGAGAAAGTCCTTGCCCTGGGTGCAGCTCAGCTCCCTCAGCCTCTCATCAGATCCCCACTCCCTCCGGAACTCCAGGCCCAGACAAACGTTGCTTTGCTGCATATTCTCCAGCTGGAAGCAGAGGGAAGAAGGGAGTCCCTGACAGAATCCTAGAATGCTTGTGGCTGGAAGGGACCCTGCCCATGGTTCCATCCAGGGTGAGGATGCCATGAGGAAGAGGTGCCTCTGCCCCAGTGAAGGTGCAGAGGAGATCACAGGAGGACAACAAGTGGATTTTATTAGACATGGATTTTATTGAACAAGAAATGGGGGCTAGGGACGTAGAAGCAGTGGAGAGATCTCAGATGCAGAGAGAGAGCTCAGGAGATGATCTGTTGGATCACTTCTTCATCCTCTTTCTCTTCTTTCCCTTCTTCTGCTTCTTTCTCTTCATCTTCTTAATTGCTACTACTACTACTCTTTCTTCTACTTTGTCTTACTCTTATTCTTCTTATGCCTATTTTAATTTTTATTCTTATTTACTACTACTATTTCTTCTTTGTTATCTTCTTATTCCTACTCCTACTCCTATCCTTATATTTTTACTACTACTACTATTTCTTCTCTATCGTCCTATTCCTATTCCTACTCCTATTCCTATTCCTACACCTACTCCTACTCCTATTATTTTTTTTTCCTACTACTCTTTCTTAAACTCAAGATTAATTTGTTTTGGAAGAATGGTATGACTTCTGCAGTCACATCCATGGACTGTAGAACTGTGCCCATTCTTCACAGATATAGTCCCAAAGGAGCAGCATGGGATCCTTTCAGGATGAGGGGAAATGGCCTTTGATGCCACCAGGGAAGCTCCAGATTCAATACCAGAAGCAGTTTTTCTCTGACAGAGGGGTGAGGCATTGGCAGAAGTTCCCCAGGCGGGTGGTGGAGTTGCTGTCTCTGAAGAGTGGGAGAGTTGTGCGGAGGTGGCCCTTGGTGGTTTTGCAGGGCTGGTGGTGCTGCCAGGGTGCCAGTGACGCCGGGTGGTGACCATCAGGGTCTCCTGTCATCTTGGTGCCTGTGGGATTCCCTGCTGAGTGCCCGGCACCAAGTGTGCCCCCCGGCTGGCCAGAGCGGTGACTTTGGGAGATGTCGTGGGCAGTTGAGGCTGTGGGGCCGTGTCCAGGCCAAGGCCGCCCGTGTGGCTCCCCGGGGCCCTGCGCAGGCTCCGGGCCAGCCGCCATCTGCAGGCCCAGCCTGGTGCTGCTGTGGCACTACTCCTGTGGCTGTGGTGCCAGGCAGGGGCAGCGGAACAGAGCCCCCAGCGCCCTCAGTGCCCGCCTGAGGTGGCGGCGCCATTTGCTGAGGGGAGCCGGCTGGGGAGCTGAGGGGCTGCAGGGGCTGTGCAGGGCAGGCCCCGGGCTCTGTGGCCCTGCCTCGGGCCCCTGCTGGGCCACGGAGTCTTCGCTGTCCAGGGAGGAAAGCGAGGAGGCACTGAGTGACTCTGATGACTGCCCCTCAGCCCAGGCCTCCCGCGGGACGGGCACTGGCAGCCCATCTGCCCCATGACGTGCCATGCTGTGGGCCTTGCCTTCATCTCCACACAGCTCGAGGACGCTGCAGCTGTCTTCCTCCAGCTGTGGGGGAGTGACCCCGAAGGTGAAGATGCTGACATTGTCCTCGCTGCTGTTGCCTTCCTCCAAGAAACTGTCTTGGCTGCTGAGGTCCCAGGCTGACAGTTCTCCGTTCCACAGCTCTGGCTCGTCGCCCTCTTCCCAGTCAGAGAGGTCTGGAGAGCTGCTGACCTCTTCTTGGAACTGCTCTGGCTCTGCCTCACCTTGAGACTCTTGGGAAGGCCCAGACTGGGGGTTGTATTCCCAGTCTTCATCATCCCCAGCTGGGCTCTCCTCCCTGCTCCCTTCCTCTGCCAGGAGCGACCCCTCCTCTGCCTCCTCCTGCTGCTCACTGGGGGTCTGGGCTCCCAGCAGTCGGGGCACTTGGTGGAATTCAGAGTCTCTCACCTCTTCCTGCAGCTGAAGACCTTGGGCCCAAACGCCTCCGCTCTGCCGAGGCTCATCACCCATGTCAGGATCCTGCTCTTCTTCCCCGATGGCAAGGGCCCCCTCATCCTCCTCAGTGGCTGCCTGTGGCCAGACCGAGGCACCCACTGCCCCCACCAAGTGCTCGCTGAGGGCCTGGTCTTGTCCCCAGCTGGGCAGGGGGCTGGGTGGCGTGGAGGAGTTGGAGTTTGTCTTCTCCTCCTCCATCTCTGTAGTCCTGTAGCACGGACCGATCCCAGGAGCTGCTTCCTTCTGCGAGAGTGGCTCGCACGGGACTGTGCACCCAGGGCCCTGCGCCCTTTAGATACCCTCAGCGGTGGAACTCTCTGATGTCACAATGGTCTCTGGGCACCACCATGTTCCGCATCATCAAGGGCCCTGTGTCACAAATGGCCACACCTGGCATCCCCTCAGCAGCCAAGCCCACTGGAAGCTGCATGGAGGAGCCCCCGGAGTTGGGGCCTTGTAGGCCTTGGTGTGCCCAGGCCCCTCCCATGGTCCCAGTCTGGGAAAAAAGAACTTCTTTGGAGAAAAGTGGAAAAATCTATTTATTTTACAAACAAGATGCCCACAAGCACAAACAATGAATAATATGAAACAATAAAATAATAAAAAGAGAGATGGAAAACTGAGAAAGCCCTTGCCCTGGGTGCAGCTCAGCTCCCTCAGCCTCTCACCAGATCTCCACTCCCTCCGGAGCTCCAGGCCCAGCCAAACGTTGCTTTGCTGCATATTCTCCAGCTGGAAGCAGAGAGAAGAAGGGAGTCCCTGACAGAATCCTGGAATTCTTGTGGCTGGAAGGGACCCTGCCCATGGTTCCATCCAGGGTGAGGATGCCATGAGGGAGAGGTGCCTCTGCCCCAGTGAAGGTGCAGAGGAGACCACAGGAGGACAACAAGTGGATTTTATTGGACATGGATTTTATTGAACAAGAAATGGGGGCTAGGGACGTAGAAGCAGTGGAGAGATCTCAGATGCAGAGAGAGAGCTCAGGAGATGACCTGTTGGATTACTTCTTCATTCTCTTTCTCTTCTTTCCCTTCTTCTGCTTCTTTCTCTTCTTCTTAATTGCTACTACTACTACTCTTTCTTCTACTTTGTCTTATTCTTTTTATTCCTATTTAAATTTTTATTCTCATTTAATACTACTATTTCTTCTTTGTTATCTTCTTATTCCTACCCCTACTCCTATCCTTATTTTTTTTACTACTACTACTATTTCTTCTCTATCGTCTTATTCCTATTCCTACTCCTACTCCTAGTCCTATTCCTATTCCTATTCCTACACCTACTCCTACTCCTATTATTTTTTTTTCCTACTACTATTTCTTAAACTCAACTTTAATTTGTTTTGGAAGAATGGTATGAGTCCTGCAGTCACATCCATGGACTGTAGAACTGTGCCCATTCTTCACAGATATAATCCCAAAGGAGCAGCATGGGATCCTTTCAGGATGAGGGGAAATGGCCTTTGATGCCACCAGGGAAGCTCCAGATTCAATACCAGAAGCAGTTTTCCTCTGACAGAGGGGTGAGGCATTGGCAGAAGTTCCCCAGGGAGGCGGTGGAGTCGCTGTCTCTGAAGAGTTGGAGAGCTGTGCGGAGGTGGCCCTTGGTGGTTTTGCAGTGCTGGTGGTGCTGCCAGGGTGCCAGTGACGCCGGGTGGTGACCATCAGGGTCTCCTGTCATCTTGGTGCCTGTGGGATTCCCTGCTGAGTGCCCGGCACCAAGTGTGCCCCCCGGCTGGCCAGAGCGGTGACTTTGGGAGATGTCGTGGGCAGTTGAGGCTGTGGGGCCGTGTCCAGGCCAAGGCCGCCCGTGTGGCTCCCCGGGGCCCTGCGCAGGCTCCGGGCCAGCCGCCATCTGCAGGCCCAGCCTGGTGCTGCTGTGGCACTACTCCTGTGGCTGTGGTGCCAGGCAGGGGCAGCGGAACAGAGCCCCCAGCGCCCTCAGTGCCCGCCTGAGGTGGCGGCGCCATTTGCTGAGGGGAGCCGGCTGGGGAGCTGAGGGGCTGCAGGGGCTGTGCAGGGCAGGCCCCGGGCTCTGTGGCCCTGCCTCGGGCCCCTGCTGGGCCACGGAGTCTTCGCTGTCCAGGGAGGAAAGCGAGGAGGCACTGAGTGACTCTGATGACTGCCCCTCAGCCCAGGCCTCCCGCAGGACGGGCACTGGCAGCCCATCTGCCCCATGACGTGCCAGGCTGTGGGCCTTGCCTTCATCTCCACACAGCTCGAGGACGCTGCAGCTGTCTTCCTCCAGCTGTGGGGGAGTGACCCCGAAGGTGAAGATGCTGACGGCGTCCCCGCTGCTGTTGCCTTCCTCCAAGAAACTGTCTTGGCTGCTGAGGTCCCAGGCTGACAGTTCTCCGTTCCACAGCTCTGGCTCGTCACTCTCTTCCCAGTCAGAGAGGTCTTGAGAGCTGCTGACCTCTTCTTGGAACTGCTCTGGCTCTGCCTCACCTTGAGACTCTTGGGAAGGCCCAGACTGGGGGTTGTATTCCCAGTCTTCATCATCCCCAGCTGGGCTCTCCTCCCTGCTCCCTTCCTCTGCCAGGAGCGACCCCTCCTCTGCCTCCTCCTGCTGCTCACTGGGGGTCTGGGCTCCCAGCAGTCTGGGCAATTGGTGGAATTCAGAGTCTCTCACCTCTTCTTGCAGGTGAAGATCTTGGGCCGAAAGGTCTCCGCTCTGCCAAGGCTCGTCACCCATGTCAGGATCCTGCTCTTCTTCCCCGATGGCAAGGGCCCACTCATCCTCCTCAGTGGCTGCCTGTGGCCAGACCGAGGCACCCACTGCCCCCATCAAGTGCTCGCTGAGGGCCTGGTCTTGTCCCCAGCTGGGCAGGGGGCTGGGTGACGTGGAGGAGTTGGAGTTTGTCTTCTCCTCCTCCATCTCTGTAGTCCTGTAGCACGGACCGATCCCAGGAGCTGCTTCCTTCTGCGAGAGTGGCTCGCACGGGACTGTGCACCCAGGGCCCTGCACCCTTTAGATACCCTGAGCGGTGGAACTCTCTGATGTCACAATGGTCTCTGGGCACCACCATGTTCCACATCATCAAGGGCCCTGTGTCACAAAGAGCCACACCTGGCATCCCCTCAGCAGCCAAGCCCACTGGAAGCTGCATGGAGGAGCCCCCGGAGTTGGGCACTTGTAGGCCTTGGTGTGCCCAGGCCCCTCCCATGGTCCCAGTCTGGGAAAGAAGAACTTCTTTGGAGAAAAGTGGAAAAATCTAATTATTTTACAAACAAGATACCCACAAGCACAAACAATGAATAATATGAAACAATAAAATAATAAAAAGACAGATGGAAAACTGAGAAAGCCCTTGCCCTGGGTGTAGCTCAGCTCCCTCAGCCTCTCACCAGATCCCCACTCCCTCCAGAGCTCCAGACCCAGCCAAAGGTTGCTTTGCTGCATATTCTCCAGCTGGAAGCAGAGGGAAGAAGGGAGTCCCTGACAGAATCCTGGAATTCTTGTGGCTGGAAGGGACCCTGCCCATGGTTCCATCCAGGGTGAGGATGCCATGAGGGAGAGGTGCCTCTGCCCCAGTGAAGGTGCAGATGAGACCACAGGAGGACAACAAGTGGATTTTATTGGACATGGATTTTATTGAACAAGAAATTAGGGCCAGAGACCTAGAAGCAGTGGAGAGACCTCAGATGCAGAGAGAGAGCTCAGGAGACGATCTGTTGGATCACTCCTTCATTCTCTTTCTCTTCTTTCCCTTCTTCTGCTTCTTTCTCTTCTTCTTCTTAATTGCTACTACTACTACTCTTTCTTCTACTTTGTCTTATTCTTCTTATTCCTATTTAAATTTTTATTCTCATTTACTACTACTACTTCTTCTTCATTATCTTCTTATTCCTACTCCTATCCTTGTTTTTTCTTACTACTACTACTATTTCTTCTTCGCTATTGTCTTATTCCTACTCCTACTCCTACTCCTATTCCTACTCCTACTCGTACTCCTACTCTTATTATTTTTTTTTTACTACTACTATTTCTAAAACTCAACTTTAATTTGTTTTGAAAGAATGGTATGAGTCCTGCAGTCACATCCATGGACTGTAGAACTGTGCCCATTCTTCACAGATATAATCCCAAAGGAGCAGCATGGGATCCTTTCAGGATGAGGGGAAATGGCCTTTGATGCCACCAGGGAAGCTCCAGATTCAATACCAGAAGCAGTTTTCCTCTGACAGAGGGGTGAGGCATTGGCAGAACTTCCCCAGGGAGGCGGTGGAGTCACTGTCTCTGAAGAGTTGGAGAGTTGTGCGGAGGTGGCCCTTGGTGGTTTTGCAGTGCTGGTGGTGCTGCCAGGGTGCCAGTGACGCCGGGTGGTGACCATCAGGGTCTCCTGTCATCTTGGTGCCTGTGGGATTCCCTGCTGAGTGCCCGGCACCAAGTGTGCCCCCCGGCTGGCCAGAGCGGTGACTTTGGGAGATGTCGTGGGCAGTTGAGGCTGTGGGGCCGTGTCCAGGCCAAGGCTGCCCGTGTGGCTCCCCAGGGCCCTGCGCAGGCTCCGGGCCAGCCGCCATCTGCAGGCCCAGCCTGGTGCTGCTGTGGCACTACTCCTGTGGCTGTGGTGCCAGGCAGGGGCAGCGGAACAGAGCCCCCAGCGCCCTCAGTGCCCGCCTGAGGTGGCGGCGCCATTTGCTGAGGGGAGCCGGCTGGGGAGCTGAGGGGCTGCAGGGGCTGTGCAGGGCAGGCCCCGGGCTCTGTGGCCCTGCCTCGGGCCCCTGCTGGGCCACGGAGTCTTCGCTGTCCAGGGAGGAAAGCGAGGAGGCACTGAGTGACTCTGATGCCTGCCCCTCAGCCCAGGCCTCCCGCGGGACGGGCACTGGCAGCCCATCTGCCCCATGACGTGCCATGCTGTGGGCCTTGCCTTCATCTCCACACAGCTCGAGGACGCTGCAGCTGTCTTCCTCCAGCTGTGGGGGAGTGACCCCGAAGGTGAAGATGCTGACGGCGTCCCCGCTGCTGTTGCCTTCCTCCAAGAATCTGTCTTGGCTGCTGAGGTCCCAGGCTGACAGTTCCCCGTTCCACAGCTCTGGCTCGTCGCCCTCTTCCCAGTCAGAGAGGTCTGGAGAGCTGCTGACCTCTTCTTGGAACTGCTCTGGCTCTGCCTCACCTTGAGACTCTTGGGAAGGCCCAGACTGGGGGTTGTATTCCCAGTCTTCATCATCCCCAGCTGGGCTCTCCTCCCTGCTCCCTTCCTCTGCCAGGAGCGACCCCTCCTCTGCCTCCTCCTGCTGCTCACTGGGGGTCTGGGCTCCCAGCAGTCTGGGCACTGGGTGGAATTCAGAGTCTCTCACCTCTTCCTGCAGCTGAAGATCTTGGGCCCAAACGCCTCCGCTCTGCCAAGGCTCGTCACCCATGTCAGGATCCTGCTCTTCTTCCCCGATGGCAAGGGCCCCCTCATCCTCCTCAGTGGCTGCCTGTGGCCAGACCGAGGCACCCACTGCCCCCATCAAGTGCTCGCTGAGGGCCTGGTCTTGTCCCCAGCTGGGCAGGGGGCTGGGTGGCGTGGAGGAGTTGGAGTTTGTCTTCTCCTCCTCCATCTCTGTCGTCCTGGAGCACGGACCGATCCCAGGAGCTGCTTCCTTCTGCGAGAGTGGCTCGCACGGGACTGTGCACCCAGGGCCCTGCGCCCTTTAGATACCCTCAGCGGTGGAACTCTCTGATGTCACAATGGTCTCTGGGCACCACCATGTTCCACATCATCAAGGGCCCTGTGTCACAAAGAGCCACACCTGGCATCCCCTCAGCAGCCAAGCCCACTGGAAGCTGCATGGAGGAGCCCCCGGAGTTGGGCACTTGTAGGCCTTGGTGTGCCCAGGCCCCTCCCATGGTCCCAGTCTGGGAAAAAAGAACTTCTTTGGAGAAAAGTGGAAAAATCTATTTATTTTACAAACAAGATGCCCACAAGCACAAACAATGAATAATATGAAACAATAAAATAATAAAAAGAGAGATGGAAAACTGAGAAAGCCCTTGCCCTGGGTGCAGCTCAGCTCCCTCAGCCTCTCACCAGATCCCCACTCCCTCCGGAGCTCCAGGCCCAGACAAAGGTTGCTTTGCTGCATATTCTCCAGCTGGAAGCAGAGGGAAGAAGGGAGTCCCTGACAGAATCCTGGAATGCTTGTGGCTGGAAGGGACCCTGCCCATGGTTCCATCCAGGGTGAGGATGCCAAAGGGGAGAGGTGCCTCTGCCCCAGTGAAGGTGCAGAGGAGACCACAGGAGGACAACAAGTGGATTTTATTGGACATGGATTTTATTGAACAAGAAATGGGGGCTAGGGACGTAGAAGCAGTGGAGAGACCTCAGATGCAGAGAGAGAGCTCAGGAGATGATCTGTTGGATCACTCCTTCATTCTCTTTCTCTTCTTTCCCTTCTTCTGCTTCTTTCTCTTCTTCTTCTTAATTGCTACTACTACTACTCTTTCTTCTACTTTGTCTTATTCTTTTTATTCCTATTTAAACTTTTATTCTCATTTAATACTACTATTTCTTCTTTGTTATCTTCTTATTCCTACTCCTACTCCTATCCTTATTTTTTTTACTACTACTACTATTTCTTCTCTATCGTCTTATTCCTATTCCTACTCCTACTCCTATTCCTATTCCTACACCTACTCCTACTCCTATTATTTTTTTTTCCTACTACTATTTCTTAAACTCAGCTTCCATTTGTTTTGGAAGAATGGTATGAGTCCTGCAGTCACATCCATGGACTGTAGAACTGTGCCCATTCTTCACAGATATAATCCCAAAGGAGCAGCATGGGATCCTTTCAGGATGAGGGGAAATGGCCTTTGATGCCACCAGGGAAGCTCCAGATTCAATACCAGAAGCAGTTTTCCTCTGACAGAGGGGTGAGGCATTGGCAGAAGTTCCCCAGGGAGGCGGTGGAGTCACTGTCTCTGAAGAGTGGGAGAGTTGTGCGGAGGTGGCCCTTGGTGGTTTTGCAGTGCTGGTGGTGCTGCCAGGGTGCCAGTGACGCCGGGTGGTGACCATCAGGGTCTCCTGTCATCTTGGTGCCTGTGGGATTCCCTGCTGAGTGCCCGGCACCAAGTGTGCCCCCCGGCTGGCCAGAGCGGTGACTTTGGGAGATGTCGTGGGCAGTTGAGGCTGTGGGGCCGTGTCCAGGCCAAGGCCGCCCGTGTGGCTCCCCGGGGCCCTGCGCAGGCTCCGGGCCAGCCGCCATCTGCAGGCCCAGCCTGGTGCTGCTGTGGCACTACTCCTGTGGCTGTGGTGCCAGGCAGGGGCAGCGGAACAGAGCCCCCAGCGCCCTCAGTGCCCGCCTGAGGTGGCGGCGCCATTTGCTGAGGGGAGCCGGCTGGGGAGCTGAGGGGCTGCAGGGGCTGTGCAGGGCAGGCCCCGGGCTCTGTGGCCCTGCCTCGGGCCCCTGCTGGGCCACGGAGTCTTCGCTGTCCAGGGAGGAAAGCGAGGAGGCACTGAGTGACTCTGATGCCTGCCCCTCAGCCCAGGCCTCCCGCGGGACGGGCACTGGCAGCCCATCTGCCCCATGACGTGCCAGGCTGTGGGCCTTGCCTTCATCTCCACACAGCTCGAGGACGCTGCAGCTGTCTTCCTCCAGCTGTGGGGGAGTGACCCCGAAGGTGAAGATGCTGACGGCGTCCCCGTTGCTGTTGCCTTCCTCCAAGAAACTGTCTTGGCTGCTGAGGTCCCAGGCTGACAGTTCTCCGTTCCACAGCTCTGGCTCGTCACTCTCTTCCCAGTCAGTGAGGTCTGGAGAGCTGCTGACCTCTTCTTGGAACTGCTCTGGCTCTGCCTCACCTTGAAACTCTTGGGAAGGCCCAGACTGAGGGTTGTATTCCCAGTCTTCATCATCCCCAGCTGGGCTCTCCTCCCTGCTCCCTTCCTCTGCCAGGAGCGACCCCTCCTCTGCCTCCTCCTGCTGCTCACTGGGGGTCTGGGCTCCCAGCAGTCTGGGCGCTGGGTGGAATTCAGAGTCTCTCACCTCTTCCTGCAGCTGAAGACCTTGGGCCAAATGGCCTCCGCTCTGCCAAGGCTCATCACCCATGTCAGGATCCTGCTCTTCTTCCCCGATGGCAAGGGCCCCCTCATCCTCCTCAGTGGCTGCCTGTGGCCAGACCGAGGCACCCACTGCCCCCATCAAGTGCTCGCTGAGGGCCTGGTCTTGTCCCCAGCTGGGCAGGGGGCTGGGTGGCGTGGAGGAGTTGGAGTTTGTCTTCTCCTCCTCCATCTCTGTAGTCCTGTAGCACGGACCGATCCCAGGAGCTGCTTCCTTCTGCGAGAGTGGCTCGCACGGGACTGTGCACCCAGGGCCCTGCGCCCTTTAGATACCCTGAGCGGTGGAACTCTCTGATGTCACAATGGTCTCTGGGCACCACCATGTTCCGCATCATCAAGGGCCCTGTGTCACAAAGAGCCACACCTGGCATCCCCTCAGCAGCCAAGCCCACTGGAAGCTGCATGGAGGAGCCCCCGGAGTTGGGCACTTGTAGGCCTTGGTGTGCCCAGGCCCCTCCCATGGTCCCAGTCTGGGAATGAAGAACTTCTTTGGAGAAAAGTGGAAAAATCTATTTATTTTACAAACAAGATGCCCACAAGCACAAAGAATGAACAATATAAAATAATAAAATCTCTCGCCATTCTGAAGAGAGATGGCAAACTGAGACCGTCCTTGCCCTGGGTGCAGCTCAGCTCCCTCAGCCTCTCACCAGCCCCCCTCCCTCCGGAGCTCCAGGCTCCACGGGCCGCAGGTGCCAGCCCTCGCTGCTCCTCTGGGTTTTTCAGTCCAAAGCAGATTTAAACATCCTAAGGAAAAGGAAAAAACATTCCAGGGAAATTTCCTGCCTCAGCCAGCTCAAACTAACTCAGAGCACAGGAGATCTCTGTCCCACCGCTGTCCGTGCCTCAGACGAACGCCGCAGCCAGGCCGTGTGGGAGTCAGGCAGTTTTCTCAAAACCAACTGCGCTGCTTCTTTCTCCCCCTTCGCTCCCAGAACCATTTTAAAGGTACAGAACTTAATATACAGCACAAACAGCACAGAGGATTGGGGATACAAGCGTCATAAAGTCACCCTAGGACAGCGACACCAGCTCCACTCTCCTGGACAGGAATGAGAGTTTAGCAGTGTCTGGTTGCCAGGCTGATCCCCAAGCCCAAGCCATTGCTAGTTCAAACTGGCACTGAATGCACTGCTACTGTCCTATTGCCACTGGGGGTTTGCAGGATCTCTTCATCCAACCCACATTGCCCAGCCTTGTTCAAGAAAGCTTCCTGAGAAGACCTGCCTTCCTGAACTGAGAGAAAACTGGAGGCAGGGGTACATCCATGACTTCTCTCCATGTGGCAGGACTTCCCCTGTCACAGAAATTAACTGGAATGATTTAACAAATTTTGTTCTTGACAAATCCCTATTGGTAGCTCCCACCACCACCCCAGGTGTCTACAAATAATTGTGTGATTATTTGTTTCAGCACTGTCCTGGGGTGAAAACCAGGTTGCCTTGTCTAAAACTCACCAATGCCCCTTTTTCTGGTTTAAAGGTCCTCAACAAGCTCCTGAGAAAGCTGCTGATAGCTCTGAGCGCACTTCAGGCCCTTTGCTAACCATCCCAGGCAGCTGGGGAATAACCTCTCACACCGTGTCCCTGAGAGCAATGAAACACTGTCAATAGTTCCCAGCTTCCCCCTAAAGATGACAGGATACAACTCAGGGAAATTACCTGTCCTGGTTTAGTCTGGTCGAACTGATGGCTCTTTGATCCACACATGAGAGAGGGATCTGCTCCTTGGAGAGGAGGCAGCAGCCAAATGTGCCTCATGCTCACCCGTGCTCACCCACTTTTCCTTGGCCAATTACACAGTTTGTGTCAGCATCCCTGGGTGTGGCCAGGTTCAGTGAAAGGAAAGATGAAGGAATGCAGGAAAGGCAGACATAATGCAGTTGTAAAGGATGGCCAGTCACAGCCTGTCAGCAGCATTTCCTTCCCAAACCCCTGCTTGGAGGTGCTCCAGAAGGGAGCATGGATTCTCCCCTCTAGTCTGCCCAGGTTGGGAAGTAGGACTGGGTGGATCAGCTCTTTGTAGGGGAGGAATGGGATGTATACATTTCCACACAACAATTAGAAGTAATTCTGACATCATTTATTTGAAGAACCTTACATCATTTCAAAGCTTCAAATCTTTGAAAGGTATGTGCCCCACAAATTATACAAATGCTGGGCACTGCTTCCCAGAGTAGCCAGGAAAGATGTGCTGGTACCTGGCCAGAGGAGAGAGTGAAGAAGCTTCACACAGAACTGCTGGTGTCCCCATCGGTGCAAGCACACAGAACATCAAGCAGAGAAATCCAGATTGCAGTACCAGTGTGGGTGTACTCACAGCTCACATCAGCTTACAGCACAGAGGTGAAGGTGTGAAGGTACCTCAACTGTTATAATGGGTAAGTCATCTAATACATACTGAAAAAACAATTTCAAGGCTGTTCAACAGTCTGGTGAGGTTCTGGGTAAGACAGTTTTCAACAATGTGTAAAGCAGGCCTTTGTCAGTGGTGTCAGCAGGAAGTTTTTCATATTTCAGGAACTTACTATTGTCTAAAAGTGTTCTGAAAAGAGTTTACCAGCTAATCAGCAAAGTAAGCTAATTATGCCAGGTGACAAAACGCTTGGTGTTTTTGAGTTTCTCTGCTGGCAGGGCTCAAAACAACGTGTGGCCTCCCAACTTTTTAAATTCCAGTCAGGCTCTCCCCACTGGCCTCCAGCTGACTCATCCTTTTTAGAATATTCCTTTTCATCGCTGTGTCTGTAGGCTGCACATCCCGGAGCTGGAGCCAGACCAAGCTGGTGCTGGCCAGCGTGGTGAACCAGCATTTCCCCGTGGTGGTCTCAGCAGCTCCTACTGAATTTCAGCTTTTTCTGAAAAGGAAAGGGAAAAAAAACACAATTAAGCTCTCTGGGGAAGAAGAGTGAGCTTTGTGACTGTGGCCCTGTGCTTTGGGGACACGGTAGGGAAAGAGGAGCAGTGGGAAAGTGTGATTGAAGCACGGAGGGGACCTGCAGCAGTTCCCAATGGCAGCATCACCTGTGGGTGCCCCACCTGCACACCCAGGGCAGATGGCACCGGGGATGCTGGAGGGGAAGGTGACCTGCACAAGTTTACAAATGAGGCTGCTGCAAGGGTGAAGCAACCTGGAGCAAACCCCATCCTGGTGTCCCTTCCCTGAGGTCCCACAACAGTGGAACCCCTCAGGCGCATTGGTGTCCTCCTACTGAGGCTGCAGTGCCCGTGCCGTGCCCTGCCCAGCAATGACCCTTTCTCTTCGTGAGAACCAAAGGGAAAAGGATGCTCGTCAGCCAGAAAAGCACCATCTAAGTAGAAATGGAAGATTTCCAGTTCCTAAAGAGCTACCAGTTAGCATTTCCAAAGTGGTGTTAAAGAGCACTTTGAAGTATAGCCCATGAGCTTAAAAAAAAAAATGCATTTGGGGGATAAATCCACCTCTCATTCCAAAGAAACAAACTGAGCTGCATTTTACTAAATATAGGCACGTAAGACAGGGCAAAATTCATCAAAACTCTCAATCATATCTCCCAAAGAGATGTGTTGTGACAGGAGACCAGCAACACCATGAGAATAAGGGCTCGGTATTCCAGGACTTACACGCACGAGTTACCTCTGTCGTGTAAGCAAAGGCCCTGGATCAAACACTCGCAGGATTACACCCCTCACAGCTCACACCAGGTCACTTGGCAGGATCTCTCCCACCGGAGGGTGGCTCCCAGCACCTCCTCTGTGCCCATGGCATGTCCCCAGAGCTCAGCTTTTCCGTCATCGGGGATCGAGCAGAAGAGTTTTCTCTAAAAAAAAAAAAAATTAAAAAAAAAAAGCTTTATTGATTGGGTTGTACGAAATGATCCCCCTCGCAGCACAGTTTACACTAAGCCTCCAAATCTGACATCTCTTTGAAAGCTCTCTTAATATATCCAATTATAGATTTTCAGCAACTTTGTGGAATGTCGGCTTTCCCGGCGACTGACCCTGGAAAACACCATTGAAATCAGGAGGGATTTTGCTATTGAGCTCAGTGGGGGAGGATCAGGTCCTACATAATTTTATTGTCAGCAATGATGACCTCTCTTCACAAATGAAGAATGCCCATCCTGAACCGTGGCCTTCAGAACGTAAACCATTTATTTTTATCGCTGGATCCTTCCCCAAGTGGGATATTTTGTGCATGGTTAACTTATCCCAGGGCTTTAAATGCTTGCCAAGTGGCTTTAATAGCAGGATGTTGTTTAAAAAGATTGGGAAGGATTGTGGGCAGTAATAGAGATAATTGCCAAGGAGAGATAAATGAATCTTCAATCTCAAACCAACTTGGCTTTATCACTGGGTCAGGAGGGAAGATCCAGAAAAATCCCCTGTCTAAGACTAAATGTGTAACGATAGTTTGGGATTTAGGGAAGTTGGCAGCCATCGAGATTTTTTGATAAAAACATCTTTGGAGGCTTAATACAGGTTTGCAATTCCATATAAAGGCATGAAATTCCCTTTTCACTCTGGGGATTTGGCATCCTGAAACAAAAAAGCTGGAGGTGAATTTCTGGGAGAGGAGCAGACAGCAGGTGACATCCTGAATGAAGAGTTTGGCAGGTGGTACCAGGGTGGGGGAACGGCATCTGAGGGGGCTGAGCACAGATCCAAGCAGGTCAGGAGTGTTTTGTAGGACACATGCCACCTGCAAGGGGTACAGGTGTCCCCAGGAGGCCCCTCAGTGCCTCTGGACCACCCCACAGCCACCCCTCAGCTGCCCTTTAGCCCCTGGAGCAGCCCCTGGGAGAGGACAATGCATGCCAGACCCGGAGCTTCCCTCTCTGCTTGGGAAACAGCAGAGAAAGCATGTCCAGGACACATTGAAGTGTATTTATTTATTTATTCACTCACCAGGGAGGGGAGGAGGTTGGAAGCCAGCCGTTTTAATGAGGAATTATCTTACCTTACCATGCAGAACAAGGTACTGCATGACACAGCAAATTTCAGGTCAGCCTTTCTGAAAACAAGTTGCCAAATAAAGAGTGTTGAAGAGGGAAAAAAAAACAAGGACTGACTTCAGACAGGCCTCTCCTGCTAGGATTTGTGGGGTTTTTTGAGTGGAGTGTCAGCTTTTCTCCCTCTGTGACCTCCTCTCTTCCCTTGCCTGCTGCCAGTCAGTGCCCCAGGCTGTGGGACCCTTGCTTCTCCCTGCGGTCCAGGTGACCCAAGGTGACTCCTGCAAACACTCACGGGGCTTTTAAAAGAATGGGGGAAAAGCATTTTAGAGAGAGATGATTTATTTTTCAGCCAAGGCCTTACCCAGCCTGGAAGCAGAGGGGGACTTCTGGGATGTAATCAGTCAACGTGGAGCACTCATGGGGTTTTCATGTGAGTGGAAAAGGCCTTTTAGTGAATTATAACTTATTTTTCAGGGTAGATCTTTTCCAGCTCAGGGTAGGGCTTTTCCCAGTTATGCCCTTACCAGCCTACTTTTCTCCTTTCCAAGGCCTATATTCCCAACTACAGGAAATAACATGGAGGAAACCCAGAAGGCTTGTACAAGGAGAAGCCTGACAAAGTGATTCCTCGCGTTACGATCCGAACAGGAATCCGCGACCCCGATTTTTTCCAAAGGCACCACTTAAAAAGGCAGAGAGCAATGTGACACGAGCAACACAAAAGGGGACATCTTTGGATTAAAGAGTCACTACTTCCAACCACCCAGCTGCTTGCCATGCTTGCCATTGCCCCTCAGAGTTGGGTAAAAGCTGCGGAAGAGGTGGATGGTTTGTTACGACGGATTTGCCTGTGTAAGTAAGGTCCAGGAGTGGCGCTGCTCTTGTGACATACATTAAAAAAAAAAAAAAGTAAACAAAAAAAGACCACCAAAAAGTTCAAACACTAGGTATGAAATCAAACTAATTGGGGCAGAATCATCCCAGACCATGACAACCAAAATCCCCTGCCAGCGAGCGCGGCTGCGTTACCCCGAAGGAGAACCTTCTTGCTGCTGTGGGAATTGCAGCCCGTTCCCGGCTGGGGGATTTGCATTTCCAGGCTCTCCGCCCTTCTCTGGGGAAGGGGTGCAGCCTGCCCAGCCGGCAGGCCCTCAGCTAAACTCGCCACTGCCTGGGGCTCCTCTTCACAGCCCGCTTGCCTTTAACGTGGGCATGCTCACACTTGGCGGCATTACCCGCAGCTCTGGCTCTGCTGATCGTGTTTGTATGGCTGACACCCAGACGTACTTGCCTATTCCTGTGGATTCCCGTGAAGGGCTGTCATGGCTTATTACCTGTCTATCTGCCTTCAAGCCTGGGTGACTTTTAATTTTTTTGAAGCTTAATGCTGGGAAAACAGAATCGTTTCAGATTGGTTCGGTTCACCTCCTGGGTGGGGGGATTTATGGTATGTAATACTGTAGCACAGGCAGCTTAGGAGCTGGTTTCACAGCAAGGCTCTTAAAAAAATGGGCTTATTTTATCTGAAATAAGCCTTTTCAGGAGGTGAAAAGGTATCAGCAAGAGGGGAGAAGGGAGAATATCTTCACCGGATTTCGGAAACTTCTGCAGCCTCTGCTCCACGTTGTTTTCCAGGTTGAGGAGCCCTTGCTCATGCCTCAGTCTAATCCAGAGTTGTGTATTGGGGCTCAGTGATAATTGGAAACTCTTCTCACTCCAGCATTTTCAGCTGTTGTAAAAGTCTGCAGCTAATGTCATAACAAGAATTAAACTGTCTCATCATATTATACCCATCTTAGCTGACTCCGCTGGCTATTAAGGTGACAGCGCATTGATTTAAAATTTCTGTTAATTGTTTACCCCTTCTTGCAGAGGCTTTCTTGGGGGTTTTGTAGCAACCTGCAGGCTTTCTGTAGCTGTAGATTAGCTTTGTGTTCAGCTTTCTATGGGCTTTAAAAAATAACCTTTGTCTGGATAGCACCACGTAATACCTCAGCCCGTGGATTTCTTTGGCACAAATATTCCCTGCACAGGTCACTTTTAAAAATAAGATACTTGAGAGGGCACCTTAGGAGTATTTTTTTCCTTTTCTCTGATACTTATTTATATTTGCTGTTTCCCATTTTCCTGCCTACTAATAGCAGGGGTGGTTTTTTTAGGATCATCCTGCCTACAAAACCTTTCACCTTATGAGTTTAACAGAGAGACCACTAGCCACCAAAACAGACCTTACAGCCCATCGTTCTCAGACTTCCACTTTTAGGTGGAATAAATCAATCCCCAGGTAAGCCTGTGGTAACAAACTTTTTACCTAGAGCTGGGAATGAAAACTGTGTTGTGCCATAAGCTGTCTTTCTGGCACAAAATGAGCATCACCTCAACCAGAATTTGGTATGATCTGTAACTGCAAGACTGGAAAAGAGGAGACAGTCGCTTTCTTTTCTGTGATCTAGTTCTTCAAATCCACAATCAGTGTATTTCTCCATAGATATTCGAAAAAAAAATCATCATCTTTTTTTCACCAAGAGCTTTTTTCACTCCCTTCACTGCAGGCTGAAGCATTTCTCAGTTTCTGCTCCCCTTTGTTGTGTTTTCTCTCACTGGTCTGGGGCAGTTAGTGAATGGGAATTGGGAAGATTTAAACTTGCCTTAACAAAAAAAACCAACCCCCCCCCCCCCAAAAAAAACCCAACCCAAACTTATTTAAGGGGAAAACTTAGATAATCAAGTAAACAATAAATATTTATTGCTGAGATCAAAATGCCATTGACATCACCAACTGGTTTTTGTCTCAGATGTTTGGAGCAGACTTCGGGCTCATTCTTGGAACGTGACCTTAGCTAATGGACATCTTCCTAAGGAGACCCACTCTGCCTTCCCCTGGCAAGAAGTGCTGATCTCAGAACTAGCCCTTCCCTCACCCCATCTCCCACCAGGTCTTTTTTGTGCTTTTTAGTGAAGAAAAAAAATAAAATAATAAAAATAAAGTAAAGAGCTTGTGCATGAGCTGCGACCAGAGCTCTCAATTCTCCAGCGGCCGGTACATTTTGCACAGTTTACAGCTTATTAACGTGACTGTGAGTTGCAAAACTCTTCCCGGTTATTTGAGTTCCCAGCGTTTATTCCTGGGGAAAAGCAGAGCCTCCCAGCTGTCATTAGAGAGCACTTGATTAGCGAACAGCATTCAGTATTTATACTTGGAGCAGCGAGTGCCGTATGAATAAAGCATGTGCTCTCCCGGGCAAGGGCTGGCTGCTCCGGCCCTTGCCCGGGACACACGGCAGGGATGTTTTCCAGCAGCTCCCGCAACAAGTGCGGCTGCGGGATGGGGGAGAGCAGCCCCTCCGAGCCCGCCTGGACCCAACGTGAACTTTTCTGCCTCTGCGCGCCGAGCGCGCTTTGAAAGCCTTTTGTTTCGCCCCTGTTTTGATGAACTTCTCCCCCTTTGATGTTCATCTGGAGTTTTAGCAGCGATAAAAAGGCGCACAATGGTGAGATTGTGGAAGGGGAAAAGGTGCTGGGAGAGCACAATGCGGCGCTTTATCCCCCGGCTCCCCTGTGCCGCTGGCTTGGCAGGCGGCAGCGGGAGCGAGCCAGGGTGACAGCCTGGGCGTGCTGGGCTCCAGCCGCAGTGACACCGGCCCGGGACGCTGCTGCCAGCACCCAGCCCCTGGCACCCACGGTGACACGGCAGGCTCTTCGGGCATCCTGCCCGAAGGTCTCCCCCAGCCTCAGGGAGCAATGGGCAGCCTCAGCTCATGGCACTGGGTGTGAGCAGGATGCATCCCAGCTCCCTGGCCGCACAGCAGCATCCCGGCACAGCACTTCCCACACCTCCTCGGCCTCTAGCACAGGAAGCTCGGAGGCTGAGGAAAGCCCGTGTGAAGCACCAGGATGCTCCCGAAACCAGGTGGCATTCCAGCACAAATGCCAGCCTCTTCCCAAGCTGCCAGCGGCCCTGGCTCTGCCAGGTTTTCAAGAGGCGGGTGATACTCGCTGTGGTTTGGGGTCTGGCTCCCAGGGTCAGGACCTTTCTGTGGGCTTGCTTTCCTTCAGAAATGCATTTCCAGTCCGTCTGACTGGAAATGAAACCCCCAAAAGTCTCCTAAATGTGCTATTTTTACTGTCTTCCCACAATTTTAAGGGAGGCACTGATGAACCATTTCAGAAGGCAAGATGGGGCAGCAGGGCCAGCAGCCACCACAGCCAGTTCCGACAGTGTCATTTATCCCTGCTCTTTTCTCCCTGTCCAGACCCTCTCCAGGCTCGAATCAGCAGCCCCATGGCCTCTTCACAAATTATTTGTGCATATTAATTCCTGGCACCACCCTCTTGTTCCCCATCTGGTGACACCTCCAAGCAGCTAAGGCTGGTGACACCTGCTCAGATGTCACCTTGCAGAGGTGCCCTGCAGCACCCACGAGCTCCCAGGGAAAGGGCAGTGCCCAGACTGTGCCCCTGTGCCCCTTGGGGGCTGGCACATCGAGGTGACCTGGGGACACCTCTGTGACTCTGGAATTGCTCCTTCCCCCTCCCAGCCCAGCCCTGCCCCTGGGCAGTGGCTGCTCTCGGCCACGTCAGGGCACATGCCAGCCCTGGGCACATCCTGGCCCCTGGGCACATCCTGGTCCTTGGGCACATCCTGGCACAGCCATTCCTGGGCACATCCTGGTCCTTGGGCACATCCTGGCTCATGCCATCTCTGGGCACATCCTGGCACAGCCAGCCCTGGGCACATTCTGGTCCCTGGGCACATCCTGGCTCATGCCATCCATCCCTGGGCACATCCTGGCCCATGCCAGCCCGGGGCACAGCTCGGAACGTGCCCACCCTGCTCACACCCTGCCCCCTCGAGGCTGGGGTGTGGCTTCTGTCCCCTCCCAAGCTGGGCACGTCCCCGGAGCCGCCTTGCCCCCCAGACCCCGCCTCGGTTACCACAGCCCAAAGCAGCAGGCACGGGGTATTTTTGGGGATATTTTTGTGCAGCAGCGACAGAGAAAATCATTTTCTGTGAAGCTTCTTGTACACAGCACTCGGTAGCCCGAATCAGACTCGGGCCCCAAGCACCTTTTCCCGGGCTGGCTGGGGGGGCTCCTGCTGTTCAAGAGCAGATCTGGGGCTCAGGATGGGATTTCCAAGGACACGAGTCTGTCCTGTCCGAGCTGTCCCCTCTCTGCAGACAGTACAAAGCAAGGACAGAGTCCGAATGAACTCCTATGTAATCTCATTTCTCCTTTCTCATTCTCATTTCGCCTCTGCCACCAGCAGCTGTCTCTGAGTAGGGGTTTCTTGAAGAAAACTGTACCTAGACCTTCTGCAAACATCATTTCTCACCTGAGAACAGGTTTGAGGGTTTTTCAACATTCTTTGAGTAGCTGAGTTTGGGGATAGCTCATTTTCTGTGCTCTTGCTCAGATTTTTGACCATACCTTCTGACATCTGCACTGGCTGCTGGTCTGACCTACTTAGTGAAGTCAAAGATGCTGGAGATTAAGCTGAACCATCCACTTCAATGTGTACTTGTAATTTCAGGGTCCTGACACAATACATAAATTCCTAATAACAATTCCTTGTTGTTCAAACACTAGTTGTGAACTTGCATTCAAAAAAACCTTATCTGCAAAATGAAATCGTTTTGCCTGCCTGAGAAGGCAAAATCTGTGAGGTCAAATAACTGAACTGCACCTGAAAAGTGCACAAGGATTTTTAACAACACTGCTTATTAACCAATGCTAATAATACCTACCAGTGTGTACCATGTTGTGCCAGTCCCTCTAAAATTTAGTTTAACTGCAGTGAAAAAATGTTGGTTTTTTTTTTTTTTTTTTTAGGAATTATTTGCATTGCATCCCCATTTCAAACCCAGAAAGCAGACAAGTTGCAGCAGACTTTCTCTTGCAAAATGAATTTGTCAAGCTCTCTGCATTTTGCTGAAGTGTAAGAAACCCAAATAAAAGTGATCCCGAAGTTAAGAACTTGGTTTCAGGGCAGAGACTGATGGGGATTCCTGTGCTTACATCGACTCTTCCTAAAGTTGGGTGTGTGGGTAGATTTTCTTGTTGTCAGAAGAACTCATTCATGAATCTGAGATCTCAAGACTGCCTCTCCTATTGCACAGTGCAGCTCATACTTCGATAATATTCTGCAGACGCAATGAAAATAGGAGATCACCTGTAATTTTGAGATAGCATCTCTTCCTTTTCTCCATTGCACTTTTATATAATATGTAATATATTATATATATGTATATTTATGTCAAGCTTTCACAGCAAGTGAAAATTGCCAGTGCTTAGCAGCTTGCAAGAGCAAGCAGAGCCTGATCCAGAGCCTCTTACCACGCTGGGGCACAAAGTCTCTGAAAATGAGGCACGAGTGTTTCAAGCTGGTCCTGGACACAGAACATTTACAAACACCTTCTTGCCTTCATAAAAAAAAAAAAAAAAAAATTCTTGGAGTGTAATGTTAGTTTTCCTGTATTTGGTGCCTTGGTTTGTGCTTGGGAGAGTACAGCTGTGCTGCTCAGCACTGCATTTTTCTAGCTTTTAACCCATGTTATGAGCCCAAAGAGCCTTGCAGAAGGACTGTGACCGTGGTGTTAATGGTTGGAAAGCAGCTGCTGCCAGAGTAACCTTTTCCTGTATTTTTACCATTTATGCACAAGCTGGAAGGGATTTTTTTGCTGCATCAGAGCTGCACAGAAGCAGCCTGAATAAACTGTTTCTTTTCCCTTCTTATTCTTATTCTTCCCTTCTTCTTCCCAGCTTCTGCTGCCATGTGGGAGCTTGCACATCCAGTTTCCAGTGACCTCCCCCCCAGACACAGGGGCAGACCTGCTCTGCCACAGCACCAGCTCCTAATATACCTGGGGATAGCTGTGGGTGTGCTTTGCTGGGCAGTAAAATACAATTAAAAATGTGCAAAATGAGCACGTGCAGAGTTTCATTCCTGAGGTAAAATCCACTTAGTAAAACTTCAGTGTTCTACTGCATGAGAGATTTGTGCTCAGAAAGGTATTTCTGCAGGTTTTTTTCAACCTCAAATTTCCTCAGGTGATTGATTTATAGGTGGCTGAATAGGGGTAAAACACAGGGTGTACACAACCAACACAAATCACTAGTCTTAAGCAAGTGCTGGATACTCAGAGAATCTTTATTACTTTGGAGCATCTCCTATCAGTAAAATAAAATTATTTTGTGCAACAGAGAACCAAAGTCATTTGCCAAACAGCACATCAAGCCTAACCATGTCCAATTTATTTCTAAGCTCTCTAATGCAAAGGCTGTGTTACTCTGGTTTTTTACCATAACCATGTATTCATTATTTTTTTTTTCTCAACCAAAAATCAGTTCCACTCCTGGATGTTGCTTTACAATTAAGCCTGGATGTTGCTTTACAATTAAGCCCAGACCCCTGAGCCTGCAAAGATTCAGGGGGACCCTTAGCTCTGCATGCAGCAGGGAAATGCAGAACCCCAGCAAAATCCCTTGCAGAGGCAGATGAGGAATACTTCTAGGAGAGGGGTCTGTAGAAGGCCCCCTCAAGGTGCAAACACTGTCTGCACCAGGGACAAATCACAAAAGAAATGGCCTAAAGCCTGGCTGGGCCATCCTTGAGCTGTCAGGGGCAGCTAGCTACAGGTTTGGTGCCACAATCTCAGGCTGGGGCAGGCAGGTGGCATGCCCAAAATGCCAGAAACAAGCCCAAATGCCCCAACCAAGCAGAGCTGGATTTGTGGGACCCCTGAGGAAGTGCCAGCCTGGAGGGCTGCATGTGGCTTAGAGCCCACAGGTGGCTCTGCATTTGTTCCCTTCGTGTCCTTCCCCCTCGAGGGTTTGGGGCTCTGGAAAGTTTTTCACGTTTCAGAGCGCTTCCCTTGCCTCGTAGGGAAGGGCAAATCAGACAAACTGGAGCTGGCTTCTGTAGCTGCTCCCTCCTGCTAAACAGCATATTTCTGTCTGTGTTTGACTGCATTTTTCTACCCCATCTCCTTCTGCTCTACATGATCTGTCAATATTGGGTTTCTTCTCATTACACTTTGCTCTCTCTTAGCGTCCGTTCTTCCTCCCTGATGGTTCCGCCCTTTTTTCCAGTGCTTTGGTTTGACTCGAAATGAAACGGCCAGAGTGGCATTTAAAAGCAGTGGATTTGGTTCTGTCTCTTTACAGTAAAGCACGTTGTTTGTATCAGCTTCATTCTCTGGGTGTTTTTAAGGAGAATGTAATATTCCCTTTAATTTTAGCTCAGTTTTTTTATCTTGCTTCAGGCATGGGCTCCGAGAGATGTGCATGCAACACAGATGCTTCCTTTACTCCTCCAAATATGCAAAGAACATGGCTATGTGCAATAACCATCACTAAGAGAATGGCTGAAGACCAGGGGGCGAAAAAAAAAATCAATACAGCTGCTGCAAATTCCTTATTATCTAAGAATTTCAACACCTACTGATAGGTCTGGGCTTCCATGGCACCCTCATGAATTTAAGACACACTTATTTATGGATGCAAGCTTTGTGTGTGTGTGTGTGTGTGTGCACAAACAGTGCAGCAGATTCTGAAACAACCATCTGAGGATGTTATGGCTGTTAGTCAAAATCAGACAGTAAAAGGGAGATTTTTGTTTGAATAGGGGGATTCAGAATGTGACTCATAGACAAATCACGCGGGATAGAGGGACTTCATGAAAAAAAAAAAAAAAACCAACCCTTAGAAAAACACACTATTGTCTGTAAAACCTGGCCATGCAAGTGCAGAATCTGCAATATCTGAGTCACATCTCTTCCCTGTTACCTGCAGATTGTGGGTAGAGTAAGTGACATCTGCAGAAAAGCACCGAGCAACAGACAGGAAAGGGAAGGGCAGTGGGTAAACCTCCATCGGCCTCGGAGAGACAGAGCTTTCTCCTGCACACCTTTAGCCTCTGATTTTCACATCTAGGTGTAAATCTGTCTTTGGGCTATGATGCACACTTCTGCCAGCATTAATCACATATTAATCACATATTAATCACCTATTATTAAATCAATACAGGTCTCTGTTTGATGCGTGTAGCCCTAGCTGGCTGCTCTGCATCCTCTAACTCTCTGTAATTTACAACACCTGATCTACAAGAAATTTACACCCAGACCACAAACCCTTTACTCCTCACCTCCCACTATTACTGGTAAAGTCCTACAGCTCAGAAAATGTAGCATAAAATATTAGAGTTCTGATTTTTTAACATCCTAATAGTCCCACTAATTTGACTACTCAGGGGATTTTTATTTTTTTTTTTTACATCACACTATTTAGTGTTAGCTGGGTATGTATGTGTACCTGGAGGTTTGGGTGGTGAAACAGCAGCACCAAATACTTGGGCTGCACATCTCCAGGGAAGACCATCTCCCTGTCTACACACATACACTGCCTCACATATATGTGCACCTCTCTGCATCCCAGTGCTTGAATCAGCAGTGCATTGTTGCTGTTGCAAAAAACGTGCAGCTCAGCAATATCGTAATCAAATGTATGCTCAGACATGTGCCAGGAGGCAGCAGCAATTCACAGCCCATCAACTGCCTCGGCTTTGGCTTCCTTAAGAAGCGTTTCTCACACCAGAAAATGCAATTACTGCTCCACTGTGCCTTCCCACATGGAGATCCGAAATGCTTCGGTAAATGAAGCAACCTATCAATACTTAATCTATTGCAGATGAGACATCTACAGATAAGGATCAGTGTAATCCAGCCATTGATTTTAGGATTCTCAGCCCTCCAAGGACTGTGACAAATCCATACATTGTCCCTGAGTGACAGGGTTTGCTTTTGGATTTGCGATTTCATGGGGGAAGCCCTGTGAGAGTGGATGCGAGCAGAGAGAGCTCTGCTGTCGCCCAGCTGGGCAGGCTCGGGTCCATGTGTGGGTCCTTCCAAACCCAACTGTGGTGCACACCACTAATTAGCAGCCAGACAATCACAGACACACCAACACTTTCATATTTTTTTTTCCCCCTAAGACAAGAAAAGGCGAACGGTTTCGATATTTGCCAGCTTTCCTGCTTTGCTCCAAATTTGCCTTGTTTTGGAATCCACTTGTATTGTACACAAGTTTAGCTACCATTCCTGGTGGGGTTTGGTGACCTGGGGATATGAAGGAAGCATTTGGCTCTCAGTGCCAGTCAGTAAATATTGTTTGTAAGAATGGACATACAGAAAAATTCCTGTCCTGATGGATCTTTATCTGGAATTTACATGTGTGCCTTATCCCTTTGACATGCTTGCCCCAAAGCAGGTTATAAACAGATAAATGTGTCCTTGTAACAAAAAGAGAGATTCTGTTTCTGAGAGACACAGGAATCTGAGGGGCCATGTCTGTAGGTGTCTGAACCTTCAAATGTACACACTCACACAGTGTTTTATGTAACCCAACTTCAATGCACTGCAGATGTTTACCAGCAAAGGTTTGCAACTGAAGGGCTGAGAACAACTGAGTTATCTGCTGAAGAAAATAGGCATAAATTCCTAATCATGACTCCAAATTCTCAGCTTTGAACTAATCAGGAAAAAAAAAAAATTAGGAGTATGAAGAATTGTTCAGATTTCAGCTGGTTTGTATGATTTAATGAACACGTAGACCAGGGAGGTATTTGGGTACTGCATGGAAAACCACGTAATAGATATGACCTGGTATTACTGGGAATTCCCAGAAAAACCCTGAGTATTCTCATCAGGGGCCATTTCTGTCATCCCAAAATGACACAGCAGCTTCAGGCTTTCCCTACCTATTGTAAGATGACTATATCAGTATATACTCCTCTTTTACCCAAATTTTCATCTGTTCCCAAAGCTAACTGGAAATAACTTGCTGGTAGAGGTGCAGAGTGGGCAGTTCTCCAGTGTCCAAGTAAAGCCTGTGGAATCTGACCCACCACAGATGAATTTGCTGCCACTGAGTAAGTTAAACCCTGAATACCATGTGACTCACATAAACACCTAACAGGGACTGAACTACAAAATACTGCACCTTAAAAACAGGACTGCCCCATGCCCAGCAAAGTAATTGTCGGTGCTGTTTGGAAGTGTTAAATTTGCTTCTGTTCTGCTTGGAGCGAGGATTTTCTCACCCTTTGTTTGCAATGGCAATATGTAATCGAGACAATCTGCCTCTAAGAACTGGGGAAAAGACAATATTCCACCCAGACACATTTTAAAAACGTGGTTCTGGTCACTCAGACTGACCTGCAGGGCTGGGCTTGGCTGCTGAGAATCACCTTCCCAAACTCATGACCCTCCACAGGCAGCACCAGCTCAGGGACACTCGGAGGAGTAAGCTCCCCTGCACCACAAACCTTATTGCATCTACTCCACACCTCTGAAATTGTGAGTTTATGCTCCATCACTGCTGCATGAGACACAATTCTCACGTGAAGAGGGGCACTGTTAAAGACACAGGGCTCCTCCATGCACTCCAGCTGCTCCCTGCCTCCAGTCCCTACCCAATGCAGAGCATATTTGCACAGCAGCAAAAATACCCTTCTGCCCCAAATTGCAACAGTGCTCTTAGATCAGCTGCAATATGGGATATAGATTTATTTAAATATATTAATATCACCTATTTATATTGTACATATATAAAAAATGTATGGCTTGTGCTGGGCAGAAACCCAGAGACATTAAATTAATTCAGAAGTCTCTACATTCTCTGCACTAAGTAACCATAAGGACTCTCATTTGCCAAGAAACTGTTGTATTTTAGGCCATAACAGGGGAAAAAATGTGCTTAGTGTGGGTCACAAAAGAAGGATAGAAACAAAACCTGTGGTATTCCGTTATTGACATAAACATCACCACGCACTGCTCAAGCTGTGAGTTCAGCCCAGTGACCACAGCACGTGGAACTGGGAAATTCTCCATCCCATCCCCAAGCCTTGGATCAGACCTGTGAAAGCCAGGGCTGTAGATGTGGCTTTAGCTTTCTAGCTGGCAAGCCTTGCAGCTCCGAGCAGAGCACGCCTCACTTGCTTACTTGCTGTGTAAACAAGTGCAGACCACGTCACCAAAAAGGCTCTGAGATTTACCCAGCAGATCAGTGAAACATCTGTAGCCTTTCACATATTTCACAAAGAAACATTTGTTTGGTAGCGTGTTGCATCCTTCCTGAATGGTGACACGTGGGGGCCGTGGGCAGAGCAATTAAATCGCACAGAAATTATTATAAAAACCTGGATTCTGTTTTTGCCCTGTCACTGTGGCATATAAATGTATTCTGGATTTGGGGTTTATTTAAATGCATTTTTATACATGTACAATATAAATAGGTGATATTAATATATTTAAATAAACCTATATCCCATATTGCAGCTGATCTAAGAGCACCGTTGCAATTTGGGGCAGAAGGGTATTTTTGCTGATGTGCAAATATGCTCAAAAAGCACTATAAAAATAAACAGTAAGAGCTTTTTGGGAGTATATGGAGTCTTACATTCACCAATGACCTTATACACACAGGTTTTGCTCCTGGTTATGCTCCTGGATAACCATATGTCATTTTTAAACCAGAATTTAAACCGGGATTTTGTCACCGGGGTCGCTTCCAGAACGCGGGGAGTGATAGCAAAACATGGGGCTAAACTTTGAATAAATAAAGGAGCGTTGTGTTTTTGGAAGGATATGGGAGGGCAGGAGCTGCAAGGTGCTGCCCAGAGGCTCACGGTGTGACCACCCCTACTGACAGCAGGCAATCAGGGATCTCAGCGTGGCTGGGAGCCCTGAGCCCACGTTTGGAGAGCTCTGCCCCAGGAACTCCCTTCCTGACACCAGGGCCACCAAGAGACTCTGCTCCCTCTCCCCCACCACACACAGGAGGAAAACCAGCAACTGGTGAGGGATGGGCTGGCCATGCACGGGGCTGGCAGGCCTGGGAAGGAGAGGAGTGTGACACCGTGAGGAGAGGGTGTGTGAAAGTGTGAAAGGCGCAGCTGAGGTCGGTGCAAGGGGCCGTGCGTGTGCATTGATCTGCCCTTGGCTTCTGCTGCCGGCATCTTCAGGGCCTGCAAGCAGCTGGGCCAGCTCCTGGGAATCAAGGAGGAGGCAGGGCAGGAGGAGCACGCCTGCTGGTGTCTGTGGGTGAAGGCAGAGAGGTGACACAAGGCCCGGTGTGCTCGGCCTGAGCACTGGGGTGGCAGGGGGAGCTCCCAGCAGCCTCACCCCCGAGGCCTCCCGTGTCCAGCCTCACCTTCAGGAGGCACTGAGGGCATCACAGGGGCTGTGCTGTGGCTTGGAGGGGAGGCATCCCCCCCGTTCAGGCGCTGGCTGGACCTCTGTTGTGCTTTCTCCACGGAGGTGGAGCTGGGAGAGGGGAAGAGGAAACGTCCCAACTTAATTTCTTTTTAATGGTCTGATGGAGCGTCTGACATGTGAATCCTCACCGTCCCTGCTCCCCAGCTTGACTTCAATGACTGCTTTTAACAAACAGCCTCCCCCAGACAGGGAAATTCTGCGCACCTTGCCCAAACCTGCTCGAATACTTTGAGCTCCCAGTTACACGTTCAGCACAGGATTTTGGCAAAATGCGGGAGAGGCGCATCCTTTGAACTGGCTGTAGACTTTAAAAACAGCCTCTTGATCATCGGTGATGTCTTTATGCACTGAACCAGAACCGGGTTTAGCAAAACCTTACACCCACAGCCTCTTGATCTCCTCCCGACGTGCCAGCCAGCCCCTGCAAAGCAGCTCAGGGCTGAGGCTTTCCAAGCCTGCGCTCCTGCAGCCCCACGGACGCGTTTCCAGAGCCATCAGTGACCACAGATTAGCGGGGCGATATTCCTTCCCCCGAAAGCCTCGCAGCCTGCACTGCCTTCCCTCATTACAGAGGCTCTCTGTAGGGTCTGCCCTGCTTTGCATGCGCTAACCGAGGGGGCTCCGCATAAACTCCGCTCGGGCTCCGGGAGCTTTTGCCCCCGAGCAGCTCGGGATGCTCATTCCCAGCTCCTGCCGGGGAAGGGGAGCCCCGCTGCCGCTCCCCCAGCTCCCCCGGCCAGGCCTGGCAGCCAGGGCAGGGTGGGCTCCAGCCCAGAGCACGGGGGGCTCCTGCTGCCTTCCCAGCGCACAAGTCCCGACTGGGAATTAAAAGCCCGTCCCCTCTTCATCTTCAGGGGGAAATTTCAGGGGCTCCGACGCTCGGTAATTAACAAGTTTCTGCCGCTCCCCTTGCTGTTGCACTAGCTGTGGTATTTTTAAAGCTTTTTTATTAAAAATTAATTTCTTTATTTTGTTGGAGACCCATCACTCAGTCACGTGGCTCCCTGTCATGTTTCTATCCTTCCTACTCATATTCGAGTTATGCCATCAAGCTAATATATTGTGACTGCTCTTCTCTCTTGTGACAAAGCCTTGCAGCTGCCTCCAAATCAATAGATGTCAAAGAAATATGAAAACAATCATGACAGAGAACTTAAATCCTGGCTAGAGTCTACATAATAAAAAATGTGCTTCTGTTCTCAAGGCAGCGGATTAATTTATCCTAAAGTTTAGTCAAATTTTATTCCGGTACCTTTTTCCCAGCAGATAGAGCTACATCTGTTGGGTTTGTAATGTAATTTGTAATTACTGCCCTTCATGTGGTCCAATGCCTTGAACCATCTTTAATTAAAAGCATAATTAAGGGAAGATCTAAAGGAAGACAATTACCAGATGGTCTTTTTTTTAGAAACAGTTAGTTGCATTGAGGATGTAACCCTGGTCCATTTCTGACTCGGATTAAAAGGCAGGCTGCCTCCTGCTCAATCTGCGAGGTGAGAGGCTGCAGAGGGGCTCAGGCATCCCGGGCAGCAGCACAGCCAACAACTGCCACCGAGGCTGGGGACAGCCAGGGGGGACACCGGGGCACCCTGGGGCAGAGGGTCGCCCTGGCTCCGTCACATTTCCCGCGGTGGGTGAGCCCTGGTGCCCTCCTCCAGCCCAAAACACCTCGGTCAGAGGGACACCCTACAGCTCCTGGGAAGTATTTTTTTTCCCTAGTGAAAACAGCAAGAAAACGCAATAACAATAATAATCGTGATATCAAAATGGAAATAATAATAATAATAATAATAATAATAATAATAATAATAATAATAATGATAATTTTTAAACCCACGGGGACTGAGTTCCAGAACAGTTTCCAAAAATGAATGATCACTGCTGCCCCTGGTGAGGCAGAGCATGGTGGGGGGTGCCGTGCCTGCCCAGCCCCTGCTCGTCGCTGGAAGTGCTCGTGGCTGGGGGTAGTTAGCCAAAATCTCCTCTCAGGCGACAGCACCCACTCCGGCCTGGCTGGGCTTAGTTTGAGGATCCCTCCCCAGCCTTTTGGGATATCTCCTTCCAGAAGATTCCCCGCACCCACATCTGGAAGTTCCAGAGACCGTCACTAAAGGAGGAAGGGCGGGAGGAGATGGCAAATAACCCCGAAAATATGAATAATGCAACAAAGTGCAGAACTGTGCGCGAGCATAAAAATTTCTAGGGGAAGCTAGGCATAAAAGAAAGGGGGAGAGAAAAGGAAAAAGGGAAACCTCGAGCGGTGGCGCACTGGAAATTAAATTTTTGCTGTATTACTAAGATTTCATTATTCGACTGTTCCTCCTCAAAGTCAGGCAGCGACGAATCGTAATCATTTCAATTATCTTCAAGACAGTTTCTTTAGGACACAAGTTGTCAAAGTACCAAAAAAAAAAAAAAAAAAAAAAAAAAAAAAAAAAGAAGTACATTCTTGCTGCTCCGTGGGTCCATTTTCCAGACGGTTTGTCCTTCTTGCTTGCATGATTTAGCCGGGGCTCTTTTGCATAGCGCGGCTCTCCCGCACGCCCTCCGCGGGGGCGCGGAGCCGCTCCCTCCCTCCCTCCCTGCGCGGAGCTCCGCGCCCGCGGAGCCGCCGGGGCTGACCCTGCCCCGCCGCCCGCTCCGCCGCCATCCTCTTGGATTAACTTCACACGGGAGGGATGGCTCGCTCGGCTTTGCCACTTTTCTTTCCCCCCACCCCATCTCATTTTCGCGGTTGTCTCTCTCTCTCTCTCTCTCTCTCTCTCCGCGGCTCGCTCTCCGCCCCGCGGAAGATTTCCTGAGCCATTACTGGGAATAAAGCAATAAACGCGGGCGGCTCCGCACCTCGCCTGGCCGCGGGGCAGCCGGGGCAGGATCCGTCCCCATCCCCATCCGCCCAGCCCTACCGATGCTGTTTGCTCCCTGTTTTCTCCCTGCTGATTTGCAAGTGAGAGCTGCTCTCCGCCGGGAAGGCGCTTAGGTCTCTTTAGGCGCAAACCAAATAACATTTAAATGCCTTTTTTACTGCCGGGGCATTATTTATTTAAGTGGCCGTCGGAAATCACGTTCCCGTTCCTCCCTGGAATATTGTCCTCGCCGGTTTATTAGAGCGATTGGTTTAAAAGAGGCTCTTTCGGAATAAAAGGGCGCGTTTCTCCCCATTATTCATATCTAGGGAGTCGCAGGCCTTCAGTACATTAAAAAAAAAATTAAAAAAATAAAGGCTTCAAAAGGACAATTCGCCATCCACAGATATTATATTTGTGAAATGTCCCTTTGTCGAAGCTTTTAACACCTTCTTATAAGGAATCATTTGTTCTTTTCTCTTTAATTTTGATAGACAATTAGCCACCAAATATACACCAGTTGACTGTAACCGAGCATTAAACTAGCCTTTATTTAACGCTAATTTAGCATAGCTGCTTTGTTTAACTTTGCCATACAAGAACCAGGTTTTGTAGCAAAAAAAAAAAAAAAAAAAAAAAAAAAAAAAGGTGTAATTTTATGTGGGGCTTCATTTCTTTTGGCCCCTCTACACAGCAAGCCCTCTCCTCTTTGTAACCCATTCTGCTGGGCAGAAACACCATTTCGGAGTGCCTAGCACCTGGAGCCTGGAAAAAAAATTAGCATTGATATAGATTTAGTTGAAATGTAATCTCTTAAATCTGTCCAAGATTCGGGGAGATAATTACACTTTCACTGAATTGACAGAGGTCAGCGTCTCTGTGGACCTGAGGAGTTGATTTACTAACAATAGTGTTACATAAAAAATGGTGTTTGAGATTATAATGTTAATAGATGCAGTCACTGGGGAAAGCAGGCAGGCTACAACTAATTCGATGGAACTTGGGTTTTGCGTTACAAGGATTCAAATCACTTGCAGCATTTAATTTAGAGGAATGAGTTTGGCGGTAATTACAGCAAATGGAAAGGTCGCCTTGGAATATTAGTTATTTTTTCCCAAGTTGGGACTGCGGGTTTGGGGGGAAAAGTCCTTTTTCTCCACCTCCGGCTGGCCGGGAAAGCCGCGGCGCTGCAACCCCTGCGCTCCTACTGCTGTTCACCTCGGACCCGGCATAATCCCGCTCGGGATAAAGAAACGGGGGTGGAAAATACTTGTCTAAGACTTGGAGTCGCCCCTGGAGCGGGACCCGACAGTTCTCAGCGAGAGCCGGGGGATGCTCGCTGGGCCGGGCCCGGCCAGCATCCCCTCGGACAAAGCGCACCACGACGTGAGGGAAAAAGCTCCGCAGCTCCCTTTGCGTTTTGGGGGAGGTCACGACAGGAGCGGGAGGCCTGAGTCCGTGCTCAGGTGAGCCCGCTGCCGCCTCGCTCACTTTTTTACCCAGAAAGGACCTGGCGGGCACCAGACGGCCCAAAGGCGAGCGCTGCCCCAGCAGCCGCAGCGGGTCACGCCGCTTCTTCGGGCACCCTGGAAAGCCCGGCCCAGCCGCGTGTCCTTGTGCCCCGATGTGCCCCGTGTGTCCTGTCCTGCCTCCTGACCGGCCCTCACCCCGCAGGGGACGTTTCCCACCTCGGCAGGACCTCAGCTTTATTTCTCCCTGCTGGGGAGAACCGGCCCGGGGGCGGCCGCGGGGAGCCGGGGGATGGATGGGGCGGCCCCCGGGGCAGCGGGGCCGGCTGTGCCTCCCGGTCCCGTCCCTCCGGGGGCTCCCGCGGGGGCCGCCTCCTCCTGCAGGAGATCCCCGGGGGATCCCCGCAGCCCCGACGGAGGCGGGGAGCGCTGCCCGGCCCGGCCCGCAGCCGGCAGCGCGGCGCTGGCAGCGCTGCGCGGGTGCGGCCGGGCGCGGAGGGGCGCGGAGGGGCGCGGAGGGGGCGCGGAGGGGCTCCTGCTCCGCATCCATCCCGAGCAGCGGATCCGCCCGAAATCCCCACCGCTTCCCTGCAGGACACGGCGCCGCCGCAGCGCGCTGCATCCCCATGGCCCGATGGACCGCGGTCCATCCCCGGGGGAGCGCGGAGCGCCTCGGGGGGATGCGCTACCTGCGCCGAGCCCCTCGGAGCCCCGGGCCGGCGGCGGGCACGGCCCCTGGGGCTGGTTCCCGGCTGCCCCGGCAGAGCCGTGCCCGCGGGCAGGGGCGGCGGGGCGGCTCCCGGGGCCGCGGCTCCGCTCAGCGCCGGCAGCCGGGGCAGCGCCGGCTCCGCAGCCTCCTCCGTCCCTGCCTGTTTGTGTTTGAAGTCCACCCGATCTTATATGTAACAGCAATATATATGTTAATTGAAAACTTCGGAATTTAAAAAGGTTGTGACAAGTTATAATTTGTCTTGTCAATGTCTGGAAATCCTTGTTTAGCTCTTTAGTTGTGTCTGCTGTTCGTGCCTGTCAGATAACAGCTTGCCTAACACGCTGCCTTCCTCTCTTATGGCACGGAAATGACAAATGTGCTGTTTTATCCATACAATTTATTTCATTATTGTTGCCAGCACGAAGCATCACAATCAATCATAAGGAAGTCCAGTTGGCAGGTGTCAATCTTGGTATGTTTTTGTACGTCTCAGTCCATATTTAATCCAATTACAAGGGTCATGGAGTAAGTGCAAATCCCCTTGTTACAACTCACATCTTATTCAAGATTTAAAGTAAAAAGTCAACTTGATCACATGGGCGCTTTGGGGGTCCTCCGATACCTTTTGATATGTCGCCCCCCCCCCCTCCCAAATTATGCAGAGATAGCGTTTTATCAAAGAGTTATCGCGGGTCGGTTGGGGTTTGGGGATTCTTTTTTTTTTTTTTTTTTTTTTTCCCTGAGTGTTTGTGTGCAAATGAAGTATCTTGTTATTTTGCTAAAGAAGAGGGAGGTTTTAATGATGGGAGATCTTTCCGCTCATTGCCCTTTCAAATACAATTGTAGATCGAACTCAGCCTTGTCACGTTGAGGAAAAGTGAATTTCTAACATCCAGGACGTGCCTGTCGACTTTCAGCGAATTGCATCCAATCACCCCCAGGGAATTCAGCTAATGTCTCAGTCTAAACCGGGATGAGGGGAGAAAAACAAATCAAACATTGTCCGGAGTCACGCTTATTATGAAAATGTTTTAAAGGATAGAGAAGGGAAATAATTCAAGACAGTCCAGAATAAAGTTTTCGACAAATTAATAGCATTACGAGTCTTCGGGGAGGAAAAAAGGAGGGAGAGAGAGAGAGAGAGACAGAGGGGAGAAAACCCAGCTGCAAAGTTAAGGTATAAAAAAAATGATTTATAGCTCTACGTGTCCTTTTTTTAGAGCAAGAAGCAATTTTTTTTTTTAACCCTGATTTTTTTTTTTTTTTTTCGGATGAGAAACAAGGTTACGGCATTGAAAAAACAACAGTCTGGATTACACAGCCGGCTACAGCGGGATTCCACGCGAGGGGAAACGCAATCCTTCTGCTAAATTCCTGTCTTTAGGACGCTCCAGTTGACACAAGTTTCTTGCAGCACCTTAAAGGAGAGCCCCCAAACGCAGACTAACCCCGCTTGTTACAAGAAGTTTCCGGCTGGCCGGGGCTGGCGGAGCGGGGTGCCCGTGTCCGCCGGCTCTGGGCGAGGGCTCCCAAGAAGGGTGGGTGCCATCGTTTGCCAGGTGGCAGGAGAGCCTCGCAGGCTGCCAGCCGCACAAAAACCTCTCCCAACTTTACGTGGCGGCACACACACACACACAAAAAAATAAAGCCATCTCAATAATAACTCAGGTATTTCTTATTCGAAGAGATGGAGCTATTCAGTTTCTATCAAATTGCGAGAGGGCTGAGCCGACAGGACGAGAGGATAAAAAAAAAAAAACCACAAACAACCAAACAAATAAAAAAATATACCACCCCAACCAACCGACAATACAAAACAAGAGCGAAATTACATTTCCGCACCGAGGTTTAACCGCGATCCTGGGGGCAAAAGGGAAACGTTAGACAAGCGAAGAAACGTGTGGGGGAAATAAAAAGAAAGTATTTAAAAACACATACCTTGGACAAGGGCAAAATATCCCAGCTACAATGCTAGTCAAGTGCCTCTTTCCTTGTCAGCCAAAACCACGTTTCTACCGCAATATTTTTCCTGTTCTAGGGCTTTTCCTTTGGTTTTTACCGTTTATTGTAGCTAGTCTTGGACCCTGCAGCCTGTGCAATGCCACAGTAAACAAATTGTTCTGATGTGCTTATTATTATTGCTCAAGTTCTGCTTGGATAGAGAATTAAAGCTCATTATTACAGTGTGTGTTGAGAATTGCTCAATCTATGTGAACACGGGGGTTTGGGGCATCCTCGGGAAAAAAAAAAAATACAAAGCAACAGAAGAAAAAAAAAAAAAAAAAGAAAAGAAAAGAAAAAGGCCACAACTTGAGAAGGCAGTGTAAATCAAATATGTATAACGCTTATAAATTTGTAACAAGTTGCCGTGGCCCTGCTCCTATCCGCTGCCCAGCGACGCTCGCACCGAGCCCGCTTCCCTCCGCGCCCGCGGGGCTCCGGCCCGCGCTGCACCGCGGAGCCGCCTCCCTCCTCCGCGGCTCGCTGAAGGTCGCGGACCCGAGCCCGGCAGGAGCGACAATCAGCGGGGGGGACACACGGGGCCGTGGCGGGGGGGACGCTTTGCCGCCCCGTTCCGCCGGCAGCGCTCCCTGCCCCGAGCCTCCCCGGGGCGCGGGGGCTCCGCGGGGGCTGCGCGCTGCGGGCGGGGACGGCCGGAGCCCCCCGCCCGGGCCGAGGTGACACCGGGCCTGCCCGGGGCTCCCCCGCCGCCCAGCCTGGCCCCAGGCAGTGCCCGGCAGGGACAAGAGGCCGCCCGCGGGGTCCCGCCTGCCTCCCAGCGCAGCCTTCGCAGGGTTTGGTTTTTGGTTTTTTTGGGTTTTTTTTTGGTTTATTTTTTTTTTGGCTTTTTTTTGTTTGGTTTTTTGTTGTTGTTTTGTTTTGGGTTTTTTGGGTTTTTTGGGTTTTTTTTCCTCTCTCCTTTATTATTATCTTTTTTTTTTCTTTTTCTTTTTTTTTTCTTTTTAGGCGACCTCACGGCCAAATACGGACTCTGCTCCCACCGCTCTCCCACCTCCCTGCCTCGCTTCCCTTTTTCTGTCTCTCTCTCTCTCTCTCTCTCTATATATATATATAATTTTTTTTTTAGGAGATAAAAAGGCAAACAGAGCGCTCTGGCGCTGGCGAGGGGCTGTTTGCCTGCCTCCGCCGAGGCCTGGCCAAGCAGACTTGGCTTCACGCCTGAGCAGTTTCTGGAGAGCGGCGCGCTGGAGAGCAGGGGAGGCAGCACCTGGCCCTGCTTTAGGAGCCATCTCCTTTTATTGACAGCCAGATAAGCAGGCGGGAGCCGTGGTGTTTCCAACGCTTCCCTGGAGGACCCTGCCGGGTTGCAGGGAGCCGCGAGCCCCTTAATGGCAGCGGCTCCAAAGGCGCCGCGAAACCCCTTTCCTGGCAGCGCCCGCGGGGCCGTCGCTACCTGCCAGGGACAGGGTCACCCCGGAGCCCAGCGGGGTCCCTGCCCCGGCTTGGCTCCCCGAGGCTCAGGGCCGGAGCGGGGCCCGGGCCAGCGCCCTGCAGCCCCCGCCGGAGCCTGCTCCTAATGCACCCCGCAGCCCCCGCCTCACCCCGCTCGGGCGGCAGGTTCATCAAACATTTAAGTGCAGTTCAATAAAACTATCGGCGGCGGGGAGCGTGGGGAGCGGGGAGGGGGGGGGGTGCCTTTTTGCCGATGAATTATTTACCCTGACAAGTGTGTGCAAATACCGGCCCCTGCCTCCCTCTGCTCTGACGGGAGCGGGTGCGCTCGGGGAGCCCGGCCGGGGCCCGCAGGGCTGCCGGGGCCAGGCCAGGCCAAACCGCGGCTCTGCCCCTCCGGCCGGGCCCGCCGGACAGCCGAGGGCTTGGCGGCCGCCGCCTTTCCGGGGAGCCGCAGGGCCGGGGCAGGTTTTGGGGACGGGGGAACCTCCTTTTCCCGGTGCGGAAGGGGAAGAAGCCGAGGGGAAGAAGCCGAACTTCAGCCTAAAGCTCGGCCTGGCGAGGCCAGGGATGGACGGGCCGGGGATGGACCGGCCGGGGATGGACGGGCCGGGGATGGACGGGCCGGGGATGCACTGGCCGGGGATGCACTGGCCGGGGATGCACTGGCCGGGGATGCACTGGCCGGGGATGGACGGGCCGGGGATGGACGGGACGGGGATGGACGGGCCGGGGATGCACTGGCCGGGGATGGACGGGCCGGGGATGGACGGGCCGGGGATGGACGGGCCGGGGATGCACCGGCCGGGGATGGACGGGCCGGGGATGGACGGGCCGGGGATGGACGGGCCGGGGATGCACCGGCCGGGGGCCGGGGATAGACAGGCCCGGCTGCCGGCGGGGCGAGCCGTCGGGCCGCAGCCCCCGTTCGCCGGGAATGGCATCGACCCCGAGGGTGCCGCCGTTCCAAGGGAGTCCCGTCCGGCGGCCGAGCCCCGTGCGGTGCCGTGCGGTGCCGGGCCGGGCCGTGCCGTGCCCGCCGACGGGGCGGGCGGTGTCCGGGCTCGCGCCGCCGGCGCTCGTGTCGCCCAAAATGACTCATTAGCTAACTACTGTCCGCCGTGACGTCACCGGGGCGGCCCAGCCAATGGGGGAGGCGCCGGCCCGGGTATTAAGGGAAAGTTAGTGCAAAGGCAGCACCCCTCCTTGGCTGTCATTGACATTTAAACTGCCTGGCAGCTTCTCCCCTGGACAGCCGGCCGCCGCCCGCAGCCGCCAGGTGCCTCCCTCCCTCCCTCCCTCCGGGCCGCGGGACCGCCGCGCCCGCACCTCCGCTGCCGCCGACAGGTAAGGGCTCCGCAAGCCCCCGGGAGCGCCCGGCCCGCGGGGGGAAGGCAGGCCGGGGCAGCGGGCCGGAGCCCCGCACAACAGGTGGGGGGTGGAGGGAGGGAAGGAGGGAAGGAGGGAGGGAGGGAGCGGCTGCGGGCGCTGCCCGCCCGTCGGAGGGGGCGCGGCGGGGCCGAGGGGGCGGCAGGCCGGCCGGTGGAGCCCTTTTCCCGAAGTTCCCCGGCGCGGCCCCCTCCCCTTGCCCCCGCCCCGTCACACGGGCCCTGCTCCCTCGCCCTGACCCGGCTCAGGTAGCGGGGGCGGCCGCGGGTTAGCGAGCCCCGCTCGGCGCCCCTCGGGCCCCGCAGAGCCCGGGCTGAATGGACGGGACGGGAGCGGGGCACGGAGGGGCCGGCCCGGGGGGAGCTGCCGTCGGGGGCCGCGTCCCAGCCGCCCTTCCCCGCGAAAGGATGCTCGGCTACCCTGCTCGGGTTGGAAAGGTCCGGTGGCCGAGGGGCCGCCACCAAATTCAGGCTTGCCCTCCCAGCCCTGGGTGCCTCTGCTAAATCGGGGCGTCGGTGGGTAAGAGAGGCGCCCTAGAAAGGCCGTTCTTCCTCCGAAATAACGCCAGACAAAATAAGAGCGTAAAACCTAAAACACCGCTTACCTGTCCTCGAGCATCTCCAAATACTCCTCGCGGTGAGTTAGCGGGAACGCTCCCTGTGATGCTCCGCTATAATATACCGGTAAATGGACATTCTCCTTCAGTAATAAATCAAACATCATCTATCTCAGATCCTCCTCCCTAATTAGAGATGTTTATTGGAGATGGTGTTTATCCAGCTGTCATGCCGAGAAAAAGCTGTGACATAATTACCTCTGACCAGATAGTCTTTTATATGCATATCTCGCTGACATATAAAGGAATCGGATTGCATTTAAAAAAAAAAATATGACAAGATCAAATGTCGATTTTAGCCGCTATAATAATGTTTCTGGTCATTAAATTGATTGAAGTCCAACTTTTAGGCTCTCCAAATTACGAATCTTGCTATTTCAACGTTTTAATTTTTTAGCAATTAAATGAGAGCTTCTACCAAAAGGATGGGCAGAGGGAAATGTGCCCTGCAAACTTGCCGCGATAAATCAAACACGCCAGCTAAAAGAAAAAGAGCCCTCGACCCCTCAGCCTAATAACACAATTGACGTGAACACGAGGACTTTTCTCTGCCGGCTCCTCGTGGTTTGCCGAGTGGAGGTTTTGCTGCTGATTCGGGAGGCCGGGAGGGTCCGAGATGGGGGAGAGGCGAGAGCGGGACACCTCCTTAAAGCGATATTTTTAACCCCCGCACCTCGGCGAGGAGAGGGCGATGCTGCTTCCTCTGCTTTGGCAGCGCCCGCGGAACCATCTGCGCGGGGCTGCGAGCGCGCCCCGGTAAGCTCCGAATTGCTGTGTAATTGAAAAATATATTTATTTTTTATTATTATTATTTTTGGGTTTTTTTTCCGGGAAAGGCTGGTTTTACAAATATCAAGGGTTGTAGGCTTTTGATCCTTTCTGCTGCCTGGGTTCTCCGGTTGCTAATAAAACTCGCATTGAGCTCCTTAGTGGCTTGATTAACAGGCAGATTAACTGTTACTGGGGTTTTGAACAGCTTGTCCCAATCAATAGCATTTAAAAAGCCCGTCAGGATGCGCTAAGCTTTCAACCCCCCCGTTCTTTTCTGAAGGCTTTTTTTTTTCGAGCGGGTCTGCTTGCACGACACTTTTTTTCCCCTATATTTATAATCAAAGGCTTTCTCGTACGCAAAGATGTACGCTCGTCTTCCAGTTTCACAGCGACTTCGGCAAGGTCCAAAAAGCCTTTTCCTTTTATTTTTTATTATTATTATTATTATTATTATTATTTAGCCTGCCATGCGAAGCTGTGCCTGGCGCAAAAGGCCGACATAAAAGAGGTTAAATCGATTCCAAACTTTTTGCAGATTGTTTATAAACTAGAAAAGCTCCACTTAACTCAGTGTCCTGCGCATTATAGGTTTCAAACACTGTCCCCACATATACAAATAGGCATTAAGTGTCCTGAAGGCAAAAGCATTGTAGTCTAAGACGTCAGGATTTGTGTATCTCTTCAGTTTCAGACCGAACTGGACAAGAGGACTTTAAGCACTTTTCTGGGTATTAAAAAAGGTAGTTTGCAGCCCAGATATTAATACAATGAGACGATACTGGAGTGTCTAACTCAGCACTTTTTGCTTTCGACACCTAACAAAATACGAAAGGGAAGCAAACCCTGCTGTTTAATACAAATCAATACCCAGGCACCAGATCATATTTTAAAAGTGAAAATTATTTTAATTAGGAAAAACAAACAAAAAGGCGCGTCTTGCCACGTATAATAGTTACTTACCTTTGGTTTTTAAACCATTTTATATTATGCCCATTTTTTTTTCTTTTTGTTTGGAATAGTTAGGGGAAAAAAAAATAAGCGGAGGGAGGAAAAAAACAACCAAACAAACCAGACGCAGAAAAAAAAAAAAAAAAAAAAAAAAAAGAAAGAAAGAAATGCTAGTTGCATTAATCCTGTGCGGATTTTAAAGTAGAAATCTTCAAAGAGTGCTTTAAGTCCGTGCCGAGAGCCAGGGCCGGGGCCGCGGGGTCCCCACGGCGCAGCCTTCGCCCCGGAAAAGGGAAAAGGGAAAAAGAGGGGGCGGTGTGCGCCTGCAGGAGGGCAGGGCTTTGGGGAGCGCCGAGCACCTCACAGCGCTGCTCTGCTCCTCTCCCCCAATTAGAAAGGCGTGCGGAGTCATTTTTAAAAGTGGAAAAATCACTTTAAAAAAAAAAAAAAAAAAAAAGGAAGAAAAGGAGAAAAAAAAAAAAAAAAAAAAGAAAAGAAAAAAAAGAAAAGGAAAAGGAAAACCAGGCCGGCCGGGCAGGGAGGGAGAGCGGCGAGTGGCAATCTGCTAGATGGAGAAAAGGAAAAAGCAGAGCGTTTCCTTGGGAGGTATCCAGGCAGGGCAGCGCCGGCAGGTCCGGCTGCCCGCGGCGGGGCCGGGCTGCCGGGAGGGAGCGCCGGGAGCTCCGGGAGCTCCGGGAGCGGGGCCGGAGCGGGGCCGGTCCCGCACGGCCCCTGCGCTGCGGGCCGAGGTAAAATGGCGGCGCGGAGCCTCTCTGGGCCCCTGGGGCTCGGCGCCGGGACAGCCCCGGCCCCGCTGCACGCCCGGCCCGGCCCGGCCCGCCCCGCTGCTCTTTCTTCCTCCCAACTTTCGCTCGGGGCTCCCGCTCCGGCGGCGCCCCCCCGCACCCCGCCGTGACGTCAGCCCTGCCCTCCCCTCCCCGCACACCCAGGACTTTTTTTTTCTTTTTTTCTTTTTTTTTTCTTTTCTTTTTTTTTTTTTTTTTTTTTTTTTTTTGGGTGGGGGCGTTAAAAGTTTTTTTTGGTTTTTTTTTTTTTTTTTCGGGGGGAGGGGACACAAAGCTGGCGGCGCCCGAGGGGAAAATAGCAACAAGATTACGGCTGCTTTATTCTGGCGAGGAGGAGGAGGCGTAAGAAGGTGCTAATCCAAGGGATGGCTAATTGAGAGCTTGTAAAAATGATATTTGCCGGCGATTTCGGACAAAGTGTTTTTTTCGCTTTTCTCCCTTTAACGCCCTGTGGACAAGAGTAAAAAAAAAAACAAAAAACCAACAACTCTCATTTGCTAGAGAGGGAGTACAACAGAGAAAAAAAAAAAAAAACCCTACGACCACAACAAAAAGAGCAGGATTAAAAAAAAAAAAATCAAACGCCACGGACACGACTGACTTGACTCCAGAAAAAAAAAAAAAAAAAAAAAAAAAAAAAAGACTAGATCCCAGCTTTTAACATCCCTTTGGATCCTCCGAGATTGGTGCGAACTTTACAAATCGCAGCCTCTTTCTCTCGCCCGCAGGATGCGTGCGGCGGGTCGCCCGGCCTCGGCCAGCGGCAACTAGGAGGGGAGCTCGGCGGGACGGCTGGCTGGGACACAGGCGGCCCGGAGGGCAGGCACACGCCGTGCAGGTTCGTACTTCGGCTTGGACCTTCTCTTCTCTTCTCTTCTCTTCTCTTCTCTTCTCTTCTCTTCTCTTCTCTTCTCTTCTCTTCTCTTCTCTTCTCTTCTCTTCTCTTCTCGACGCTCTGCAGATTTTTTTTTTCCTGGGCGCCCCCGGAATGATGCCTGGCCGCGGGCAGGTTAACTTAGTGGCAAGATGTAACTTGGGGAAGTTTTGGGGAGGAGGAGAGGAGCTGAGCGCGGGGCCGGCGGGTGAGGGAGGTCTTTAGCCGAGCCCCCCTCGGGGTGCCCCTGGGCTGCCCTTACCTTCGGGGGGGGATCCCACCACACCCAAACGCTCCCGTGTGTGCGTGTGCGTCCGTGGCGATGTTCGGCTCCATTCCTGACTCGGGACAAAAGTGGAAACCAAACAAGAGCCGCGGGCTGACCTAGGCCTGAGCAAGGCGGCGGAGCCCCAGGCTGCTGCAGGTGGGCTCGGCCGGAGGCCGGGGCAGCAGCGCGGCCGCTCTCCCTTCCCCTCATCCTGCCAGGGAAGGCTTTGCTCGGGCCGCTCCCGGCTCGGAGAAGGGCCCGGGGGAGCCAGGGTGCCCGCCCGGGAGGGTGCCCGCCTCAGCCGCTGCCTCCCGGGCCTCCGCAGCGGGGTGGGCACGGCGGCACCCCGGCGTCGGGGGAAGGGTAGGGAAGGGAGCTGCGGAGGGACGGGCAGCAGTCTCTTAAGAGCCCATTTTGTGCTATTAGGGAGCGGTGGCAGCTTCTCGGCGGGACAGGGGATGACAGTGCATGACGGCCGAGCAGCCCATTATCCCGCTCCCATTGAGGCGCCCTTTCACTCACATGCAAACTCCTTGGCAGAGTCGTTTGTCTCCTCATTGTACTTTATTTAAGAATGCAATGGTTGTCAGGGCTCTTATTCAATTTCAAGATACTTTATTGATGAGCTTTGACTTTTAGCACTTTTCACATGTCAAGAGAAGTCAAGTGTATGCGGCTACGACTTCATTTTATGCTTTGCGCGTTCATACTCTCCACTTTCCGCGGTGGCTCTTGGAATTTCTTTTTCCTGTCTCTTCCCCTTCTTCCCTTTCTTTTCTCCAAGCCTTTTTTTTTTTTTTTTTTTTTTTGGTAATTGTTTTTCCTGATGCAGACCCACGCCCCCCTCCTCCCCCCTCCCCCCGGACCACTCGCCATAACCGATTGGGACACCCTGAGCTCGGACTGGTGCTCCCAGTGTAACCTTAAATGCATGCGCTGAGGGGTTGCTTTAGAGTTTACTGAGGTGTGTCTTAATAGTCCGGCATTCAACAAATGTACTTGTGGTGTGTGGTCAGAGCAGCAAAGTCATTTACTTACTTTCCCCCTCGAGTTTCTGGCAGACAGTGAAGGGGGTGCCTTGCAAAAGGAGAGGGGAAGGAGGCGGGGGGGGGGGAAGCCTCGGACGGGCACAAAGCGGCAGCACTGCCCAGAGGCCGGCTCTGCCCTTCTCCAACTCCTCCATGGGATCTTAAAAGAAAAAAAAAAAAAAAAAAAATCGGTCCGGCAGCCCTTAGTCAACAAATGGCACGTGGGAGAAGTTGGTGAGTGTTTGGTAAAGGACTCTTCAGGGCCTTTCACAAGAGCCCTCAATACACAAAGTAAATGGTGTATTTGCTCTGCTCTTTCCCGGCCGGGCACAGCCTCCCTCTCCCGGGAAGCCGGGAGCAGAGAAGGGGAGAGGGGGGGGAGCTGCGGCCTCGGGGAGCTGCGGGCGATTCACCGCCGACAAAGCGCCTGTCTCCCAAATATTTATGTCTTTACCATTTGAATGTTATTTTTCCCCCCCCTTATCTCCATTTGTCGGAGCGGAGCCAACTGTTTAAATGCAAATCGATCTCGACCCCCAACACCCCCCCCCACCCCAAACCTCCCCCCTTCTCCGCCATCACCACCGCGGCCCCTTCCCCCAGCCCGACCTGAGGACGCGGCTGTCCCCGGGGCCGGCGGAGCGGAGCGGGGCTGGGCTGGGCTGGGTGGAGCGGAGCGGGGCCGGGCTGGCGGAGCGGGGCGGGCGGAGCGGGGCCCGTGTGCCGGAGCGGAGCGGGGCCCGTGTGCCGGAGCGGAGCGGAGCGGGGCCGGCGCGGGCTCGGTGCGGCGGCGGCGGCGTTGGCGCTGCCGGGCCCAGCGCATTCATATTCAAACGCCTGGGCCAATTGGGCCGGGGCGGGCGGCGGCGGCCAATGGGCGGCGGGGAGGCGCTGGCGGCGCTTTGCATACGGCGATATTCGGCTGGGAGCGGGCGGCGTTTGCACGGTGCCGAGTGATTAGTGGGTTTGAACCGCCGGCCCCGGCTCCGCCGCATTTCCCGCTCGGGTCCGGGCGCAGGGAGGAAGTGTTTTGCTGGAAGATGATGACAGAGGTCAGGCTTCACTAATGGGCCAGTGAAGAGCAGTGGAGGCGAGGCAGAGAGACCAAGGCACACACACACATTAATACACTTGAACCATCACCAATCAGCATAGGTGTGCTCTGCCTCTCTCTCCCCACTTCACTCACACACTCTTTTATCTCTCGCTCGCCAGTCACTGACAGCCCATTTTATTGTCAATCTCTGTCTCCTTCCCAGGAATTCAAGATCACACAACCAGCAGCTTCAGTGGAGAAAAACTATTTTGCTGGCAACTCTTTTTAAAGCACCATCATTTCAAATCAGTGCGCTCTTAAACTATTGACAGGAGCTTTGACAACAAGACAGGATGCCTCATAAAGGTGAGTCTGTTCATTTATTCTCCCAACTTCTCCCTCCTCGCATTTTAATGTTTAGGCAGGGCTCTCTCTCACCGCTCCTCTCTCCCTCCCTCCCTCCCTCTCCCTCTCTCTCATATTCCCATTTGCATTCCGGAGAGCTTCCCAGGGAACTTTCCAGCCCAGGAGCTCACAAACTTTCTGCCTTTCACATAAGCCCGTGTCCTCTGGAAAAGCTAAAGCATCTGACTCGGAAACCAATGCCAACGCCAGCAGCAGTAATTCCCAGGCAGCGATTGCTGCTCGGGGACACCACGAGTGCCGGTGCCTGCCGTGCCGATGCTGCCGGTCCCCGGCTCGTAGGGGCGGCGGGACCCGGGCTGGGCTCCGGCCCCACGCCACGCCGCGTGGGAGGGAGACAGGGAGGGAGGGAAGCGGCGCCTCGCTGCCCCCGGGGCGGCCCCGTCCCCGGCTTCTGCTTTGTCTGGCTTAGGGAAGGCTCACTCCTGATGGTAGGGAAAAAAACAGGGGGCGAGAGGCCGGGAGAGTGGCGTGGGGAGGGAAAAAAAAAAAAATAAAAATAACCCGTATCCTAGGCCAAGTCAGCTCCCAGGAGCGGTACAGGCGGGGAGCTGAGCGGAGCTGAAGGGCTGTCAGCTTTAATCAGCCACCCGGGGATCTTCCCAACTTGTCCCTAGTGCCGGCAACTTTCCCAGCTCCGGCGCGGGAGAAGCGCCGGGGGCGCGGAGCAGCCCGCACCGAGCACGGCGGGCCCCGCCGGCCGCCCCGCACCGGCCCGTGCCTGCTCGGCACCGGGGCTCGCCCTGCTCCCGCTTCGGGGAATTTTTATTACTCCCTTTTCAAATCGATATCCTTTCCTTTCCTTTCTTTTTTATTTTTTCTTTTTTTTTTTTTAATTTAAAAAACCTTAACATCCCTTATCTCTACGAGAGCCCCTTTGATGCACCTCTGCAATCCCTCGCTACAGCAAAGCTTTTTATTTTATTTTTTTTTAATTTTTAAAAAGTTCTTTAAAACTCTTCGCCATGCAAGATTTTTTTTTTTTTTGCTCCAGCGAAGCGCAACAATAAACTTGATTCCTTTATTTTTTTTACCCTCGCAAGTGCAATTGAAAAAAAAAAATAAATCCGGATTTGAATTTAACCTTGTAACGCTTTGCACGGAGGGGTTCCATGGGCGCGCAGAGCAGGAATAATTTCTGAGAAGTTTAAAAACAAACTTTCTCGAATTATTCAATGCACCTGGCAGAGGCTGTTTTGGAAAACGACAACAGCGTACTAGAGAAGAAAAGTAACTGCATCTTCTCCGTTTTGGGGGCATAAAATAATAAAAGTGGCCCTTGACAATAAATGTTTATAGCTGCTGACCTTCACCAACAACTCATCGCAAGCCGATTCGTTTTTTATCTTTTTCGCGTTTGCCCCGGGAACGCGAAACTTTGCCCTTAACGTCTAATTAGGGTTTCACCGGGAGAAAGGGGGGAAAAAAAAAAAAAAAAAAAAAGCTCTCTGCTACCAGATTATATGAAGATTTCGGGATTAAAACCCGAGTCGCAGATTAGGCCTGGCCTATTAGGACGCGGCAAATTGCATCCCAGCCTCTGGGAGGGTGCCGGGGGTGCTGCGGGGCAGGGCCGGTGCGGGGCTCGGCACGGGAAGGCGATTTAGCGCTGCGGGGCCTGCCCGGGGCTGCCGGCGGTGGCGAGCTGCTGAGCAGGCACTCAGCTCCTTGCCCCACGCCTCCTCTTACCTTTGCTGAAGACCTTGCTTTACCCTCGCCCTCTATTGCAAACCGTGTTTGGGTTTGTTTTGTTTTATTTCTCCTTTCCCCCCCCCTCCTCCCTTTCTTTTCTTTTCAACCCACTCGGTGTCATTTCTGAGCTCCGTGCGGGCAGAGCTGAGGGCTGGAAGTTTTGCTGGTGCCTTTCTCGCAGCCCTTAGGCCCCGCGTTTATGATTTGCGCGTGAAATAGGGGAGGAAAGAGTTGTCCGGAGCGGTGGGCTTCCCGTTCGGTGTGTGTCTGTGCAGACGTGTTCGGTGTGTTAAAGGGATGACTTCGCCTTGGGTTCAGCTGAAGGAGATATCACCACCTCTCCCTTGGAGTACAGTGTAGGCTTGCTCTAGCTTGCTAATCAGGTAGCTCTCCAAAGAGCAGTAAATATTTACCAGTTAAAGTCTTCACGCTGCGAGAAAGTACTCGTTTGATGTTTATTTTTATGGATTTAAGATGACTAAAAGCTACTTAATAAATTATACCGTGGCTGGTCCTGAATGGGGAAACGTGCCTCTTTGATTTCTCCATCATATGCAGGAAGAGTAAAATTAATATTCATTATAGGCGCAAAAGAAAGAGAACGAGTATTTTAGGCGGAAAAAAAAAAAAAGGGAGAGAAAATGAAGGCTGAGACTATTTCATTATTTTACCTCCTTTTTTTTTTTTTTTTTTTTTTTTAGCAACCCCCTTGAATGGGCTCTTTATTGTAATTGTCCCTCCCCAATTGAGCACCCCACTGAGCTGTTGTATCTTTTTACAACCCCTAACAACTCGCACCAGTAACACAATTACCGCCAGATATTTATAACGAGAAATTACTTTTCCATTTTCGCCCGCGACGATTTCAAATAAATACGCGGGGGCGCATAAATAAATAAATAAGTGGGACGGGGGGCTGGCGGGGAGAGGGAAGGAGGGAGGGAGGGAAGGAAGGAAGGTGGCGAGAGGAGGAGAGAGGGAGTAGTGGAAGGAAGGAGGGAGGGAGCGAGCGAAAGAGCGAGCGGGGGGGCGCGGGGGGGAAGGCGCTGGGGACTGTCCAGGCGCTGGGTCAAGGCAGGCACTAATGAAGGGAGAAGGGGCTTGTTTCTCTGCTCTTTGTAAGTTGGAGGGTTGTTGGTCCGTTGAGTTGGGAAGCTGCGCGGCCGGTTAAGGAGCCTGGGTTTCTGCACTCGGGGTTTGGGTAGAGGAGCAGAATGGAGGCCATTGTTCGCTTTCTGTAGGCTTTGTTTAACAGTTCTCACCCCCTCCTGTTCTTACTTTTTAAAGCAGTGAGGCGAGGTAGACAGCGTGTGTCACAGTACAGTGAAAAAGGGGAAGATCTAAAGACCAAAAAAGAAGTTAATCACAAGACGGGGAGTTTGGGGGAGAGAAAAAGTTGCTAGTGCCGCGCGGAAAGAGGAGGGTGGTGGTGGTGTGTGTGTGTGTGTGTCGGGGGGGAGAAAATAAATAATAAATAACTGGAGGAAATACCCGGAGGTAAAAAATGGAGCCCCGCTTCCAGCAGGCAGGGCCGGGCGGCGGAGGGTTCCCCCCCTCTTCCATCCGCCCCCCACCTCCCTTCCCCTCCCCTCCCCTCCCCTCCCGCCGCCGCTGCCCGCGCAGCCCCCGCGCAGCGCCGCTCCCCCCCCCCCGGGCCGCGTCCCGCCGCCCCGCGCACCTTCCCGGCGCCGCTGCCACCCTTCCTAATGCACTTCTTCTGCTTTTGTCCTAGAGGGAAGACTTTAACTAGTGACACGCAGATGTGCGAGTCCCTAAATTGTATGAGAGGACAGTCCACCCCGCTTTCAGGCAAGTTTAAAAACATGACTTCGGACTCTCTTTGTGATTGTTGTCGCTCCGCTTAATACACCACCTCAGCGAAGAGCACTAACGACGAGGCAATACGCCACCTGCATGCAATTAAAACGAGAAACCACTTGGCGGGCTGCTTTTCTTAATTTTTTTTTTCCCCCCCTGCGAGTTAGGGACACACGTGAACATTTTTTTTTTTTTTGCCCCGAAGTATTAAAGCCCCCCGAACCCTTAAACTAACCGGGGGAAGATGCCCAAGGATAACAAAGTTAGCCGCTGAGATGTTAGCCTCTCTGCAGCTTAACCGCGTGCACTGCCTCCCCTGATTTAACTCCTGTTTTGTCACTGATAGACTGCTATAGGCGAGCCCCGTGGGAGACCGCTCTCTCGGCCCAACATGCAGAACAGTAAGTGACTCCGCGCCCCTTCGCGGCCGCCGAGGGCAGGCGGGGCGGAGGGCTCAGGCCGGGCCGGGGAGGGAGGGAGGGAGGGAGGCGGCTCCGCCGGCAGCGGGGCCCTGCGCGGCCGCCAGCGCCCTCCCGCCCGCCCCGTCGGGGCGCGGGGACCTCCGAGGGCTGCGGGGAGAGCTGCGGCGGCTCTCGGGCCGCTGGGCCGCCCAGGACCTGGCTGCGTCCCTGCCCTTCCTGCGCTGCCAGCCGGGGCAGGGAAAAGCCACCGAGTGTTAAGCGCGGTTCCTCGCCACCTCCTGGGTTTATTTGCTTCCCGGTTCTGATGTCTCTGTGGGTCATTAATTTTATGAGGAGGGGAGAGGGGGGTTCTTGTGCGGTTGTCGGGGTTGCTGTTGTCGTTTTGCACCTCGTGGACAGGCCCGCGCGCCTCTCCAAGGGGAAAGGGCCGGCACGGAGGCCGGCGCGGGTGCGTGGCCGGCCGGAGGTGGCCTCTCCTAGCGCCCCGGGGAAAGGGGCTCCGCGGGGCTCGGGGGCACCGGGGGTGAGGGCCCGGCCTGTCCGCAGTAGGCCCCATCTCCTCGGGACGCGGATCTTCCGCGGGGCGCGCTCCGCACAGCGCGGGGCCTCCGCTGTTCTGCGCGCGTAGCGGCGGCGAGGAGCGCAGGTCGGGTTTGTCGGCCCCCGCCCCAGTGCTCCGCTGGAACCTGAGCGGGGATGCGCGCCTCCGGGACCCCTTCATCATCATCCCACCGTTAAACAACCCGCTAATGAGTTGTGCTCTCTCTGGAAAAGCAGAGGTTTTAGGGATTTCTCAGGCATCCCTTGCGTCAAGCACCTTCTTTTTTTTATTATTTATTTTTTTTTTTTTTTTTAAATTTGGTTTGTTTCGATGTCACTTTGTGGTGGTTTTATCCTCCTTGTATCTTCCGGGGCCGCTGCGTGCGTGTTCCGTGCGGTGTATTTTCGTTTATCCCGAGCAAAAAGCTGAGCCTCGGCGGTCCGGGGAGGGTTTTACCTGTGCGCGGCAAGGACGGCGGCGGCTGCCCTTGGCCGTGGCGTGCCGGGGGTTTATGGTAATGGGGGATGCCTTCACTCGGCCGTTTGGGATCGCCACTGCAAAACGCAGAAAAGATATCATTCGGGTGAAGCCTTTATTTTGTTTAAAGGTCGCGGCGGGCTCTTCAGGCTTTGTGTTAATAACTCCTGGGTGTATATGGTGCAGAGCATCCAAATTGACACCATATGTTTTCCTATTAGATGACTAGCAATAGAATACAAGGCGCATAATCATTGCCACTGGGCGAGATCTACACCGCTCTCCAGGGAAATTATATAATGATTAAGGCTTAACCTTTTAAGTGAAACTTTGATTTTGCTTTCCCCGCTGCCATTTTTTTTTTCCTTCTTCTTTTTTTTTTTTTTGATGTCGGCCAGGGTTCCCCCCGTCAAGAAGGGGACGAGGCTGGCTGCGGAGTGCGGGGAGGGGACAGAGGGGGGGAGCAGCCGCGGGGCTGCGCCCGGGGCCGCGCACCGCCGGCCCGAGCCGGGCCGCCCCCCGGGGCGCAGGCGGGGAGGGACGCGGGGCTCCTCTCCTCCCCCGCGGTGGGAAGCGCAGGTCGCAGCTCCGGCCGCGCTGCTGGGCCGGGGCGGCAAATTCCCCAGCCCCGATGTCACTTCGAATCCATTGCGCGGGGAGCGCGCCCCCTCGGTGTGTCCGCGCAGAGCCCCCGGCTACCGCAAACCGCAGCCTCCCTCGGAGGGAGAGCGAGTAGAGTTCAATCTAGTCTGAGTGATATCCAAATGCGGACAGAAAGGGTCGTTTTATCATGCTACTATTTGTCGTGACGATGCAATTTTCAAAAGCAGAGTACTGTCATAAAGTGACACGCCTGCCACAAGTGCTCCAACTGATCTTTTCAATTAGCCTTCCATGCATGATCCGGGGCGACTTCCGCCTATTTCCAGAAATTAAGCTCAAACTTGACGTGCAGCTAGTTTTATTTTAAAGACAAATGTCAGAGAGGCTCATCATATTTTCCCCCTCTTCTATATTTGGAGCTTATTTATTGCTAAGAAGCCTGGGCTCTTGGAGTCAATTTATCAGGAGGCTCCAAAGAGAGGAGAGCGGAGAGCGCGTAGAGCAGAGCTTCTCCAGGGAGACCCTCCAAAGCCTGGAGCTTCAGGTTGGGCACTGGCGAGGCAGCCTCTCGCTTTGCTTTTGGCGAAGCGAGCTGCGGCTGTGCGGATGCAGGCAGGCTGGCTTGGGCTTTGGGGTTTTATCTTTTTTTTTTTTTTTTTTTTTTTTTTTTTTTTTTTTTCGGCCGGGAGGAGGGAGAAAAAAAAAAAAAAAAAAAAAGAAAAAAGGAGAAGTAAAAGGAGCTACCCAAGGCGATCCAGCCAGGAATATTCTGGGCTTTCGAGTCGGGTTTCGGGGTTTGTGGCTACCGCGGGTTTCGCAGGCGGCGGGTGCGCCGTGGAGGCATTTTCGGAGGCGCGACGGCTGCCGGGGAGCAGAGGGCGAGGCTGGCGGCCGGGCCGGGGCCGGGGCCGGGGCCGGGTGGGGAGCGGCCGGCCCCGCTCGGGCGGAGCGGAGCGGAGCGGCGGTGCTGCGCGGGGCGGAGGGGAGCGGTGCGCTCGGCTCGGCTCGGCACGGCACGGCACGGCACGGCCCGGCGGGGAGCCGAGGGTGCTATGGTGGGCGCTGTGCTTCCCGCAGGTCACAGCGGCGTCAACCAGCTCGGCGGGGTGTTCGTCAACGGGAGGCCGCTGCCCGACTCCACGCGGCAGAAGATCGTGGAACTCGCTCACAGCGGCGCCCGGCCCTGCGACATCTCGCGGATCCTGCAGGTGAAGGCGGCGGCGCCCCCGTCCTCCCACCGCTCCGCTCCGCTCCGCTCCAGCGCCGCTGTGTCACCGCCGGGCGCCCGGGCGCTGATGCGACCCCCCCACACCCACCCACCACCACCACCACCACCCGCCTTTCAGCCAAATAAAACGATCCATCTGCTCGATTGTCGCTGCAAATAGACCTCTCGATGCGTATATATATATATATATATGTGTATATATATGCCTTTTAAAAGATTTAAATTTTTTTACTTTTCGTTCCCACCCCCCCCCCGTCCCCCAGCCCCCTTATTTCCATCCGGCGGTAACCTGCGCTGTCGTTACAGTTAGTTTGCTGTAATAAACTGAATTATACGGCTCGGCATAATTTCAGTTTCCTCTCCTTCCCTCCTCCCCCCCGTATTTATTATTTTGTGATATCTGTATGCATTTTGGCGTGGCTTTTTTTTTTTTTTAATTTTTTGCCTTTTTTTATTTTTCTTCCAAAAAGCAAAACAATACCTAAAAAAAAAAAAAAAAAAAAAAAAGCGGAAAAAAAAAAAAAAAAAGGAGAGAGAGGAAAAAAGAATCCCCCTTAAAGCCACGCTGTTTTAGCCCGGAATGTGTCCTTACGGACGTTCACGAAATCTGGCGCAGTTCAGGGGTATTTTGTAAATGCAGGTCTTGAAAACCCTCCACTCACCCCTTCCCCCGCAATTCCTTTGGCTAAGAGCAGTGAGAAGGATGGAGACTAGTTCTGGTTTACCTATTGTTCGCATTTAAGGCGTATTTTAACCTTGATGCTAAGAGAATTACGTTTTGAACAGATGATTTTTTTTTCTCCTTCCGAATGTTTTTAAAGTATCACTTTCGTAGAGGGTAGGGCCACGAATGTAATTTTTTTTTTTTTAAGAAAAAAAAAAAAGACTCTCTAAGTAAGTTCTCATACCATTTAAGGTATATTTTTGTGTTATAGACCCATGCAGATGCAAAAGTCCAAGTGCTGGACAATCAAAACGTAAGCTTGTCATTGTTTAATGCATACTTAAACAATTTTATTTTTGTCTTGAAATTATTAATAATGTGATTTTCTGTCCGCTTCCCTATCCAGGTGTCGAATGGATGTGTGAGTAAAATTTTGGGCAGGTATTACGAAACTGGCTCCATCAGACCCAGGGCAATCGGAGGTAGTAAACCGAGAGTAGCGACTCCAGAAGTTGTAAGCAAAATAGCGCAGTATAAACGAGAGTGCCCCTCCATCTTTGCGTGGGAGATTCGAGACAGATTACTATCAGAGGGGGTCTGTACCAACGATAATATACCCAGTGTAAGTTCATGGAAAAAAAAAAACCTTCCCGTGTGCCGTGTACAATGCTGGGTTAGCCGTAGCGAGCCTCTGCTTCCTTTGTTTTGGTATCAGGAGAGAGGGATAGCAGGTTCACATCATTTGCATGTGGCAGGGTCAGACGCGTTTTTTTCGTACAGAATCTGACAAATGCCTTTAAGGAGGGGGAAAAAAAATAATAATAAAAAAAAAAAACCAAAACAAACCCACTATGCGGGTCACCCCTGCGCCTGGCGCCTCAGGACTGCAAGCATCAGTCGAAGCCATCACTCTGGTTTTGCAGGGTTGGGTTTGGGGCTTTTTTTTTTTTTTTTTTTTTTTTTTTTTTTTTTTGCCTTTGCCTTTTTTTTTTTTTTTTTTTTTTTTTCCTTTTCTTTTCTCCCCCTCCCCCGTGGTTTGTTTGTTTGTTTGCACCACCACCACCAGCGGCAGTGAGTGAGTCGGGGCGGCTGGGGCTCGGCGGTGCGGGGAAGCCTTGACTTGCGCCCAGGTCGAGCCGCCCGCTGCGCGGAGGGACGCGGGGGTTTGCGCGGGTGGCTGCCGGGGAGCGCGCTACCGCACTACCATTGCCTTTCCTGTCCTTTGCCTTCCAGGTGTCGTCGATAAACAGAGTCCTACGCAACCTGGCTAGCGAAAAGCAACAGATGGGTGCCGACGGGATGTACGACAAGCTAAGGATGCTGAACGGGCAGACGGGGACCTGGGGCACCCGACCCGGCTGGTATCCCGGCACCTCGGTACCCGGGCAGCCCGCGCAAGGTAAGGGACAACCCGGCCGCCGCTCCCCGACCCGGGGCCGGCCCGGAGCGGCTCGGTTCGGCCTCGCCCGGCGGAGGTGGCCCCGACGCGGGTGCACCTTGTCTCCGGGCTGAGGGTGGCGGCCGTTCGTGCCGCCGCCTCCCCGGGCGGCTGCGGCCAGGGTGGGTGGGCGTCCGGTCCCCCGGCCCCGGCCCCGGCCCGGGGGAAGGCAGGGGAGCCCGGCAGCATCCTCTGCCAGCGCCGCGGCTGCCGGGGTCCGGGGCTGAGCCTGAAGCTCGCCCGTGGCCCGGTAATTAGGGCTCCCGCTCCCTGCCCCGGCCGCACTTCCCGCGCAGGGGTCTCTCCCCAAAGCCGGGGCCATCGGTGACTATCTCCGTAGGGCTGATTATAATTCCTCCTCAATGGAGCCGAAACAACTTTGTAAATATAGGAAACTGTTTATCCTGAAGATTAATAGGTATTTGTTGTAGGAATGACAAGGGGATAATATGAAGGATAATGGGATGTTACGTTACATACTTAAGATGGTTAATGGCTTCTTTTTGAATGCGGGCTCTGTTGAGGCTCGGCTCTCTCTGGCTCTGGTCATTCCTTTAGAAGAGGTGTCTATATACAACAACCTGCTTTTTGTTTTCACCCCGCAAGGAAAAAAAAAATCGGTAACAGTGTGCGGAATATCTGGTACAAAGGATGTTTCTGTCACACGCAAGAATTTGTTATGGGAACAATTCTGTCGCTATGTAATTGCTCATTAGAGATCGTTTTGTTTCTCATTAAGGCGACATGAATAAGCGTCTAGTTGAAGGAGACAGCTGTAGAAATGTTCCACAGGAGACCTCTGGACACGATATGGCACCGCTTGCCAATTAGACATGTCAGTTTTAAGAGAAGAAAACAGTCTATGAAGGACACTAGAAAGATAGAGCGGAGCCCTCGCTTCCCCCCACCCCCACTTCGGTGGGGTTTTGTTGTTCGCTGGTGGGGTTTTGCTCTCCGCGTTCCGCTTTTTGCCCGGTGTCCACTCCAGGAACCGGGGCGGCTCCTGCCGCCGGCCGCGCTCTGCTCGCCCCTCGCACCTGCGGTGCCCCGGCCCTGCCCGGGCTCTCCGGGCCGGCCCCGGGCCCGGCTCCCTTCCCTGGCTGCCCCGCAGCCCAGAGGGGCAGCGCACCCACCGCCCCTGCGGCACCCACCGCCCCTGCGGCTCCCACCGCCCCTGCGGCTCCCAGCGCCCCTGCGGCACCCACCGCCCCTGCGGCTCCCAGCGGCCGGCCGGCCATCCTCTGCTCCCGCCGTCCCGCGCTTTTCCGGGTGTCATTTATTCTTTTCCCCCCCCCTTAGGAAAGGCCTTAAACGGAGCCATTCCGGGGCTCCCCGCCGCCGAGCGGTGCTGGGAGGCGCAGCCCTTGCGCGGGTGCGGTGCGGGCGCACCTGGGGCTCTTTGGCCGCGCCCGCGCTGCGGAGGAGCCGCCGGTGCCGGAGGCGGGGCTGGCGAGGGGGCCCCGGGGGTTTTTTTGGGGGGCCCCTTCCCTTTGGTGGCTTGGGGATGCGCGCAGTTTCCGCAGGGGAGCGCGGGCCCCCGGGCCCTGCCTCTCCTAAATAAACCGCAGCCGAAATGCAGCGGCGCGGAGCGGAGCGGGCTCGGGGTGTGCGCGGGCAGCAGAGGCGAGGGGGAGCCGGGCAGGCACTTAGAACATCCGCCTGGCCAAATTAAAATTAATAAAATGGATTTCCTCTGGAATATTCATGCTCCCGCTAATGTTTTTCCCTTGCAGGGGTATGTTACTGGATTTTAAGAGTCCATTACTCAAAAAGCATAAGGCGAGGTTAGGTCTCAGAGGGGTACAAATATGGTCTCAATCTGATAAACGCCATGCAGCAGTGAATAAAATAATGGATACATGAGGGCTGACAGAACAAAAAGAGACATCTCTATCCGGGAGAAATTCTCCAGTGATTTAGTGGTTTTAGGGATCACCGAGACACTGTTTCTTATCTTTTTTTCTCCCCTCCCTCTCTTATAAGACTAAAGCCTTCTATAGGATTTAGACACTTTCTCTTTCAACAGATGCTACAATGTTTTGATCCCGGCTCTATAGCTGAGAGGTGCTGCAATTGGTTTGCTATCTTTTTTTGCTTGTTTTCCGCCTCACTGATTAAGACACTAAGAAACTAAGGAATGATTTTATTTCCCAGCGTCTTTTTTTTTTTTTTTTTTTTTTTTTTCCAGGCAAAAACAAATCCTATACCCAGCGTCAGATGGTCTGGCTATAGGATAATAGGGACGGACATTCACTTGCTTTCTTACGGATTAGGTCTGGAAGGTGGAACAGCCCTATTGAGATCGCTTCTTTTAAGGGCTTTAAAAAAAAAAAAAAAAACAACTAAAAAAACCCACAAAAAACACAACCCAAAGGAAAAAAATTAGGGAAAAAAAAAAGAAGAAAAAAAAAAAAAAAAAGGGGTGTGTGTCTAAAAAGAAGATATCTTAATTATTTAATTATTGTCCGGGCTGGGGTTGGAAATGACCGTAAGCGAGTTGAGGTGAAACTTTTAGCTGGCTGAAAGATTTTTTGGGGAGACAAAAAAAAAAAAAAAAAAAAAAAAAAAAAAAAAAAAAAAAAAAAAAAGGCACGGCCTCCAAAGTTTGGGGCGGGGGGTCAAGGGAGGCGCCCGTTTGGGCAGCGGCCCCGCGGCTCCCTCCGCTCCCCGGCCGGCCGGCGGCTTCGGGGCGCGGTGCGGGGTGCGGGGGGCCGCGGCTATCCATCCATCCATCCATCCATCCATCCATCCATCCATCCATCCATCCATCCATCCATCCCGCCGTTGCCGGCCCGGCGGGCGCGGCCCGGGCGGACAGTGATGGATGAGGGCGGTGGCGGAGGTGAGCGCGGCCCCCTCCGCGGGCGGGCGCGGCCCCCGGCGCTGCCACCCGCGCTTGGCAGGGCGCTGCCCCGCCGCGGCGGCCGTCCCCGGGCCCGGGGCTTTGTGTGCCCCTGAAAGGCGGCTCCCCCCGCCCTCTCCCCCCCCCCAGCTATTCACCCGCCGCCGGCCGCCTCAATGGGGCTGCGGCCGCCCATATGGTGACCACGGCCGCTTGAATCCCCGTGTTTAAATGGAGGAGAAAGTTCGGGTTTTAAAACATTTCAAAGTGGTTGAAAAGGGTCCCACCAGATCCTGTCACAATTCCCCCGTCCGAGCTTTGAAGGCCGGCGCCATTGTTCGCCGATTATAAATGATATTACTTTAAAGTTGATTTCCCACAATATTTAAAGGATGTCGCGGGAGTGTCGCTATTTATTTTTTGGCGTAACTTTTCAAGGGAATTAGCATAAGTAGCCCATGCGTCCCTCGCCCCGGCTCCCTCTTTATGCGACATCAAAACGCTTCGGGGGAAGAGAAAAAAAAAAAAATATACGCTTTGAAAGGAGAGGGAGAGCTCATTTAGGACGAGGGCTACTCTGCCTCCGTCCCTCCGGCCCCGGCGGCCGGGGGTGCCCGCGGAGCCCCCCAGCAGCAGCCGGCCCCGGGCCGCCGCCGCCTCCGCCCGAGCACAATGAAACTTTCCCCTGTTTAATGACAGAAATTGCATTAAAAGTGGTGGAAATGCCCTAATTAAAAATGTACCACTTAAATGATATGCCAAACGCTCAGCTGCAGAACGGCGTGTTTAGCTAGTTAGTGAACTCGCTACTATTTCTTTTAAAATTACATGTTAAAATTTTAAAAGAAATCTTACTTTTCTCTGGTGCAACACATTACAAAGAATGGACAGTCCTTTTATCTAAATATAAAATTCCATTTTCAGCAATTATAGCCTGTTCTTGGTGATGATATAATTACAGCTGTGCTCAGTAATAGGTGTCAAGGCAATGCACACTCATACAATAGTTGAATAAAACTGCAGAACAATGCAGGCACTTCTAAATTCACAACCTTTAAAATGAAATTGACTGTGCAGAATTCAAATAAAAACTGGATAAATATTTTTTTTAAAAGATTACAAGCTTGGTTTGGTTTCTTAATAGCATTTTCTGCAAACCTATCAACATCTAATTGATTAGATGGGAATTACTGATTATAGATAATCTGAAATACTGAACAGCACTATTTTAAATATAGCAATAGGTAAATAAATGCAGCAGACAGAGGAGACTGCCATGGCACTCCAGCGGGGATTCATGGAAAGAATCACTTTCAGGGGAAAGTGTTTTTAGGCAGGTTTTATTCCGGAGGGAAAACAAAACGAAATGAAGACCAGGTGATGGTAATTCCTCATCGCCGATGTTTACGTGAGGCTGGAAACGGGAATGTTTCTGTGCTACCCGTGTCCTGAGCGCCCCGGTGCTTTGCTACCCGAGACAATTTTAAGGGAGGGAGGCAGCAAACATGGCTGAGCTCGTTACTTCTCTGATGGGGATCTTCGGACGAGGGTACCTGCATCTCACTTCCCCGCTCTCGCTCCCACAGACGGCTGCCCGCAACAGGAGGGAGGAGGGGAGAACACTAACTCCATCAGCTCCAACGGGGAAGATTCAGACGAGGCCCAAATGAGACTCCAGCTGAAAAGGAAGCTGCAGAGAAATAGGACATCCTTTACCCAAGAGCAAATCGAAGCCCTTGAGAAAGGTGAGTGACATTTTCCTCTGGCTGCAGCGGGAGAGGAAAGCAAAATGCGCCCCGACCGCGTTACCAGCTGAACGTAGGCACGGCATTCCCCTGCCTCATATATTTATGTATATGTATTTAAACTCTGTGGCTCCCTCCACTCAGGGAGCTCCAAATATTCATTGGTGGCCTGAAAAGCTGTTAAAATGGTTTTCAAAGGCAGAGCGTTCCGAGCGCAGACCACACCGATGCTGCACCCCGGGCTTCTCCTGGGGGGGGGATAGCTCTCCTCCCGTCTGCTGTGCTGCACTGCTGGGGAGGTGAGGGCAGGCAGGGGGCTGGCAGAGTCCTCCATGCCTGCCCCCACGCTCACTCCCCATCCCCAGTGCTCCACTGCCCGGGGCTGGGAGCAGGTGCCCTTTTCCCTGGCCGGCCTGGGCGCACCTCGCCTCTGACCTGCTGCGGAGCTTTGTCCTCGTTTTGCGCTGCTGTTGGGCGACGTGCCATTTCGCTTCTTGGTGACAGGGTCAGAGCTGCCTTGGGGACCCCCTCGGTGGAGGCAGAAGCCCTGGCTGCTTCTTGAAAGCTGCAGCCTTGCACCCGAGCCTGCCCATCCCCACAGCAATGCTCCCCAGCAGGCAGGGCGCCCTCCTTCCTAGCACGCAGACAGCACGCTGGGCTTTGCCTTGACAGAGATGCTTCCCAGAGCATTTAGAGCACAGGCAGCGGAGGAACAACTCTGGTTTTACAGTCAGCCACGTCAGCTCTGCAACTAATGCAAGAATGTTTCCTTCCTGCAGAGTTTGAGAGGACCCACTATCCCGATGTGTTTGCAAGAGAGAGACTAGCTGCTAAAATAGACCTGCCTGAAGCAAGGATACAGGTACTGATGCGCCCTGCAGTTGTAACCGTTATTATTTTTACTACTGCTCTTCTGATTTTGTTACTCCTGGCTTCTCAAAGCGCAGGGCAACCCGTATTTGTGTATGATCAGGTGTCTGCCCATAGCCCTCTTCCAGGAAAACAGCAGCAGCTGGCTTTGCTCCACTGCAAGCCATGGCCTTGAGCTGGGTGGGGGAGGCCCCGCGCCTCTGGTCCTTGTAAGGTCACTCACGCCTCTCAAACGCTGTGTTTCCAGGTGTGGTTTTCCAACAGAAGGGCCAAATGGAGAAGGGAAGAGAAGCTGAGGAACCAGCGAAGACAAGCCAGCAACACTCCCAGCCACATTCCCATCAGTAGTAGTTTCAGCACAAGCGTTTACCAGCCGATCCCACAACCAACCACCCCCGGTAATGCCACCAACCCGCCCGCCTCCGTCCCTCCTCTGGGCAAAATGAGGCTCTGAGGGCTGCCTTGTGACTGTGGTTAAACTAATGTGTCCATCTATCTGTCTATTCTATTATAGTTTCCTCTTTCACATCAGGTTCCATGTTGGGCAGGACGGACACGGCGCTCACGAACACGTACAGCGCGCTGCCGCCCATGCCCAGCTTCACCATGGCCAACAACCTGCCTATGCAAGTGAGTGCAGTGCCACGCCAGGCACCACGTCCCCTGGGGGCTGGGGAGCGTGGGTGGGCACCCTTCCCCCCTGCACTGAGGGGTTACACTCACCCAAACCAGGCTGCAGGAACCCAAAGGCTTCCTTGGCATCCACAAAGGTGCCCCGTTCGGGGGAATCAGAAGGGAAAGGGAGAGGAAAGATGTGGTGCTCAACAAGCACTTCGCCCAGGTTTTAAAAGAGGAAAGTCCTCCCATTTGCGAGGCTTGGGATAAATCTGGGATAAAAAAATGCTGTTTGGAAAAAAAGAGCCCCAATGTGGTTAACCTCTGGAACTCGCTGATGCCATATTGTGGAAATTGCTGCCTGAATAAGCTGCTGGAGGGATCTGACCTTCTGGGTGTAGGTAACGCGGCAGCGGCACATTAGGAACACCTGAGAGAGGGAAGGATGTGATTAGCATCAGTGGTTATGCCAGCTAAGCCAGAATTGCAAGAGCTGTCAATCCTCATGCCTGAAAGCATTAGCTGATCACCAGCTGGGTTAGGAAGAAATCTATTCCTTTGGGGTCTGTTTCTATAGACCTTTCAGATGCAAAATTCCTCCTTTTTTAATGGTGGGGTTGGCCTAGGAAGGTGCTGGCCAATTACGGGAGTTTTACAGCTTTGTCTGAGGCACACACCATTGACCACTGCTAGAGACAGGCGAGCAGATTAGAGAGCCTGACTCCTTCGCTGTGGCAATTACGATGTTACTAATTGCTGAACCAAAATTAACCAAATAAAGTTAGAGTCTCGCAGGTCCGTGCAAAGGAGCGGCGTTAGCTGGGTCGCCGCTCCGTGACGTCGGGGGCTGGCGGCGCCGCTCCCGGCAGCGGGCTGGCAGCAGATGACAAAAGATCAAAAGGCTGATGCAGGAGGGGACCCTTGGGAAAGCAGGAGGCCCCTGGTTCACCAGTGGGCACCTGGGCAGGGACATGGCAGCACTCTGGAAAGCGCTGCCTGCGTGGTCACTGCAGCAGGGCAGCCAGGCAGTGTCCAAGAGGGGACTGGGCAGACGAGCCTCTGGCATCTCTCTGCGTTGTGTGTCCTCCCAAAGCACAGCCTGCCTGCTCAGCCAGGGGGGCTGTCAGGGATGGTGTGTGTCAGGGATGTGCAGGCAGGAAATACGTGCAGATGTGTCAGGGTCTCGAGCTCTCAGAGTGGGAATTACTCATCCTGCTGGCTGCTCCATCCACTGCCTCCCTGGGTCGAGGCTGCAGTGGTCCCCGCTCAGGGGAGAAGCCCCTGCTTGGTCCCTCCCTGGCATCCTGCCACCCCTCAGCCCCTGCCCCCAACTGCTGTCCCCCCTGGCAAATCAGGTTTTGAGGGCTGGAGTTGAGGTAAATGGAGGTGTCTGTTCTGGGATGTTGCTGGCACAGGTTTGGGGTGACTGTGGCTCTGATGGGGATCAATGCTCATGTCTGTATGGGTTTGGGGATTCCCCTCCCTTCAGAGCCTTGGTCTCCCCAAGCCCACCCATGGTCTGTGTGTATGTGCAAGGTGAGATGCTGGCCCTGTCTCTGGCAGCAAATGGTGGGAGACATCTTCCTTTTACACAGTAAACAAGGGGATAAAGGAGGGCAGCACTCAGCCTCAGGGATGTAACCCCTCCATCAGCACCTGGATGTAGGGATCTGCTCGCCAAGCCTCTGAAAAAGCACAAGTAATGGTCCATGTTGATTTTTAGACCAAAAAGGGTCTAAAGCAGGACCATGAAGGCCCTGCTTGGTTGGGCTCCTGAACAGGTCTTTGCATTGGTCTCCCTGGATTTGCAGCCTGAAGCTCATTTCTGGCTGCCTGCTGCCTCTGAGGGCCAGCACGTGCCCAGCAGTGTGACGCTGTCTTTACCTGCAGGGACATTCAACGCTCTGTCCTTTGCTCCCACAGCCCCCGGTACCCAGCCAGACCTCCTCCTACTCTTGCATGCTGCCCACCAGTCCATCGGTGAATGGACGGAGCTATGATACATACACCCCTCCTCACATGCAGACACACATGAACAGCCAGCCCATGGGCACCTCTGGCACCACTTCCACAGGTGAGTGACCCCCTGCTCCCCCAGCCCCCCTTGCTCCAGCCACCAGGCTTTTCTCCTCTATTCCCTGTGAGAAATCTCCCCCCATCACTGGGGGAGGCCTCTCTGTTGGGATTACTTGCTGCCAGACCAGACAGAAGATGAAAATGTACAATTTTCCAAACTGGAGCAAAAAAAAAAATTCTGATTTTTAAGCTGCTTCTTGGAGGGCTAGATGGAAAGGAAGCTGATTAACAGAGGTGGTGTCGAAATAGCAGGACAGAGGCGAGCTCTTTGGTGAGCCCCCCATCCCTCAAAATCGTGGCTGCATAATTAAATTCTAAACCAGCACTTAATTCAGCATTAAATTTCAGCAGAGATATCCACCCTGGTGAGGTTAAATGTATGTGAATCTGTTGGCAGTACTGGGCACATTTTTCCCACGTGCGTGTCAGACGTTATTTATTGCTAAAGACTTGAAGTTATCAAAGAGGCAGGGAACCTGTGGAAATATTAGCCCATGCATTAAAAAAGGCAAATCAGGGTAAAAAAAAAAGGGCAAGTGTCAGCATAAACAGGAGCCAACCAGGCACTTTTCAAAAGAATAGAACTGTTCAGTGTGTTTTGGTCTGAGTTCTCAGCTGACACAAACGAGCCGAGGCTCTGGCATTTATCTCCCAGCATGAAAGTTTATATATAACAACAATCAGTGTGATGTGCATAGTTTTTAAAACATATACACACCCCAAACCCCTGGTTCCACAGGCTGGTAGATGGTGAGATTGGATGTTTACTGGAATAGGAGCTCGAATCTGTGAAACCGTAAAGCAAAAACTCTGCTACGCGCAGAAAAAACTGAAATCTCCGTTTTCCCTCTCAATTCTCAGGTCTCATTTCCCCTGGAGTGTCAGTTCCAGTTCAAGTTCCTGGCAGTGAACCCGATATGTCTCAATACTGGCCAAGATTACAGTAAAACATGTGTTAATCCCGTAAATGACTATATGGACAACAGTTGGATGTTCAGCAGTATTTTATAAAGGAAGAATGGCTCTCAGAGTACTTCTGTACTGCAACTGTGCCCTACGCTGTAACACATGGAAAAGACTTTCACATGGACCTTTGTACACTGAAGGCATTATATCAGTTGGAACAAATCTTCATTTTGGTATCCAAACTTTTATTCATTTTGGTGTATTATTTGTAAATGGGCATTTGTATGTTATAACGAGAAAAAAAAAAAAAAAGAACAATGTAGACTGGATGGATGTTTGATCTGTGTTGGTCATGAAGTTGTTTAAAAAAAAAAAAAAAGAAAAGAAAAAAAAAAAAAAAGAAGCCATGATCAACAAGCTTTGCCACGAATTTAAGAGTTTTATCAAGATATATCGAATACTTCTACCAATCTGTTCATAGATTATGGATTGATGTTCCAAGTTTGTATCATTCCATTGCATATAACTGAACCTGGAACAACACGCACTAGATTTATGTAAGAAAAAATATCTGTTGGTATTTCCAAAGGTTGTTAACGGCTGAAGCTTTGTGCAAGCAGGGGTTAAGAAAAGAGAGCTTCGACGAAGAAAAGAGTTTGATAGATAAAAGGTAGATTGTGTCTTCGATATAATCCGATTTGTTTTATGTCGAAATGTAAGTATTTGTCTTCCCTAGAAATCTCCCAGAATGATTTCTATAATAAAGTTAATTTCATTTATATTTGACAAGAATATTCTATAGATGTTTTATACACATTTTCATGCATCATACGTTTCTTTTTTCGGTCGGCAAGAGTTAATTGTTCTTAGATATAGTTGTACTACTGTTCACAGTCCAATCATCTTTGTGCATCTAGAATTCATTCCTAATCAATTAAAAGTGCTTGCAAGAGTTTTAAACTTAAGTGTTTTGAAGTTGTTCACAACTACATATCAAGATTAACCATTGTTGATTGTAAAAACCATGCCAAAGCCTTTGTATTTCCTTTATTATACTATTTTCTTTTTAACCTTATAGTGTGGTGTTGCAAATTTTGTTACTTTGCTAGGTTAATCTCATCAAGCTTTGTTTTGGTTTTGTTTTCAGTTTTCAGTAAGGAGGGGCTCTTAAGGAACAGTTTTTTTTGCAGACTTCCAGCCCCTCCACCGGCCCGTAATTTGGGCTAACAAAAAAAAAAAAAAAAAAAAAAAAAGAAGATAGGTTCACGTGTCTCATCGCAGGGAGAGCAGGAGGAGGTTGTTTACTGAGCTCGGGTTTCTGGGGATGCTCTAAAGGAACTCCAGAATCCGGCAGGATTTCCAGAGGGCAGTTTGCAGCGTGCCAGGCAGAGGTGGAGAGGCTCAGTGCACGCCCGTGTCTGTCTGTCTGTCTGTCTGTCCCCATTGTACCTAAAGTACGTATGGACACGCACGCACCCAGATGTACACCCCCCGCTCCTAAAAAATTGTTTTTGTTAGGATGCTTTGAAAGGGGAGGAAAAAAAAAAAAACAAAAACCAAAACCCCAACCCAGCTGTGTTTTTAACAGGCTCTTTGGGAGAGTGAATGCCATCCCTTTATATTGCCACACAGCACAATCTTAGTGTAATTTTCCATTGAACTTGTAACCTGGTTAATACCTCAATGCGCTTTGTGTGAGGGTTGTTAGTGTGGGCGTGGGTGGAGAGCTGCATGTCAAGGAATAATGAGAGAAGACAAATCAACAGGCAACAACAATGCAAGCTGGGACTGGCTAGTGAAAGCTAAAGGCCTTTAGTCACTGGCAGGGAAATCTAAACATTCCCATATCTATGAAGCTGGCTCATTGTGCCGCAGTTGTTACTCTGGATGCTGTGCTGAAAAAGGGATCTCACGATTAAAAAGCCAATGCGAACGGGGAGTTTTGAGTCAAAGCACGGGCATCACAAGCGGCCTTTGTAAAGCAAAGATACCATCGAGGCCGCTCATGTTTCCCCTTTGGCATATTTGTCACTGCAGACAGCACCTCGCTGCAGAGCCGGGGCAGCAGGGCTGTGCTGCTGAGGGGCTTGCGGGGCTGCAGATGAGATTAAATGCACGTAAACTCCGAATCCTTCGGGGAGAGAGAGAGAGAGAGAGAGCAGCTTCGCTCAAAGCGTCAGATGATAGCTACGAAAATTAAGAGCCTCGAGCGAGCAAAAATGAGCTTTGAATTTGACACTGGTCAGTTTTAAGTGTGTTTGTTGTCCCAGCATAACGTCGTTTTAATTACCTGGCAGCCGTCCGCTCACAAATGTCAAAGGAGCATCATTTTTCTCATGTTTTTAGTGTCTGTTTTTACCAGGCCTGCACGTTACGTACTTGTAAGAAAGGGATAGATTGCATTCAACACCACAATAGGCAGGTCCCTCCTCACACAGCTAACTCGATGCCGGGAACGATTAATTACAGGTACAAACCCAGCCTTTCTCTAGCTAATGATCGCGTTTATACCTACGAACGTGGTTTGTTACGGAAACGCCAACTTCTGCTCAACCAGGAACGGAAAAGTGCATCCCATCCCTTCCTCCCCGGACGACTTCTGCGCGCTGCTTGCTGTCCCTGCAGGTGCCGGAATGGGCGGGCGGAGGCAGCTCCCCGTAGCTCTTCCCGGCTTTTCCCGGCTTTTCCCGGCCTTGCAGCTCCACCGCCCGTGCTCCAGCCGCCGCTGGCCTCCGTCGTGCTGTGGCCAGGGCACACGAAGGGCACACGGAGCTCCCAAGGCTTTCCCGGGCAGGCTGCTCCGGGAGCCGCCGCCCCGCGCCTCCCTCCTCGGCCGGGCCACCGAGCCGTGCCCGCTGGGATGGACCCCGAGATCATTTCAGTGACAGGCTGTGGCGGAGAGGAGACCTTTCTGGCCGGCTGGCCGCTCAGCGTGCCCTGTGGAAGGAGGAGGGCGGCGGGGAGCAGCCCCCGGCTGGCTGCGCATCGGGAAGGAGCCGATGGGGCGCTGGGTGCCCGCAGCGCTGCCGCCGCCGGAGCCGCTGCGCTGCCCACCCCGGGCTCTGCCGCAGCCCCGGCGGCCCCAGCCCGGCCCAGGGGCATCCCCCCGGCTGGGCTGGGCCCTGGAACCCCCGCCCGTTCGGCCCCGGTGCCGGAGGCCGGGCCCTTGCCGGGAGCACGGAGTGCGCGGCTGCCCGGGGATGTGCTGCCCCGCCGGGCACCGCAACCAGCAGCAGCAGTGGGGGACGAAAATCTCCAGCGTCCTCCGAACAGCCTCTAATACCCATTTTCACCCCTTTTTTTTTTCTTTCTTTTTTTTTTTTTTTTTCTTCCAGAGCTGTATTACTTGCGAAGACTGAAATCTTGCTGTGACGCATTTGCTCAGTGTAACGCAGCAATTTCCAAGGGTCTTCTCTTCTCACCGCTGCAATTAGTGGGAGTTTTGCTATTGATTTCAATAGGAACGAGGCATTTCTGTGCATTTGGTTAAAATGTATTTCATAATAACACCTTATACTTTATTTATAAGCCCCTCCTAAGGCATTTCACAAATTATAGTCACACAAGAATTGATGTGTGAGCGCTGCCTTAATAACACTGTGTTTTGTGCTTCAAATATTGCGTTCCGGATACAATATTTACATTTACAAGTGAAAAGGCTGCTAACCTAACAGTTATTGTTCAGAGCAGACAGATGATGAGCCAATACGTGCCGATGGCGAAGCAGACACGCCTGGGTGACACACGAGCTGCAGCCGCCTCGCACCGGGCACGCAGCGACCGCCTTGCGCTGCTTTTTAAAGGTAAGCGCCAGCCGGCATGTGCCCTGCCGCAGGAGGCAGGGAGAGGCACTGAAAGGGGCTTTCCCCTCTTCTTTTTAGCTAAGTTTTATTTTATTTTATTTTATTTTATTTTATTTTATTTTATTTTATTTTATTTTATTTTATTTTATTTTATTTTATTTTTTTTATTTCTAAAGCGAGTAAAATGCCCCCGTTCACTTTAGGGCAGCCTCGCACGGGATTTGTCTGTTGGGGGCAAGATAACGACCCAGGACTGATAACATATTGCTTCCCCCAGGCTTTCTAGCCATTGGAAGTCCCATTTCCTTCACTTTCAATGGCCAAAGGTGTCTGGCTTTTCTTTTTTTTTTAATTGATATTTTTTTTCTGGTATTACTGACTAAAATACATTACCTCCCTTTCTCTGGGTAATATGTGCAGTTTCCAGTTATGCTAAGGATTACGTTTGTTCCACTTTTCCACGGCAAAAACCCCGCTACAAAAACTGAAAATACGTGGGTTCTTTCAAATTTTTATTTTTTTTTTTCCTCCCCAGTTGATTTCCGTTTGCTTTTGCCCTCACTTTCAGCAGCTGAGCTTTGTGCCATGTGCAGCTGATAAAGGAAAGGGGTAGGATCTCCCTTGAAAGCAACCCCTCTTTGCAGCCCTGTGTGTAACCAGAGCGTGATTGGCAGCTACGGACACCCAAAACATTCTCACCCAGTGAGAAACTCACCCAGTGTGAGTTCTGGCTGTGAGAGGGGAGTCTGGGGAGGCTCTTTGGTCTCCTTCAGAGAGGAGTCTTGTTTCCCTGTCCTGTTTCCCTGTCCTGTTTCCCTCTCTGGCCGTGCAGAGCAGGCAGTGTGGGGGTGTTTCCCTGGCTGAAGAGTGCAGGCACCTGACGCTGTTGTACACCACAACGACACAGACTCTGACTCAGAAGGCTGGCAATGACTCTGTTTATTTCCAGGAATTTCTTCCCTTTTATGCTGTTCTACAGAGAACAACTCGATTGGTGAAACAAACTTCTTCAATCACATTGCTCAAGTCAGAGGGACATCAAGAAGTCCCTCCTAGGGAAAGGAATGTAAACCAAGGTTACAGTCAGGAAAACGTGTCTCTTGTTGACAGAAAACTCTCTGGGAAAAGAGTTTCAGAGAAACCAAAACACCTCAGGCACCAACCAGGGCTACAGGAACCCCTAAAGCCACGGTAGAGCCACGTTCCTGCTCTTTAGAAGGGAAACAAAGCGTGGAACAGAGCTCCTTTTGGAGTAATGCTGGAGAGTGGAGCTAGGGAAGTCTCCCACGTACGTTCCCATTCAGCATTTCTTTGAGAAAAGGGAGGCTGGAGGAACCTGCACGAGATGCACAGTAGTAGAGATGGTTTGGATAGGAGCCAGCTTGGCAAGTTCTTGCTTTAGAGTGCAGCTTAAATTAATTCCTCCCCCAGCATTCTCCTAGCTGTGAAGAAAGAAAAAACCCCAGTGTATCAGCAGAGTTAGGGTAGCTCACCCTGGCTGGTTCACCAGCCTAAGGTACTTTGCAAAAGCTGTCATGTAGAAGATGGAGGTGTTTTCATAGGGTCTGCAGAAATGCAACCTCAAAGCAATGAAGCCATTGGACCAGTCTGTTAAGATGTACTCCTGATGTGTTGGTTGCTGTAGATTTCCATGAAAGCTCCAGCTGGCAGAAGCCCTGCTGTTCTTTGGAGGGTGGCCCTTTGGAGAGAAGTTCCACTAAACTTGCTTTCCTTCAAGTCTTGCTATGGACCTCTGATGTTTTAGCACACTGAGAATTTCAGGGCCTTTCCCCTTCCTGGTTATATCCCTGGTGAGAGGATTGTGATTTTGAAAGTCTGATGCTGGTGGGCTCTGTGCTGGAGCTGCTTTTCCCCCCACAAAGGACTGTCATACTGCTTCTGTTGGGCTGGCAGAGGTCTCTGGTGCTGGAGCCTCACCGCCTACGTTGAATTGCAGGTGGGTCAGATGGTGAGCAGAGGTTTTGTGAGTGACCCAGGAGGATTCTTGCTACCTTCAGGTGCCTGACAGGAGCTGTAAGTTGCCTGGAATCCTCCAGCAGAGGTTGCAATTGCCTCCAGGCAGCTGACAGACCTCACGTACTCTCTGGCAGCTAAAATTGGTGAGGGTTGCAAATTGCAGCTCTTCCTCTCCTGGGACGTACAAGCTTTTCCAGCTGCACCAGAGAACTCCGTAGATTCACAGATAACCTCCTTCAGGTCAGGCCTACACCAATGGATTTTGAGAAGCTTATGAACAGTTATTCCACATAAATTACCCACAGGGCAACAGAAGGGCTCTGGTTTACATGGAACTGCATACAGCAGATGAACGTGTTCGTCTTGTTACAATAAGCACCTTGATTTATAATGAGGGAAGAAAATCTCTGTTTCTCTCTGTAACTGTTTATGTTTTTACCCTTTAGATTTTACTCGGCAAAGTTGGATTCATACTCAGTCTGTATTCTGCAGCTTTGTGTTTCAAATACTGCAAGGGGAGGGTTTATTTATTTTTAAAACTCCTCCTGTCAGACTAGATTAAGTAAAGACCTTGCCATTTAAATTTTATAATTTTTTTTTTTTTTTTTGCTTTTAAAGAAGCAAGTTGTCCGCTTTGATTTCTCTGAATTTAAGTCAACACTGCTACTTTGCAAACTACATATTCAAACTCTTAGATCCTTATTTAAACTAAGTTTTTGTTGTACCTGATGATTTTCTGAGTTATGATTCAATTGCTCTGCGTGAACTGCTGCTGGTTTACACCTTTTTTGGGCCAGGGTGTATTTAAAACTTCGTTGAGACTTACACAGTCAAGAACTGCAAAATAGCTGCCCTGAAGTAATTGTGGCTCCCTCCACTCTGCCTGTGCTTCCACCCCCTTTCCCTCTGTTTTGTTGGGACAAGCTCTATTTGCTTGTCTGAAGTTGGAGAATCGATGATGTTTGAAGCTCCTCAGCCATGAACCTTGCAGTTGGGATGAACCCCCTGGTTTTGAGGCAGCTCCTGGGAAGACCCCCACAAAGATGGACTTACTACTCCACTGGCTGCATGAGTGTGCTGTCAAAATCTTTCTCGTGCTGTCAAAATCCTTCTCATTCAAGTCATTTTCCAAAATTGCTGAACCATCCTGGACGCAGGCTGGGAAGAACCATAAATGGAGATTTCATCATGCTGGAGAATCCTTCCAAATGCTTTCCTCTCTCTGTCACTCCCTGTCTGGTCTGGCTGAGTTGGTTTATTTATTAGTGCTGTGCCCTGCTCTGGGCTCCTCAGGACAAGAGAGACGAGGAGCTCCTGGAGCAGATGCAGTGGAGGGTAACAAAGATGATGAAGGGACTGGAGCAGCTCTTGTGAGGAGGGACTGAGGGAGCTGGGCCTGCCCAGCCTCCAGAGGAGATGACTGAGAGGGGACCCTGTTGGTGTCTGTCAGCATTTGAAGGGAGGTGTTTTCCACGGTGCCAAGCAGTAGCACACGAGGCAATGGGCAGGAACTGATGTACAGGAAACTCTACCCGAGCCAGGAAAAGCCTTCTTCCCACATGGGTGATGGATCAGGCTGCCCAGAGAGGCTGTGGAGTTGCCTCTCACTGAGATACTCCAAAACCAGCCGGACACAGTCCAGTGCCATGTGCTCTGGGGTGGCCCTGCCTGAGCAGGGAGGATGGAGCAGATGGCTCCCTGTGGTCCTTTCCAGCCTGTCCCAGCCTGTGTTTCTGGGATTAGTTCACCCTTTCCAAGAGCAAGGCCATGCTGCTGGCAGGAGTTCCACGACACAGACGGAGAGCTGAGATACCTTAGTGCCTGACAAGTTCATCTGCTCCATCCACAGAGATGTTGGATGTGCCCAGGAAGGAAAGGGATGCACTGGAACTTCCCTGCTCAGGAATGAAGTGCTGCAGCTGCAGTTCCCAGCTGTGAGACAGTGGAGCTAGAACTGGCTCCAGCCCTGCTGGCATGATCCCTGTCCTACTGATTTAAAACTGGACAGGAAACCAAATTTTGGTTTGTAGCTGTGCAAGTTCCAGGCCAAGAATGATGCCCTGCACAAACAGTCCTGGCCTGTGAGTAGAAGCCCTGACTTACTTGGTATTAAATAAATGCATTCTAAGACCTGCTGAAAAGTTTCACTAGAGCAATGTATTTCAAGCAGGTTGACAGCTCTTTCTCCACACAATAAACTAGCTCAAAATACAGGCACTGAAAACTGCTTGATTTCATACCTAAATCCAATCCATTCATCCTTTCTGCTCTTCTCTAAGTCCAGCCTTGTGAAATTCCAGCAAGAGCTTTCTTTAGTGCATCTGCTTCAACCTGACTTCAAAAGTATCTGAAAGTGCACCAAAATTCACCCATTTCAAGACTTTTAAAGAGAATACCTCTGACCCTCTGCTGAGAACATTCTGAGGGTATGAACATTCAGACTCAAACTCTGCCAGCATAAAGGCCTTTTTTAAAAAAAATCTTGCTATATTTTGGGTTTGACATTTATTTTCGATGCCAGAAGACATTAAAATACATTTTATTTTAATATATAGAGGCATATGCAGTTAAAAATTCTCTAGACCTGTTAAATTGTAAAAGATCCTCTGGACCTTACTCCACCAGGTTGCTCCTGGTCTAAACTATCACTGACTTCTCTGGAAGACTTTACAGATTAAGTTCTGCAGGTCCAGAAAATCCTCATGCAATAAAATGCTGAAAACACAAAAGGTGTCTTTTGTTTTGATAGGAACAGGAGATCTGTAAATTAGTTTGATGTGCCTGATGACTTTCAAAATTGTTTAAAGGCAGATTTTAAATAAGTTTTAAATAAGCCAAGTTTTTGGCAGATGCTCCAGGATGTCTGGGATGCCCAACAATCCTGAAAGATTCATCTACTCAGATGCTGAAATACAGGGGTTTTTTTTTGTTTGTTTTGTTTCTGTTTTTGGGTTTTTTTGTTGTTTCTCGTTTTTCTGGGAAAAGGAGTTTCTAACATTTGCTTGTATTAAATAGAACCTGAAAAAAAAAAAAAAAAAAAAAGAAGAGTGGTGGAATCTTTGTTTTCTTACCCCTCCTGCCACGTGAGATGCATTTTCCCCCTGAGATGAAGAGGATTTACTTTCATTCTTTTCTTCTACACAGGTACATTTATTATTGAATAAGCACTATCATGTGCTCAGTGTGACTGAAAAAAGAAATGCAGGCAGGCCTTGCACTCCTGTAGTTCCCAAGAGAAAAGAGAAATCCCAAGAGATGGCATGGGGGATACAACTTGCTTCCACCATCTCTTAGAGGCATAAAAGCACCTTCTTTCCTATTTCTGTCGTGCTCTGTAGTTATGATGTTTCTCCAGCACAGGCAAAAGAAGAAGAACACTTCAACTTAATTCCTAATATATGATCCTGGAGAAATTCTTGTTTAATACATGTGAGTGTGTGTGAGTTTGGTTCTTGTGGTACAGATAAAAATACATTTTTAATGGGATGTGTTACAGCCTCGTGGTTTCAGAGAAACTTGATCAGCGCCTCACCTTCCAATACTGGCAGGGTAAAAGATTATTTCAAGTTAGGCTTCTGCATTTTCCCAAAAGCTGTGTTTTGGAACAGCATCACTACTTAATATTAAATTTAAATATTAAACCGGTTGTGTACTACCACAGGTATCAAATCTGGAGTAGCTGCATGCCCATTTCCAGATGCTTGTAGCTACTGTTACAGAAAATTGAATTCAGCTGCATGCTGGAAATTGCTTTTGAAATGTCTTTACAAACAGAGAAAAAGAACTTATTTGCGATAATATTCTTCTCAGGCTCCAAATCCTTATATTTTGAAAACCTCAACACAACAGAAATTACATAAAGAATTCTTATTTGACACATTAAAGGCGCAACGTTTTAAATTTCATTACTGCTTTCTTGACTGCGTGTCACAATTTCTGTAAAGATCAGGCTCCTGTGCTGAATTGGGAACGTCTTCACTGGGATGAATCCATTGTTTCCCTGCTGAGTTTGGTGGTTTCAGTTTGTAGCCTGCTAAAAAAGTAGGAAGTTCTGCTTAAAAAAATTGCAACAAACAAACAAACCAACCAACAAACCCCTCTCATTCTGCAATCTCTGCAGGGAGGAGCCCCCTGAGCAGGAGTGAGGATGGCACAGACTCTCCATCCAAGGCAGCAAGGGGCCCCTGGAGGTGCCAAGAGGAGCTGGGAGCACATTGCCACAGCCTGTCAGGAGAGGCTGTGCCCATTCTTCGATTACCTGAGCTGCTCCCCTTGGTTAAATATTTGCCTTCCAGTCAAGGGAAGGCAGAACACTGAAGAAGGATGTTTTGCTCACAGCAGCTTGACAGGCACAGAGTGGCTGTGGGGAAAAGGCACAGGAGATCACCAGGTAAACATTTCTCTGGGTTCCCAGGTCGAGACTGCTGCTGGTGCAAGGACTGAACCCCCACACTTTATCCACACTCTATCCACACTGTAGCTACACCTGATCTACCCTCTCTCTGCCCTACCTTTACCTGCTGCCAGCTTGCACACCCAAAGCTCTGTCTCACCTCTCAGCCTGCTGGATTAGCCAGGCCACTGTCTGTCCCGTGTGGTTGTACCTGATCAGAGATTTTGGAAGAAAAGCAGAGACATTTTGCTCCGTGTCTTTGCCTCAGGTGAACGCCACCGTACCACCTGCACTCTCCAACACTTCACAAAGCATCTTTAGTGACTCAGAAAAAAAAAAAAACAAAAAAACCAAAACAAAATAATGCAGATTTGTAGAAGGAGTTCCTTTTATTGCTCAGAATCTTTGTCAGCTTTAATACCACCCTGCTGAAGTTTTGGGAACTGAATTCTTTCAGATGCACGGGGCACGCACAGAGACAGATTCACACACGTGGGAGGCACATGCTGCTCACTAACATTTTCAGGTGACATCTCAACCAGAAATGGGCCTGTGACTTTCATGGTATTTTCTCCTCTGTATGTTAGGTCGATGACCTATTTAAATATGTTGGCAGCAATTTATGTGTCTTGTGACTTTATAGAAATACTGTGTTTTGTGTTATTTACATTGAAAAGACATACTATGTAAAACTTCACCTTTGTTAAAAATCACTTCATCCTGAGTATTTAAATTACTTCATGCTTTCAAAAGGCACAATTATGTATCTAATGAGAACTTCCATTCAGTGTTACACATAATACAAAAAGAGAAAAAAAAATGTTTGAGACATCAATGATAATATTTTAAGTATGTTGGCACAGGAAAGTAGATGTCTTTTTTCTTCACTAAACTGACAGTTCAGTTCTGAAACTTTATTTTGAAAAGATTGAAAAAGGATTTGTGTCTTTAGAAATAAAAAATATAACAGGCATATCTAAAAAATATAGAAGAGAAAACCTGATTGTTACTACTAATGAAATAGCTGATGACAAAATAGTAGTCTTTTTGATTTTGATCACAAAAAATAAACTGGTAGTGACAGGATATGATGGATAGATTTGACATCCTGGCAAATCACTGTCATTGATTCAATTATTCTAATTCAGAATAAAAGCTGTATACAGTATGTGTTTATGCTACAGTGGAGTTTTTTAAGTGATTGACATTCATCATATTAGTTAGACAGTTTTAAAAGCTATGTCTTTGTTTTACACAGCGTTGTCAAGAAAAAAATAAAGTAGAACCTGGATTGCAGGAAGAAAAAAAAAAAAGGCAAAAAAAAAAAAGCAAACCACTTCCCCAAGCCTTGGTTCCAAACCCATCAAAATATGTTACCATTATTGCATCCTATTAACACCTTCTTTGAAGACTCAATTTCACTCCAGCCATGTAATACACTATTATAAAGACTAAAATTTGAAACTGTAATGCAATCTTACAGCTGGGTGGCTTGGAAGTTCTGCAGAGGAGGAGATATTACCTTTCAAAATGGAAGTCAGCCTCAGAAGAAAGAATGCCAACCACTTTAATTCCCAGGTCAGCCTTGCTTCAGCGTTCCTTTGTTTGATGAGAGAGACGTGGGGACACACAGGGAACAGTTAGAAGTTCACAAATTGCACGTCTGAGGGTACAAAAGGCTGGGTTACTCGTGTGCTCTGCCCTGCTTTAGACCAGCTCGCTGTGATATCCTTCCCCCAGCTCCCCAGCACTCCTCTGGCTTCCCAGCATTAATGTGGCTGTCGGGTTGAATTTCAATCTTGAGTTATGTCTGTTGACATAATTTCATAGTGCTGACTTCAATTGTTTAGGATTACTGTTTTGAACTGCAGAAGGAAATCAATTCTTTCCTCTCTGGTTAGGAGATTCCATTCAAGTGCATTTTAATGCATGTAGTAAGCCATAAGGCAAAGTAATTATCTATAATATATTCTGATTTAACACCCCCCCATCATCCTCAGTTACTGGCATATTAGAATAAAAACTATCTTATATATGATAAATCTATTATTCCATATTTAATAAAACAATGTAGAGATTTCCTGAAATTTAAGAATGGTATTTCAATGATAAAAAATGAACGTTTTTAAAAGTGTGTAGCTTGCTGTTCGAATAACACACGACAATGCATTGCTTAGTTCCATTCCTTTATTTCAATAAACTCATTATTCATAGAAAATATTATAAAAAATTCTTTTGGGAAAAACATCCCCTTTATTTTTAATGTAAAAAAAAATAGAAATGAAAGGGTAATCGCAATTTTTGTATTTTAAGGGAAGGAACAAAATACTACCTGTTTCCAATGGAGCAGAACAATGGCAGGACCCAACATCACAGAAGGATTAACAAAAAAAAGCAAAATCCAAACGAGGCCAAAATCAGTACTAAGAAACCAGAACATAAAAAAAAAAAAAAAAAAAAGGAAAAAAAGGAAGGCATGATATGACAACATGTATTTTTAAAGACTAGCTGGGTCAAATCATTAAGAAAAATATTTATATAAGCCATTAACACTGGTAATTAGAGTGTCAGCTGAATGTGAGGGAAGCTGCTAAGTAGGAATCACTAGAAGTCCAGGTGCTTCTTGCCCATGGCCACGGCGCCACATCCTGAGCTCAGCAGTTTGGCGGATCCTGCCAGATCCTGTTTGCTCGCACGGCTCACTGTGTCTGACAAGTCTGGAGGCAAATGCAGCTGCTGTGGCAGGAGATTTGCAGGAGGGAGAGGCAGAGAGAGAGAGAGAGAGAGAGGGAGAGGAAAAACACAGAGGAAAGAAAAAAAAATAAAAATGAATGCGGCAGGATTAATTTCGCGTAGCGTATTTCAAAGCGCAGCCCCCTCTCCGGACTGATCTGCGTTTACTCACACAAATAAAGCACTTCCCAGGCACTCTTCTAGGCTGACCTGGCAACAGCTCTGTATGTTTTCAATATATTGGATTCCATAAATTGGAACAGATTTTCTCCTCATGAAAATTTTTCTAAACAAAATGCAGTTTTGCTCGAGGTACTTAATGATATCTACGGGCATTTTCCCCTTAAAACCCAGCAGTTTTGTCTGCATGTCAACCTCTACATCAAATAATCAAATAATCAAATAATTTGACTTCCACAGCACTACAGTGCAAGCACAGTTTCATTTTAAATAGGCCCACGTGGTGACAAGAGTCTGAAAATAAATGCTGTGATGGTCAAAAGATGGAGAGGGCTCACCCTGGTTGCACGTTATTCTGCCGCATGTTTCCCCTTCATATTCTACTGCTAGTGGCTAATAAAACCAAAGAGTGACAGTAGTTGCACTTGTATAAGGCAATCATACACGTTAATCAAAGCCTGCCCTCCCCAGTGAGTTGTAGGAACATTAAATCCAGTTTACAGATGGGGAAACAGAGGTTACATGGCTGCCCACAAGCACATGGTCCTTGCACAATAAACCTTATTTTTCAACTATGACAAAAAAATATTTCCACCCCCCTCTCCCTCTGAGGGTCCTTTACACTGGAGATATATAAAAGACATGACATTACCATTTAGCTTTTGTAAAGTAAGGGGAAAATGAATGTAAAGCTGAGACTTTATTACTGGCTTGCTTTTGGACCCAGCACAGCACTGAAAGCTGGTCAGATGAGACAGCTGAGCAGCTCCTGCACAGTGCAATAATTTATGAAACTGGTATCGTGGAAGGAGCATATTTCTTAAAAGATTTAGTAGGCAAGGGCTAAACTGGGTGGTTCTTTTAAAATGCACACGCTTCTGAAGGGAACAGGAGAACAGTAGTGGCTGCAAAGCTGTATTAGGCGGCTGTGTGGACTCTCCTTACTCTCACCTTTTATCACATCTAAACACAGCCTCCTCTCCTTTGATAGCTTTGGAACTTCTGTACCCTAATAACTCAATTAAAAAGCATAGGGAATCTTTGCATTTTCAAGGAGCTGACTGTTGACTTCCTTGCTGGTTCTGAGACTGTGCAGCTGGGTGGAACTTGACAGATGCTCCCAAGGGCTTCCTACCACTGGCCACTGCTGGCTGTGGGCAGCACTGGGAGAAGAGCTGTGTTGTTGTTTTCTCCAGGGGAAGGAAATGCATGAGGAGTAGGGAAGCCTGCATCCAGGGTGAGATGCCCTACCCCAGTGCTGAAATAGGAGAAAGGTGTGTATTTATTGACAGCATTTTGCCTGTGAAGCACAACGCACACATCAACCCCCACTCCCTGTAAATGGCACACAGTAACTCTGCAGCTCTGACATTTCACTGAATTAAACCAGTGCTGTGGTACAGAATCCTTCACTCCCAGCTCTCCCCTCACTCCAAGGAAGGCTAAGCCTGGCTGTGGCTGTGGGCTGAGGCCCCTGATGTCCCATTTCTGCCTCTACACAACCCAAGCAGGGCAGGAGCCTTTCCCCCCTGGCTGCCAAAGCCAAACCTGTGCTGGGAAGGGCCAGTGCACAAGGGGCACTGCCTGGGAGGGGCTGCAGCCTCTGAGAGGCAGAGAAGGAGAAGCTGGGAAGTACAGGGGAGCACTTGGCAGACCTTTCAATCACATCTTCTTTCTAAAAACGTGTACTGGTGCTTTGCTGGCAGGGGGGTGTGGGAGGTGGAGAGACAAGCGAACCAAGCCAACCTCCCCCCACTGCTGGCATCTCTGTGCCCTCACCAGGAGCAGGGGAGGCAGCTTCCTCTGGGGAACACGGAGTAACACTGCCTCTCTCCTGCAACCACTGACCCTTTGCCAAGTCTGCCAAACGCATTCTGAGCAAGGTGATGAAGAGCAAACAGAACCAAGACTCAGCAAACTCATCTTAGGCAGGGACTGACTAAATATCACAGACAGGGAAAAGCTGCCAACCCTGCCACGCCGCCCCGGACTTAAAAGCGTGGCCAGAAAACAACAACAACAAAAATCTTTTATGTCAATGCTGTGTTCTTTTGCTAGTGTTTATTCCAAGCAGAAAACAGGCAGAAGAATGTCTATAAATTTGCAAAGATTTAGATAGGAGAAGTGAAAAATTAAAGATCCTGCTATTGGATGCTGGAAGTGAGTTAGGCTTTCACAGATGCGTTTGTTATGATACAGAATTTCACTATACCCCCATTCCCCATCCTCCTCAGTGAGGAAGATGCACAGTGCTCATTTAGTGACTGGCTATTCCTTTAGTGACTGGCTATTCAGTGTTTTATTTTCTTGTCACTGTTTACCCTGAACTTTTCTGACATATTTATTGTACACTATTCAGACCTTGTTCTGAAGACAGAATGGCTTTTCAATAGCACATGTCACTATATAGCACTTGAATGCTTCACAAATACCAACTGTGTTATTTTCCTAATATTCTTGTGAGAGAAGGCAGCCAAGTTACCTCCATTTTAGAGACAGGGAATTGAGGCAATAAAGCACATAGCAAAAGGTATCTACTGATTGCAGAAACAGAAGCTGAGGCAGTTAGGACTTGCTTTTCCAGAATACTCAGCATTTTACAGAATTTCACGTGTTCAGATGCTAACTTCATTTGCAGCTGAGTGCTTAGCATTTCTTCAAGAACTCCCAAGTCAGGCACTCAGAAAGAAGAGACACAAAAAAAGAGTACTGAAACAAAAATGCTGTGTTGAAGCAACACGATGACAAAGAAGTTTCAGTGGTACTGGCAGAGACACACATCATGCCTTCCATGATATCCTTCCATGTCTTAATTATGAGACCATTCCTCCTGCAGTCCTCTCCTCTACAATCCCAACCTTCAAACATTATTGCTGGTTCTCCAGGAAGCACATTTCTCTGGATATACCACATTCATCCTTAGATCAGACGTATTCTGAACAACAAACCACACCAGAATCCTTTGGAAACAGCTGAGTATTATCCTGTCATTAAGATCTGAATCACTGGACACACACATGTTCACTGTGAACAAAGCCTGCACAGGTACTTCAAAATATCATTCCTTACATTTTCTGTGTGGAGAAATTTTCTGTGTGGAAAGTTTTTTCTGTGTGCCCATATACAGGGCTGAAAACATCAATCCTAATAAATATTTTAACAGCATTTAAAAAGGCTCTAAATGTTAAGCCACAAAAAACCCAGGAAATTCATTGCATGGCATTATACAGACATCTACAGGTTAAGCAACTGGCCTTTATTTTTGGCACAATAGGGACATTGTGGTCACTTGAACTAAGGCAGTAAGTGATGGTATGAACAGGCTGTGATCCTTCTGGAACACCAGCACCACAGAACAGACATTTTCACAGATACTTGCTGACCACAGAGAAACAAGCACATTTAAAGTCCCAGTTAAGCACAGCAATGTTTTCTGCTGGACAGACTTCTCTGCTGTTTCTGAGGCTCTGACCTCCATCCCTTCCAAGCTCTCTAATCAGTCTGGTAAGGATCAGGAGGGTTCTGCTCACACTGGCAACCCCAGTCATCCAGGCCTTCAATCCCATGACTGCATTTCATGACAAAAATGTCTCTTCTCTGGCTATCTGCAGTCCCCAGTCTCAGCTTTCTGCATCCAAGCTCCCCATTCTTGCCCCTGACAGTCCTGTGTTCATCTTGCCTCTCCTTCCACCCCCTGTTCCTAAAGCCCAGGCTCAAATTCAGCACCAGGCTACCCTTCCTTGCCTAGACCCCTTGTGCTCCTCATCCCTTAGTTTGTTCTCCTCCTCCTCTTCTCACCCATTCTTGATGTGTCCTCCTTTCCCCTGCTGGCACTGTTTCCTGCTTTCTGCTCTTCTCCCCACCCCAAACTGTGGGCGCAGGCAGTGGCTCCCCTGGCCCTAAAAGCAGGGAAATGCCTGGAGAAGAGTCAGGCTGAGTGCACTGAGTGTGCCAAACAGGTGGGTTCTCACAGGACAGCAAAAAACTCACCCCTGGCATAAATGCTGGACATAAAATTACTTTAAATAATTTAACATTTTCACTAAAATATTGCAGAAAAACAATACTTTCTTTTGTCAAGAGCAAGCTGGCAGGGCAACAGTATTTTAAAGGCAAAAAAATGGTTTTGATGTGGCAAAAGTAAACATGCAAGTGAAAACAGGATCCCATCATCACCCTCCTTGGGATTACTTCTTGAAAATCTATCAGTGGAAGGTAAAGTTTATCAGTGAAAAACTAGGGAATGCTAGAGTGAACTGCCTTTGTGTGAGGTTAATTGTGCATCTGCATCCTTACAGTGTGTTTAATGACACGGTCACACAATATTTTCACCCACGGAGGCTGTCAGGGAGGTTTAAACTCAGGATCTCTGCAGAACCAGACTCACTGGCTGAAGAAACAAGTGGCTCTGGAAGGAAGATCTTATGGAAGAGGGCAGAGCTGTGAGCTGGAGGTGAGCTGGATGTGAGCTGTGGTGCTCTGTTTGGGGCAGCCTGGAAGGCTTTGCAGGGCAAGGAACAATTACACTGAACCCAGCTAAGCACACAGCTTCAGGGCATGCATTACCAAAGGAAAACAGTTTAGACAAAACTTATTACATACTTTGTGTCTGCTCCTCCCTCTGCCTGAAGAAAACTTCTAATTACTTCATTTGTTCTCAATGGGGAAAAAAAAAAAAGAAAAAAAGGCAGAAGTGGAAGATGAGGTTATGTAAAAGGACAGCTCAGAAGGGACAAGGAGCAATCAGGGAGTCCAACCCCAGCACAGAGGACCAAGTGCTCACTGATGGTTTTTTTGGGATGTAAAGATCCACAACATGGCTATTCCAGGAACTCCCAGTAGGCTCCTACGTTTGCTTTGGGTCAATTTATAGTTTTAAAATCCTACCAAACAAAAATACTAGCAAGTGCTTTCCTCAGTGTATCTTACTGCACCAAGGGGATTGCTTTAGAGAGGGCTACAAAAATCACATCTTCTGTAAAATGCTTTAAGCCATAAAGAATACAACATTTTTTAGCAACAATGTGATAAGCAGATATATGTATATTGGCACAAATCTAAACCCTAAGTTTAAATCTAAATCCTGTTTTTGCTCCAAAATCATTATTATTTTTTCGTACCTATTTTAAGTGGCACAAATCTAAAACCTTAACCCTAAATCTAAATCCTGTATATTGCTCCAAAATCATTATTATATTTTCATACCTATTTTTAGTGGAACACCGTAGCAAAAAATACTAAAAAAGTACTAAAATAATAACATGAGTGTTGCAAAATCACTGAACCCCATTAAAAATGAGGTGATAGTTTGTTCCTAATTTGATTCATACAAAGTAATTTCACTGAAGTCTCGGTGAACAGTTACATGAAGGCTTTAAGAACTGGGCCCAAGCTTCCCAAAAAGTTTTACAATTCATTTATTTGGATCTTTGACCCACCCCCACCAAAAAAAAAAAAAAAGAAAAAGAAAAAAAAAAAAGAAAAGAAAAAAAGAAAAAAAAAAGCTTATTAGTCTACTATGGCTGCAGCCCTGCCTTGGGGCAGGGAGATGGGTTAATGACCTCTCTAGATCCCTTCTACTTCCATTTGCTACAACTCCATGAAGACTGAAGTCACCAAAGCCGAAGGGATTTGGTTTAGGGGGAAGAGGGGGGTGGGGGGAAGAATTTTAGGAATGCTGGGAAAATGAAAGATGAAGACTCTTAGTTGGGGAGCTTTACATCCTACTCGCTTCTCTTTGAAGCAGAGCTCTCCCCATTCCATAAATCCCCCAAAAGACAGAAAGGGAACAGGCTGTGGCAGAAAGGCTGATTCCTCTTGCTTTTGCTGCTCACAATCCACCACTTGCACGATGTTTTCCCTTTTATTATCACCTAACTTTCAGCGAGTTACCAGTAGTAATTTCTACCTTTGGGCTGAATATAAACACAAAGATGTGCAGGTACAAAACTTAATTTCCTCTAGAGAGAAAGGTTTTTCTCAAATATTTGACATGGAGGTTACTACAAGTTTTGGCTTCTTCTCTTGCCAAGCTCACCAGTTGAGGGGCACCAGATATTTGTATTCTGATGGAATTAATTCTCTTTTATAGGCTACGTAGTCTACTGCAGTGACACATCACTTACATTGACATAACTTTGTAATTAATCACATACTAAAATATTGTAATGAAAATATACAAAAAATTTTATTACTGCCACGCAGTAATAAAACTTTGAGTTAATGTAAGTTCACTTCTCAACGGCTAAGCAATAAGCACTTGGCCACTGAAGACATTATTAGCTCTCTCAGCAAGGAACAGAAAAGTCATTCCAACTGGCCTGTGTCAGGCAGAAATCATAAGGTTGTTGTGAAATTTGGTTCCCAAATAACGATGGTGTCTCACAATTGACAATATTTATCTTGTGGAGTGAGTGGAGCCAAACAATTCTCTCACGGCTGCATCTCAGTCTTACACAAACTCTTCTTAAACCATTCACTATGAATCTTTTACATTCCGGTTCATGTTACAATTTGCTCAGTATTTTAACAAATTCAGGAGATAAAACACTTGGTAACTATTCTTCTGTAGAATGGACAAGAACTCAGTTTCCTTTTCTTCTGCTATATTCATTGACACTCCATCACCATTTTTTAGGAATCACAGGAATAGATACATTTTCTAAACTGGTCATAAAGAACAAAAGACCTGACTTTTAAAAAGAGCATTCTAAAATTTCCTACATTTCAGGTAACTGTGACTGACTTACAAGAAACTACAGCTACATCAACTCTTGTTAAAATGATTACATCTACCATATGCATGTCTTATTTCTTTTTTTTTTTTTTTCTTTTCTTAAGTTGAAGCACAACCCAAGCCATCATGATATTAACTGTTGCTACCACCAGGTGTTAAGAGAAGGCTTCCAGTAAGAATAACTGAGAAATAAACTTCTACCTACAGAAGTCTGTCTGCTAAAGAATAGATAATATTACTGAGAATAGATAATATTACTGAGAATATTGAACACAATTCTAAAACTCTTATTTTCCATCACTTAGAGAATGTAAAATAAAACCAGGGCAATCCTCACCCTCGCCTCATTTACAGAACAGCGGTGATTTATTGTGGATTTCCAACAGTACACACAGATTATTTAAACAGCCTTTTTAAGGACACGTGGCAAAATTAAGAACCATTAACAAACCTACTTCCTTTTATGAGAGATCTTGCAAAATTCCTTTTCCATTTCAGAACACTGAGCTTTTCAGTGTATCTGCTCTACAGAAGGGATATGATAACATCCAGGAGAATTCAATCTGAACTCTGCTGATCTGTTTGGATGTGCCACATGGTACTGTTCCTGTTTTCTGACCAGAAATCTGGATTCCTGAGTCTGAATTTGAAGCTGAGTTTTATAACACTGGCTGTTGTTCAGAGATGTTTGCTTGTCCCAACACAAGTCAGCTCTGTAGGTGTTTGTGTAAAATGCATCCCTGGGGTATTCTGGGTGGCTGAGGAAGGTCCAGTTCCAGACTGAGTAGAGATGAGTGGGTTTATGGATGTGCAGCTCCAGTCATGATTTTCAGTGACAGGAAAGGAAAGTGCAGACAATTGTCCAAACAAACTCGTTCCAAAGAAAAAATTCCAAGATGTGGATCTGTTACATGTGAAGGGACTCAAAGTGAAAGATAAAAACACCTGGAAGGTTTGCCTTCTCTGACACCTGAGAATTGCCAGTGTTTAGCACCATGAGGTGCCCTTAATCACACATCCAAGGAATGTTCTGGTTGTAGCCTCTGCATAATGAAGAAGCTCCCTGTCTTCTGAAAAGGGCTGGATCCTTCAAGTAATGGTCATAGGCTGCCCAAGGACTGCAGGTGTTCTACTGCTTGTCTAATCCAAAATTCAGAGAAACCCGTGGTGATCTTATGAGCAGAACTGGACTAAATACTTACACAGCACACTACAGAAATGCTGATGCAGCTCTCATCAGGCACAAATTGAAAGACTGTCTCTGTCTGGAAGAGCTTATGGTCTGAGTACACAAAATGGGTAAAAAGGAAAAAGACAAAGTATCAAGAAATGTCATGGTATATCAATACCGTATTGATGCCAAAGCTTTTTTTTTCCCCCTTCTAACTGAAAGTTTAGAAAGGTGAGAGAAAGAGAACAGCCATAGGGAAAGAAATTGGGTGACAAAGGGCTGAAAAAAAGATGGAGTGAAGAAAGGGAAAGATGGAGGCCAGGAAGAGATATATTAATCTAGGCATGTTATACTTGAGACTGGAATATACTGTCTAAATCCTGAAGGGAAAAATACTGTTCTACATCCAAGCAGTAGCTCATGAGCCTGATGTTATCATCTATGTCCAAAGCAAGGACGTGTCTCCTGTGGATCTGTTCTTTTTGCTGAAAATCTCGTCCCTGAGCTTACGTAAGAGCAGTGTGGGCCCCGTGATGCAAGTCTGAGTGATTCCAGGGCTCTCAGGACAGCCCGGGTGGATGCTGATGTTCATGTCACATTCTCTTCCCTGACGGATTCATTCAGCCTAATTGCAGCTGTCTACAAGTCAGCCATTCAGTCTAACCTACATTATATACTCAGGGTGGGGTGAATCCTCCTTGCAAGTGCTTGTCCATATCTGCTGATCACTCAGGAAAGCTGAGTGACTAGCTGAAATCAAATTCTTCACTTGGAGTCGAAAAGGTCAAGGGGAGGAATTCAGTCCTACAACTCTATGGAGCTTCTCATTGAATCAGTGCCTGCACTGTGCCTACTCCCTTCTTTGAATGACATTGCAACATGCCACACAGTACAGATTTCCTGTCAAACCACAGATGGCTCACTGGAAATGCTCCAGAGCTGCTGGTGGTGCCCACGATGCTCCACAACAACTTGAGTCTCTCTACTGGGAAGCTTGAGAAGTGTTCAAGGCACTGTGTGTACAAACAAAAGCTGTGTACGTGAGGAGGAGGGAGAAACAGCATTCAGAGCAGAAGCATCTGTTCCAGGATTACAGTGTTACTGCCACCCTCTAAAATATCAGCTAAATTGAAAACCTAAACAAACCTTTGAGTTTGCATCCCAAACTGCCTGGTAAAGCTCACTGTAATTTATCAGGCTTCTGTCTCAGTTCCTGTCACATCTCAGAAAACTCATTAATACCCTCCTTTAAAACCCACTACTGAGGGTGTGCGAGGGCAGGGAATAACTGATAACAATGTATTCTGCCTCCTGATAAAATTGTCCAGATAGATTTCAGCACCTCACAGAAAGGTTCTGCTCCAAGACAGTTAACTCACACTGGCAAGCCTCCATCACCAGTGCATTTCAACCATGGTTTGCCAACTCCAAAAGCAAATGTTAGCTGGGGTTGGGGTTGGGGGGAGGGAGGGGGGTTATTGTTCCATACCAGGAACAGCCCAGTACTCTGTATTTACTTTTGAAAGTCAGCTGGAGTTAGAAGATTTCCATTGCTAGGCAGCCCAGCAGAGCTGTGAAGCATTTCTGGGTGTTCAGAGCTGGAGCATGGGCTGCCCACAGGGAAGATTCACTGCCCCTGCTGCACAGCCCACCCGTCCTCCTCCAGGCCTTGGGCAACAGGCAAGTGCCTCAGCTTGGTGCAGGAACACCTCACACCACCAGAACACAATAATTACATCTGGAAACCTTCAGGGATAGGAATAACTTAATAGCTTTTTGAAGCAGACTAATTTTCTGGAGCTTCTTATCTTTTTTACTTTTTTTTTTTTTTTTTTTTTTTTTTTTTTTTTTTAAATTTTTGATTATTATTTTTGCTTTTCATGCATGGACAAGCTCTTCTTTGCTACAGGTATTTTCTGGGTCTGCTTTGCAAGATTGTTATGTGTGGAGGAACACAGATTATTCCATCACTTTAAAACAGTGTGAGAGGAGTGAAAAAGGGCTGTGTAAGTGCAAACTACTGCTGCCAACCTCTGTTTCAAAGGCAAGTGTCATTTAGATAGGTAAATGTATTGCTGGTTCACAAAACTCTGCACATTTACAAACCAGGACTGCTAAACAGATGACCAGTTTATTTTTGCAGCTTTTCCCAAGCTAGAAACTTCAGCTCTGCAGTGGCAAATGCCACCGGGAGAGACTTCATGCTAAGGCAAAAAAAATCAGGCCAAGAAAGGAAAAAAAAAATGGTATTTCTCCTATCATTGTCTTCTCCTCCTGAAAGTGGCACTGATGTAGGAAGTCTGTTCAGCTCCTGTAACTCCCAGGTAAGGATGCAGACATTACATAACTCATATTCTAATATCTCTTCAGCACTAATCCCCCCTGACTCGGGGCTACAGTTAAAACTCCAGGTAACAAAGCCTTTTGTAGAGTGCTCCTTCCAAATAACCTTTAGACTTCAGAAATCCCTGAAGTGTAATTTAATATCTGTAGTATTGGCTTAACCTGTTTTGGTATGAAAACTCATGGTGGTTTTTTTTTTTATTTTTTTTTATTCAGTGATTGATATTACTTATTAAAAGGAGAGAAAAATGGCATTGGTGACCAAGTGGTTGCTCTGCCCACCCTTTAAAGGGGAACCCCACGCTTTAAAGGAACTTGAAACACAGAATGAGAAGGGGAAAGGTTAAAAGACAGGTCACACTAATTTCTTTTCAAACAACCCTGTTTCAGACAGTAGATCTCAGTGCAGATGAAAACAAATATGTTAAATATGGATGACAGAAACTGGTATCACATTAAATGCAAGACTTCTGTGGTTAATTTTGATTAAAATAAACTTGGCTATTTATCAGAAACTTAGGGGGAGGGTTGAACATTTGAGCAGATTCCCACATCAAAAATGTGTTTTGTAAAGAAACTATATGTCAAATTACAGCTATTTGCTTTCAGCTTTCAGTTATTTCGTTTTGTACTTTTCATGTGTCAGTATTTTTTTCATTTCACTTCTTTCTTCTGTACTACAAGTAAGTCTCTTTAGAGCAATAAGATCTTTAAAATCCCTTTAGTGTTTAGAAATGTCAACAATTCAGTAGATTATACTTGATGAATAGGCCAGATAGAAAAAAACCTGCCTCAAGTTTTTATCTCAAGTGAAGTAAGGTGCTTTGAAGAGCACTTGATTTGAGATTTAGAAGCCTGCCACTATTCAGCCAGACACTCTTGAGAGCTGTTAAGTCCTGACCCATAGCATGAAAACAGGTTGCAGGGAGGGAAGAAACACCAGTAAGAAACACTTTTTGTACTCCCTGTGTAATTATTTCTTCTAAATATCGTCTAAACATTTCTTCCTATGAACAAGTAAAAACCTAAGAGACAAGGCAACCTTATCAGACCATCTTATTTGAGTATTTTGAATGTAGCTGGAACTTGCCAGAGGGAACAGCTACAGCACTGGAAAAAGATGAGGCTCTAAAGGAAAAAAAAAATATATCTAAATGGTTCTTTCCATTTGAATAGACTACACTGACATAGTAAAGCTTTGTATTTTTGACAAGAGACATAGAAAACAAAGAGGTTTTCACTTCAAAAAATGCAGTGGAAGCACATGGAGTGGTTTGGTTTGCTATAACTGTAGAAAAATATTTTTTTCATCCTTTGCTATCACTTCCAAAGTCTAAAACCAATCTCAATACCAGACTACAATGAATTCATTCAGCATCACAAAGCAATCAGTTTAAGAAATCTGCACAGCAATAATAATAATATCAGATGAAAAGCAATGCAAACTGTAAGTCAGCCCCTTTCATAGGAATATCTGTTCTTAACAGATTATTGTGCTTGTGCACAGGCTCTCTCCCCCAACACCACAGCTTTGGAACTGGTTCCTTGAATAAAAACTTAGTTAATAACCTAACAGCAACTGACCACATTATTTGGGCAAATGTCTCATCAGTA